>OX465283.1:114547095-114874601 GCA_949987705.1 Thereva unica
AAAAAATTGATTTTAAAACTATTATAATTTTAGCGTCAGTCAGTCAGTCAGTCAGCGTCAAAAGTTTGTATACACCGAAAATTTACTACCTTTGAGGTGAGAATTCCACATGGCTTTTTTATTAAACAAATCAGTTTCACGACTGCTCTTGGTGACGTTATTATGTTTGCGCCCCTGAAAAATTACATAAAATTCATATGGGAACAAGTTAAGGTGCGTTTAAACTATACGAGTTTTTTGCCAGTTATTGCACTGGCAAATGCCAGTGCTGCAGCCAGTGCAATGTAAACATCATGTCAGGGTACTGGTTGGTGCACTGGCACAGCACTGGCATAAACACTGGCACGATATTTCTCGTGCAGTCTAAACACATAAAAACACGCCCTGACGTCTTTCTCGTGAGCACTGGTAACTTTACAAACTTGTTTGTAAAGTTGTACGAGTTAATACGGACGGAGTTGTTTATTTTCCTTAAAGTGTTACCATGAAAATCAAGCAATAAGAAAAAAAAATGGAAAGTATTAAAAAAAAGCGAATTTCTAGGACCACAGGCAGTTCTTGGACAAAAGAAGAAATACAAAATTTAATATCCTTGTACGAAAATTGTCCAGAACTGTGGGATGCTTCATTGGGGACATATAGGAATAGAGATCTGAAAACGAAGTCTCTACAAGATATATGTATGTACATATATCTCTAGGCAAAAAGAAGTCAGTTGTTGTCAATAAATGGCAAAATATAAGATGAAATTCCGATCCAAATAACTTTACCAGTGAACTGGCACTCCCTGTGTAAACAGCATCAATTTCTATTACCAGTGCTCTGGAAAAAAAGTGTCAGTGAAGCACTGGCAATCACTCTGCCAGAGAAATATTTGCCAGTATTCTCTGCTAATGTAAACAGTGTGCCAGTGCACTGGCTGCGAATGCCAGCGAAAACTCGTATAGTTTAAACGCACCTTTAGGCATAGACATTTTTCTGTCAAGTGTGTAAGCAACAAATTACAACGGAAATATTTTGAAGCAAAAGTAAACCAGTATTATACCCATTACTTATTATAAAAAATTAGGTTGTTCAAGCATGATTCATTTAAGAAGAAATGTCGTGTATGGGCACAAAAAATTATTAAATCCCTTTGCAGCAATACAAAAACTGGCCCACGCTCCTGTCGTTCTTACGATGCGATGTAACCAATGTGGAGGCCTTGAAAATATATTACATACATTGAGAAAAGTCCGAGTTTCCTTGCCATCCAAAAAGCAAAAGAGGTTACTCAAAAAAGAATTTTTTTAGAGCATTTTTTCTTTTCTAATAAACTACTTGAACTACTGAATACTGACATCTAAGGTTTGATTTTGCTTCAAAATATTTGCGGTTTCTCACGTAGAAAATGTTTTTAATAGAATGAATTTAGGTGGAATTTTTGCAAGAATCTTGCAAGAAATCTTGCTCTGGGTCTTGTTCTTGCACAGTTAGTCTTGTTCTTGTTCTTGCAAGCATAACTAAGTCTTGTTCTTGTTCTTGTTCTTGCAAAATGTGCAAGAACAAGACAAGACTGCAAGAACAAGACCACTTTTGCTCATCACTACCTCAGACACAGCAGATTCCATGAGGGAGTTTGGTGTTATCTTTTGAAAAGACCCAGCACCCACAGGAAGATGCGGCTGAGATTCAAGCATACTTAAATATTCTGCTACTAAGGAGGCACTATGCACGTAGCACATAGCAGCTTCAGTGTGATTGGCACCTTCCTTATGCTTTTTCGCCATATTTTCTAGCCATGTTAAGCGTAAGTCTGGATTGTTTTGATAGCCTTTGGCGATTCTATGCATTAAGACAAGAAGCATTTCAGGATCTTCTTGATATTCTTTCATTTTTACTGTATCAGAAAGGATCATATGCTGATTGAATAGTAGATCCTGGACTTGTTCGGGAAAGGATGTGGTTTGTAGATCTATATCAGATTCTGCATAGACAAGAATAGTTTTCAGGGCTCGACGAAGAGACTTTTCACTGAAAGTGGCACTTGTTCCGACTAGTGAACTTAAGGACATAGTTACTTGCATTTTAATGCTCGCTGCTATAACTATACAAACTATTTTTCAGATTATAAAAATCTGCGCTCCTAGCTATTTTTAAACTAGCATACATAACATCACCCCTGAATTCCCGCGAAAGGTATAGTACTCTTTTATTTCGCGAGTTATGTTGAAGTTCCAAATAATAGGGGGGAGCCTATTGCCGCACAAATCTAGACCCCGGACTGCTACTCAGAAATTCCCCATTGAAAACCCAATAACACTACCTGACGTGGCGATCGAACCAAATTCTGTGTATATTTAGGCCTGCCACAGACTGATATACACACGATCAAATCTTATAACTTACATAAAATGACCTTAGCCTTAGTGCAAAAAACAACTTTTTTAAACCTACATAACTTTTGTCCGTTACTCCTGAGCAATACGCGCTTTTTTAATTTTGTTTATAGAAAATCTGTACTATATAATGACATAGATTTTATATCTGTACACTCTGGGGCACAAGCCCATACAATTTTTGTCCAACTCCTTTGAATTGTAAACAGCCTTAAGTTGATTTGTAATAAAAAGGAAATCGAAATCCAAATGATGTTATTCATAAAAAATTGAATTGGCGGTAGCGACCCCTAAGCCTAAGTCTAAAAATCCCCAAAAATGACAGTAATCCTTTTTTTCAATAGTAGAACAAAGTATAACAGGAAGCCCCAAAGAAAATTAAGAACAAAGTTTTTTGAGGACCACCCTAGTGTGTATCTAGTTTTAGTTAGTAGCCTGCGCAATCGCGCTTTCGATATTAATACTAAAAAAAAATGTACTTTCAGTTGTTTCCTAATATGATTGCTTTTCAGATTCACTTAGTTTGGAAAAAATCCGATTACAAGCTGTACGTAAATATTAAGTATAAGATTTTGCATATGTGTGTAACTAGTTTTAATCCTAGTAGGAAATTATTAAATCGATGAGATTTTCATTAATTATATCATAGATGTAAATGATGAAAAAGTAAGCAATGAAAAAGTAATCTTGCTGGTAATGTAGAATGTAAGCGATTGAGGTTTTTCTTTTAATACTAAGCATTTCCTGGAAAATAAATTGAATTGCATCATCTTTTTTAAGGGAAAATTGGAGAGTGTACGGTATATGCGCTCTAATTTTTGTTTTAGCAGTGAAGTGATAAAGACGTGACGTGTTTTGTGCGATAAAAATTAGATTTTGTAAATTGTGAGAAGTTTATAAAAGATTAATATAACCGTAAGTATACTTTATATAATAAAAATGTTCGTATTTTGTTAATTTGCAAAACTAATTTATGCTAAGATTAAAAACAACCATGCGAAGAACCGGATTAAGCAAACGAAATTTGAAACGCCTCGTCAAAAAAAAGCAAAAGGCAATTTTGGAATAAGTAGAGATCCTACCAGAAGTGCAAATTCCACAAAACTATGAAGTACAAAATTCCGAACCTGAGTGTCGATCAATCTTGACGTCGATGTTAAAAGTAAAAATACGACTTAAAAAGACAAATTGCGAATATGGTATCACACTCATCATCCGCCTAGAGAAACCTTCCAAGATCTGTTAGGAATATTAAATGAAGAAAATTTGAACGTGCCTCGTAGTTTAAAAGGAATTATTATTTTTTTTTTTTTTTTTTTTTGTGGCAGACTAGAGGCTTAGGGAAAGCCCCTTTGTACTGTCGACAATCTATTTATTTTTTTTTTCCATATACACCGTCGAACAGCAGCTCTAGCCGGAAGATAGAGAGAAGAGAGAGAGAGAAAGAAGAGAGGAAGGAACTGTCACAACCTGACTGCGATATTTTTATTCCACCAACTCTCAACCATTTCGCGACTCTGACATCGGGGCATCGAGAACAACTCGCTGGAGTGTTATGCCTCCTGAAACGAGTTGAATCTCTTCAACCAACCGATGGCATGCGCTTGGTGGAGCGTGGAAGAGAACTAGTGAAGGCTATGACAGGAGGAGTCAGGAATGTAAAGAGGGAAGAAGAAAGAAGGAAAGTTATGTAGGCGGGAAATTGGGAAAGGCTAGGACCGTGGCACCACCGGGATTCGAACCCGGGACCTCTTGGGATAGTAGTCAGGCGCCTTACCCCTAGACTACCGAGGCCCTATTATTATTGGGAATAATAAAGAAAAAATTATTATTAGAACTGTAACGCTTGGCGAATATTGTCATTTCGGAATTAGGACCCAATTGGAAAAACTAGCCGTTAAATTAAAAAGATATGATGAAATTATAATGGACATTGGTATCGATGGCCTTCCACTTTACAAAAGTTCATGTGTAAATCTATGGCCAATATTATCAATGTAAAAGAAATAAAAATAATATTAATAGGGGCGTACGTAGGAAAAGGTAAACCTTCTAATATAGATAACTACTTACATGATTTTGTGAATGAAATTAAAGAATTGATGGAAGTAGGCGGCCTCCCTATTTCTGAAAAAACTTTAAGATTCCAAATAAGAGCCTTTATATGCGATGCACCTGCACATTCTTTTGTATGCGGCATTGTTGGCCATAATTCTTTTAACGGCTGTCCTAAATGTATGCAAAAAGGGCGAAAAATTGACAATGTTGTGACTTTTGCCGTTTCAATCAGCAGTTCCCGTAATGATAAAGATTTTACAAATAGAACAGACATAAGCCACCATAGCGTGCTTTACAAAAGTAGAAAACCTTCATTAGAATCCATCGGTATGGGAATGGTCACAAAGTTCCCCGTTGACCCCATGCACTTAATAGATTTGGGAATATCAAGGAAAATCCTTTTAAACATACATATATAATGGAAAAACTGCAAATATGAAATTGAGCTCAGTTAGTAAAAATCAGATATCGATGCATCTAATGTCACTTGGGCCTTTCATTCCGCGGGAATTTGCTAGAAAACCAAGAAGTGTTGAGGAAGTCCTCAAGTGGAAAGCGTCAGAGTTTAGACAATTCACGCTATATACTGGAATCGTCATTCTCAAAGATTTAATACCAGATGATTACTATTATCACTTCCTTCTTCTTCATTGCGCTTACAGGCTACTTTCGTGTCCCAGGAATTATTTACTTAATCTTCCGGTTGCGGAGGATATGATTAAATTATTTGTTCAAAATTTTCCGATATTATACAAAGAATCCAGTGTTACGTATAATGTTCATATGATGTTACACCTTGCAGATAGCATCCGAACAACAGAGTTCATTAATGATTTTAGTGCATACAAATTTGAAAATTATTTACAACACATTAAAAAATCTGTAAGAAAACCGAGTAAAATATTGCAACAGTTAAATAATAGAATTGTAAAGAATTCCATAACCACTTCAAAAAAGAGAGCTAACATTTTTAAAAGAAACTTTAAAGAAGAAATAACAAGTTGCAACTTGGATTCATATTTCCTAAGCCTACGAGAACCTGACAATTTTTGCTGCATTCGCCCTTGCGTACCGGTGAAAATTGCTAGATTTATTGATATTCAAGAAATACACATTGCATGCAGGCGTGTAACAAATATACGAAATTTCTTCTCTGAGCCCATGGAGTCAATGAGTGCCCTTGGGATAATACTGGCAAGCCAATCGATGGAAGAGACTGAAGAAATATTTAACAGTAGGAATTTTGCTGTGACCCCTGGGTTTCTTAATGGTGGAAATTTTAGTGGGCTCCGGGTCAAAAATAAAAGATTTTTATTTTATGTGCGACGTTTCGGGCATGAATACACCCTTCATCAGGCCTTTAATTAAAAGAAAAAACGTCAATATACAAAATAAATATAAAAGTATCTACACACTTACAATACAAGAAAAAAATAAAATAAAATAAAATAAAAACATAAAAACAGCACTAACACATTTATAACGCGGTGGAACTAGTATATGCATGAACACGAAGCTTGTTGTCAATAATCTGTCCTTGCCCCAATCAGCTGTTTCAAAAATAAAAGATTTTTATTTTATGTGCGACGTTTCGGGCATGAATACACCCTTCATCAGGCCTTTAATTAAAAGAAAAAACGTCAATATACAAAATAAATATAAAAGTATCTACACACTTACAATACAAGTAAAAAATAAAATAAAATAAAATAAAAACATAAAAACAGCACTAACACATTTATAACGCGGTGGAACTAGTATATGCATGAACACGAAGCTTGTTGAACAGCTGATAGGGGCAAGGACGGATTATTGACAACAAGCTTCGTGTTCATGCATATACTAGTTCCACCGCGTTATAAATGTGTTAGTGCTGTTTTTATGTTTTTATTTTATTTTATTTTATTTTTTACTTGTATTGTAAGTGTGTAGATACTTTTATATTTATTTTGTATATTGACGTTTTTTCTTTTAATTAAAGGCCTGATGAAGGGTGTATTCATGCCCGAAACGTCGCACATAAAATAAAAATCTTTTATTTTTGACCCGGAGCCCACTAAAATTTCCACCATTAAGAAATATTTAACATTACTCAAATCGACTACAAATATGTGTGTTTCCCATATGAAAACACTAAATTCATATTAATTCCGTAGTTACATAACTGCGAATCTCAATAATACCGATTTAAACTGACAACAAATATAGATTTCCTTTAATGCTTTCAGTAACAGTATGGCTGAAAATAAAGAAAATTCAGTGGGGAAAAATTTGAAAAAAAACAACTTTTAAGATACCAGGACAACTAAAACGATGTAACGCAGACTTGCATTTAAAAAGCAATGATTCTACAGAAGAATTAATTTTTCAAGCTAAGGAGGAAATAAAACGTAAGTTTTGCATAATACCTATTATTAATGCCATATTTTGATGCAATGCATATTTTATTTTAGAATTTATTTTTAATGAAATAAAAGTGGTCAAACAATCTGTAATGGAGCAAAATCAGTGTATACTCAAAGGAATTGCAGAAAATTCTGCTATTTTAAAGCAACTAATAAAAAAGGAAATTCAACTATCTCCAGAAGAAATAATAAGGTTTCCGCTAGCTGATAAAAGTGCATTACAAAAGCTTGAAAGGGATCTCGATGGAAATGACGATCTTGTAAGCTCATATTTTTATATTATAATTAGTTTCTTAGGCAGGGAGGAGGCAAATGAATTCCCGGGTTCGAATACTACGAAATTTTAGTGGTTCTGAACTGCTAATCCTATGTTGCAGGAACTGTTGCAAAAACAAAATAGACAGCTCGCTATGCGCGAGTCACACCATTTCACCCTCAGTGCACAATGAAGCCGACAGCGACAACTTACAGGGGAAAACAACAACAATTTATTTAAGAGTTGTGGTTGTCCCGGGAGCTAAAGATCATCGTGGTCATAGCTCAATTAAATTTATCATTCCTTAAAATATTTTCTTTTTACCCATTTTGTTAATCCATGAATTACACGTTGTTTTTATTTCAGTGCTGTTCTGTAAAAAAAAATTATTTCAAGAGGAGGATTATGCAAAAATTTTAATAAAATATTCGGCACAGATATAATTCTTAATTTTAACTTGATGGGGTAAAAGGAAAAGAGTCCTTAAAAAATTACCAACGCGTTATGGGTGCGCTTTTCGGTAAGATTTTAACCCTTCGCCTTCAATAGTTATATTGTATTTATTTCTATTGCAGAAGCTTGTAAGGTTGATGGGTATGCAAAAGAGGATTTCCAGAATGATATGCGGAAATCATTTAAAATACACAAAAACAGGCACTTTAAAAGAGTGTTCGAGAAAAACCAAAAAATGGTTCAGAATAAGCCAAGTACATACCAAAACTTTTCATGAAATATTTTGTTTTAATTTTTTTGAATTTTGTTTTGTTTTTATTATTGTTGAATTATTTATTTAAAGAAATATGTTAATTTAAATCGAACGATAATTTTAATTACTTATACATACTTCATTTTTTTATATTTTGTTATAACAAATTATTCCATAAACTTTAAATAAATATGACCATTTTTAACATGGAAAACATTCTGCATATAACATATAAATTTTTTTTTACCTACCTATTGCATCGTCTTCCTAATAAAATCAATAACTAGCAGTAGTTATCGAACTCATTGATTACTGTCGTTAATAAACTCATTGATTACTGTCATCAATGAATTCACTTATTGCTTTAGTAAGCGAAGGTAGCCTTCATCGATACTGCCCTATGCCAACTAAGCAAAAAAGTAATGTATGATGTAATGTAGAAAGTAGTTATGATAACCTACAGTAAGTGATTACTGTGGTAATCGCTGGTGGTTCTGCTGGGAATAGAAACCTGCACAATACGCGCTTTCGATATTAGTATTCCAAATTTTACTGTAAATTGTTTTCTAATTTGTTTGGTTTCTTTAGCTCTACTTGACTAGCTTGATTAAAAGTGAAATGTATTAGATCGTTTTTCTATTATTGCGACATGAATTAGTTATAATACGCTGTAAGCTTGATGGTTTAATATCCAAATTTCTAGAATAATCGAGGCCGACCTATTTTTTATATAGTATAAGAATAGACATAAATATATAATTTATTTTTGTAGGTTTACTTCATTAATAATAATAAATAACGCAAAATAAAAAATTTACTGATTTTCCCCTCAAAAAAATCTGGTCACTTTAATGTTAGCACCGTTGAGGTTAGGTGATACGTGAAATTTTCTTTTGTCGTGCAATAACTGTCGATTTAATGCATTTTTGTACTGCAGGGAATCTTAAACTGCGCTAAGATAACAAAGTCGCTAATTAGTCTACTAGAGAAGGGTGTTACATTCGAGGGGATGCGTATTCCGCTAAAGCGGTCTAAAATACGATAAAGCGAGTTCTAAAATACTGATTACAGCACCTATTCAGGCCTGACCAGAGTTTGCTAACTTTATTGTAACCACCAACGAGGGGCTTGAGCCCGGAAAGTCGATATCACAAAAACAATATCACAATCATATAATTTCTTAACTTAGATTTAAAATTACAAGAAAGAAAGATTTAATTAAAATAAATAACAGTGCCACTTAACTTCTGTATTCTCCACGGCGCAGAGCTCCACCGACGATCCTTCTTTCCTCTCGTGCTGCTGATAGCGTAATTTTACTTTTTAAACTTTTCTTCACTTTAAGTCTTCACTTATTCAAAATCACTGCTAAAAATTGACTAACTGACCGCTCCAGGGGCCCGGTTTTTATTGCTAAATGCCCACTATTTTAGAGATTCCAATTCAATATTATTGACTAATTATATTTTTAGTTTTTAGATCATAGATTAGATTCTGGGCTTGCATTTTCCACCTTCAGAAATATACTTGAGGCTCGGGCTCGCCTAAATTTTGTTTTTTTTATGTGAAGGAGTGGAGGCTCAGGGAAAGCCCCTTTTTACTGTCGACGATCTATTTTTTTCGTACAGAGTGCAATGTCCAACAGCTCTAGTCGGTAGATAGTGAAGAGAGAGAGAATTGAAGGAAGGAGCAGCCACAACCAAACCGCGCTATTTTTATTCCACCTACTCCCAACCATTACCCTGGCGACTCTGGCATGGGGGCATCGAGAAATAACTCGTTGGAGTGTTGTGCCTCCTGAGACGAGTTGAATCTCATCAACCAACCGATGACATGCGCTTGGTGGAGCGGGGAAGGGCTAGAGAAGGCTATGTGACAGCAGGAATCAGGAATGTAAAGAGTGAAGAAGTAAAAAAGAAAGTTATGTAAGTGGGGAAAGCGGGAAAGGTGAAGGACCATGGTGCTGCCGGGATTCGAACTTGGGACCTCTGGGATGGTAGCCAGATGCTTTACTCCCTAGACTACCTGGGCTGCAAGGTGCGACTTGACAGCCCTTGGCCACATTTTCAAAATTTCTGAAGTGGATGATTATATTTTAAAACACCATCGTTGAAGCCCACCCTGTGTGCTGGCCGAGTCATTCCGTGTTTTGGTTTCATTGAAGATATAAAGTTTTAGAAAGATCCGGGCACCAACTTTTGAAGAAGTTAGGATTGTCGGAGAAGCTGTGCGCCGCGATTACAATAATTATATAAAACAAAAATGTGCAGTGTACTTATATGTAATATCCTAATATAAAAAAACACTGCAGTACAAGTAGGTTTTAATAGACATAAATAGAATTGTGGCAGTTATGGTCATAGTGAACATGTTGAAGATTGAATTATTTTGTAATTTATGATCCAGAATTTAATTATGTAACTTTAGTTGGCATGTTTGAAATGTTTTTTGTTTTCATTCTTGACAGGTTACTTCTCTCTAGAGCTAGTTCCGGTGCCTTATTAAAGTTTTTAAGAAAAGAAATTGTCAGTTTTGTGCTTTTATGCTAAAATAAAGTTACTTTTATAACGTTAAAATAGTTTTTTTTTAACAAACGGGTTATTGACCCAGAACGTGATTGTTACTTAGTCAGCAAAGCCAGTCAGGTGTCTGAAAACAACAAATTTAACCAGTTAAAAATGTATTCTATTAAGTCTCGTCTAGAATCCCTAAAAGAAGATGCGTCTGGTCTAGTAAACTACGTCTCGTGGCGGTTCAAGTTGGACCCAACCCTAAAATCATCGCCATCCTATCCACGATTCCTAAACTCTTCGAAAAGCTCGTACATGACAAGATTGTACCTCTTATAGATCCTAACATTAATGAGCAACAACACGGTTTTAGAAAAGGGCGTTCGACTACCTCAAATCTTATGATTCTTCTCTCTGAACTTCTATGTGGTGTGGAGAACGGTCGTTAAATTGATGCCGTTTACACGGACTTCAGCAAGGCCTTTGATCGTGTGGACCACCATATTTTGATTACTGTGCTATTCAAATTTGGAATTATCGGCCCTGCCCTGAAATGGACAAAATAATATTGTTCAAGAACCTGATATTTGATGTTCAAGATTCTTCATAATTAAAAACATTATGAGACGCATGCATTTTTATCATGCACAATTGCATGATCCCCATGTGCATTTCATATCTTGAAATGTATTATCTCTGTTTAAATGCATTGTTACAAGTTTCAAAACGTCTTTGGAAATAGTGACAATGTCAGCAGTTTGTAAACGTAAAGAGTAGGTATTAGTTGAGCAACGAACGCATCCAAAAATTTGTGAATGCCGAGACATAACCTAATTCCGATTTGTCATTTGCAGAACCATTCTACTTAATTTTTCATTAAAATTTAGATAAAAAATGGAATCTTCTCGGTAAGTTTGAACGATTTTATGTTTTTTTTATTTTTCAGTTATTTAAAATAATTAATTAAAATAATAATAATGTTTTAGGCAATGGACTTTCGAAAGAAAGAAATTATTGTTGGATTGTCGTCTGAAAGATGAAAACGAATTTAATTCTAAACGAAAAAAGAAATCTGTTTTGTGGCAACAAGTCCTAAACAACATTAAACAAATTGAAAGTGATTTCCCATTTAATAAAAACGAAATTTATCGGAAATATTTAAACCTCTTGGTAACATACAAGAGAATAAAAAAACGTAATTCATCATCTGGAGAAGCTGCTACGTCCTGGGAATTTTTCGATATAATGGATGAAGTGTATGGAACAAAGAGTTTTATTGTCACTCCTAAAGAAAATGTGGAATCGTCGCTTGTGGAAATAGATATTTTTGATGATTCCTCTGGTTTGCAGCCGGAACCTCAACCTACACCAATTAAAGAACCATCTAAAAAAAATGCCAATGTCAATGAAGTATTAGAATTCCTGAAATCAGAATCTGAAGAAGACAAGAAGATTATGAAGGAATTAATAGATCTAGAAAAAGAAAAATTAAAGGCTGAAAAAGAACGCATCGAGGAGGTTAAGGAATTAAAAGGCTTATTAAAATCATTGATAAACTAAATCCTTTATAAATGTTATATGAATAGTTTTTGTTTTGTTTATAATGAAGCTAATATAAAAGAGTTGAATTAAAAGTATTGCGCTATACAAATTTGAAGATTTTTTGTTTTCTTTATAATTGAAACTGAGGTTATTAGAAATGGATTAAACAATTTTTTTATTATTTTGAAAAATCCAGGTACTTTCGGTATTGCTCTTGTTTGGTGTTTCCTGTACATCTGTAAAATAATTGCACTTTTCAGCTTCTTGCGAGCCTTATTTCTTTTGTGCATAATTTTAGCTAAAGATCGGTCATTATGAGTCAATGTTAAATCCAATAAATTATTGAATAACACTGAAAATAATAAACGATTCATTGTTTAAACTCTCGTGTACTAATATACGTTCTAAAACCAGTTCCAAACGTCAAAGTGACAACTTATACAATTGCGATGCAATGTTTACACTTTGTCCTAGATTCGTATCATTACCGTATTAATACACATATTTTGATGTTTCGAAACTCATCCTATCTTAGTAAAACTCAGGTCGCCAAATTTCAAGGATTTTTATCTAAAGAAATCGAAGTAACTTCCGGTGTCCCCCAGGGAAGTCATCTTGGTCCGCTCTTGTTCAATATCTTTATCTCCGATCGGTCTCACAAATTAAATAATATATCACATCTCTTTTATGCAGACGACTAGAAAATATATAGCGATATAAGGTCCAACACCGATGTATCATTCCTTCAGACGAAACATAATGCATTGCAAGACTGGTGCAACACTAATAAGTTGCAAATTAACACTAGTAAATGCCATGCAATAACCTTCTTTCGGAAAAAAGTGCGCAGCTGCAGCAATCTTATCTTGACAACACATTAAACGGAAGGGCCCAAAGTTTTGGATCTTTTACCACTGTCATGCAGGAGGAAAATGCTTATAAGGCATGAAGGCATGAGATCTTGGACATTCTAAACGGCGATCTCAAGATGAAGTTCTTGTCGGACAGGGTCATATTCAATGATGTTCGACACACAAGGGACACGAGACTAATTAAGGAATACACTCATCGCACCGAGTACACAAGGAACGAGTCCATTAATAGATGTTGCATGGTCTTCAATGATCATAATCAATGCCTTACCCGTCCCACTAACAAACTGCCCTACAAAAGGAAATTAAAACTAATGTTGAAACTCGAAATTCCCTTCATATCTGTTTAAGCCTAGTTTGTAAATTAAAGACTATAGCATTCCATACCTGTACCTAACTAGCACGATAATTTTATAATTACTTTAATTTTGTATACTTAAATTTTTTTTGCCTTGCTCGGCAAATAAATAAATAAAATCAAAGAACCAGTTTTCTATTGCAACAGGTGTGAAAGTAAAACTTGAAAACAATGAAGCAGTAAAGAATTAGGCCAAAAAGGAACTTGATGTGCAAATTTTTCTTGGCCTAAATGTAACCAGTGCCATTGCTTGTGAAATAGCACAGCAAATATACCCCCTATCGTCTTAAAACAATGCGCCTCACCTTTGGCTAACCCTCTGCGCAAACTTTTTGCCCTATCATACTCTTCCGGAGTCTATCCAGACTCTTGGAAACTTGCCCATGTACAGCCAATTCCGAAAAAAGGTGACTCCAGCGACCCCTCTAACCACCGCCCAATAGCAATTACTTCTATTCTCTCCAAAACAATGGAGACGATAATCAACAAAAAACTTATGGGATATCTAGAATCCAACCTACTCATAAACGACAGACAGTATGGCTTCCGACACAGAAGATCCACTGGCGATCTTTTAGTTTGTCTTACAGAACACCTCAGCCGAAGTTTGCATGGATCAGGTGAATCCAGTCTGGTTGTTTTGGATATCTCCAAGGCTTTTGATAGAGTTTGGCACTTAGCCTTGTTAGCTAAACTCAAAGCTATTGGAATCGACTCACTTTTACAGAAGTGGATTGAGAATTTCCTTTCCGGCCGTTCAATTAAGGTAGTATTGGATGGCATCAAATCTGAACCATACCCTATCTCTGCGGGGGTCCCCCAAGGGTCAATTTTCTCACCAGCCCTATTTTTTATCTTTATAAATGATATACTTTCAATCCCCTCCAACCCACTTCTCAGCTTCGATGACGACGGTACCCTGCGTTACTCTTACAGCTACGATACAAGACAGACTCATGCCAGATCCTGTCTTGATGATCGTGACCTAATGTTCAACTCTATTAATAACGACATTGAACTTATTATAGAGTGGGGAACAAAGAATCGTGTCGAAACCCCTCCAAAACCAAGTACTGACTTATTTCCAAGAAAAAGATCAACACCTCACCATCCTTGACAGTGGATGGCGTGGAACTAAAGGCCGACCCATCCCTACACATCTTAGGCGTGACATTAGCCAAAGACTTGCGATGGAATGACCACATATTACAAATCGCCAAACAAGCATCCCAGTGCTTGGGATTTCTTAAGAGGTGCAAGTTCCTCCTCCAGCCATCGGCCCGTGCTGTTATTTATAAATCCTACATTCGGCCTCTTCTCGAATATAACTCCCTCGTCTGGGGCGGCGCGTCGATAACCACCTTGGCATGGTTAGATAAGGTCCAAAAAAAGGCCCTTAAATTAATTGACGACGACACCGCCTGCTCCACCATCGACCCCTTGAGCCACCGTAGGAATGTAGCAGCACTAACAAAATTTTATCGCTACTATTATAGCGACTGTTCCTCCGAAATAAACGCTCTCCTGCCTCCACGGCAATCGTATAACCGCAACACCAGATTAGCCCACTCGTCTCATTCCCTTTACCTACAACTCCCCCTTTCACGCGATATGAATTCGTTTGTAAATAGAACAACTCGACTGTGGAATAATCTCTCGCAGTCAGTATTTCCGAGCTGCTACAACATCCAAGAGTTCAAACGCGGGGTTCATCGCCACCCCTTCTTCAACACCCCTTCACACCCCCATAACCCTTAACCTATTCCCCCTCCCCCCGTACTAAGCTTGCTGCTAGACATTGCACCATGACGTGACAAACGACATGACGGACTGGTAGTACAAAGGGTGATTCCTGAGTTTAGCACAGCCACATAAAAAAAAATGCTCATCAAATTGGAAACTCTATACGGCAAGAAATCTGATTTAACTGTCGAAGGCTTACAGAGACAGTTCTTTAGTTACAAATACGATGACAATAAGTCAGATATTAAAAATTGCATGACAATAGAATGTCCAAACCGAAATTCGCAGCAGGATAATCGCAAGGTGAGAAATGGTATGAAATAGTCTCATTCATGTCATTCAACCTCTTTTCTTTAACGCAAATATTAGACAAAGGTTATGCTCAAGCTTTGTATGCAAGGGGCCGATTTACACGACCGGACACTGAACAGACACCGAACAGACAAAAGGAACGAACGAACTGGGTTTATGGGGAAGAGGGTGAGAGAGAACGATGGGGAGGGCGGACAATTTTAATGGGCATTTTCAGCGGACAGCGGAACGAACATTTTGACAGTTCCTGCGTTGTTGTTGTTGGCAGGAAGAGAAGAAAAGAAAACTTCAAAGGCAAATGTCAAAAAGCAACAACAAAAAGCAAATTGCTTTTACTAGTTCGTTCGTTGGAGTTTCGCCAGTGAAAACGCTCATAGGACTTTCCATCGGACTTCAAAAGGGAATTAACGATGACAGCTAAGTTTTGTCTGTTCGGTGTCTGTTCGGTGTCCGGTCGTGTAAATCCAGCCAAGGCAGTTAATTTTTAAAACACCAAATAAACGAAAAATTGTGGCCATCACTGAAAGCGAAGGAAAATTATTTATAATTAAGTTTCGTAGAATACAGTCAGAAAAAAGTTTAGTTGCTGACTATGTCAAAGTCTGCAGAAGAAGCTTCACTATAATAACCAGTTATTAAACATTAGATGACTTACTCAAATGGAACCAGTGCTTCTAGCAAGGATGTCGAGCTCTTTGCAGACACCAATAATTTATGTATATCAAATTGTAGATCATCCCACAAGAGTTCCTGATGTTGCTGATCAAGGAACCGATCTCCTTGATCTTTTCCTTACTTCTCATCAAGCGCGGTACTCCGTTGCAGTTGATTCACCTCTCAGCAATTCGGAGCACTGCTTAGTTAGCGCTAGTTTCCCATTCAAATTTCCCACCCTTCCCAAATCAGTTAAAAGAACTGTATGGCATTATTGGAAGGCCAATTGGCTGGGGCTTATTAATTTTTTCCAATTTACTGACTGGACCCTGTATTTCCGAAACAAAAACGTCAACTCTACCGCTATCCGTATTTCTAGGATCATACAGGCAGGAATGCATTTGTTCATTCCTCATTCTGCTAAATCTGTGCAGGCTAGGCCTAACAGATGGTTTAATCGGGAGGGTATGAATGTAATCAGAACTAAAGAAGCCGCCTTTCGAGATTACATCGACTTCCCGTGTAGAGTATATAAAACTAAGAAATTCTTGTAAAGTCACCGTCAGGAATGTCAAAAATTCATTTGACAACAACATTCAACTTTTGGTCCATGGATCAAGAAGAATTTCACTACATCCACAACTAGTTAATTCATCCACGACAAGACGGTGATAACAGACAGCAAATCCAAACCTGATTTATTAGCATCTCTCTTCGCTTCAAATTCTTCTCTACTCGAAACCGATATGATACCCCTGTTTCCGAGCACTACGCCCAATACAATGGACAGGATTTTTTTTCAGGACTCACGAGGTGTACATGTGCCTCAAGGAGCTTGATACAAACAAATCCACTGGACCCGATAACATACCCGCTATCGTCTTAAAACAATGCGCCTCACTTTTGACTAAACCTATGTGTAAACTTTTTGCCCTATGATACTTCTCCGGAGTTTATACAGACTCATTGAAACTTGCCCATGTCCGGCCTTACCGAAAAAAGGTGACTCCAGCCTTTTCTCCAACTAACGCCCAATAGCAATTACTTCCATTCTCTCCAAAACCATGGAGACGGTAACTAACAAGAAACTGAATACTGGTGATCTTTTGTTTTGCCTTATAGAAATTCTCAACCGAAGTTTGCATAGATCGGGCGAATTTAGTTTGGTTGCTTTGGGTATCTCCAAGGCTTTTGATAGAGTATGGTACTCAGCCTTGTTAGCTAAAATCAAAGTTATTGGAGTCGACTCAATTCCACAGAAGTCGATCGAGAGTTTCCTTTCCGGCCGTTCAATTAAGGTAGTATTGGATGGCGTCAAATCTGAATCTCACAAAATCTCTACGGGGGTCCCCCAGGTATCAATTTTATCACCGGCCCTATTTCTGATCTTTATAAATGACCTACTTTCAATCCCCTCTAATCTACTTCTCAACTTCACAGCTTCGATACAAGACAGACTCATGCCAGTCTTGATGATCGTTAACTAATGTCCAACTCTATTAATAACGACATTGAACTCATTCTAGAGTGGGGAAGCGAGAATCGTGTTGGATACGATTCTAGCGCCCATAACTTTATTAGTAGCGAAAACCAAAGCCTACCCTTCAAATATATTCAGTACTTTTACTCGAATGTGCGAGTTGTGTGCAATAATGACTAGCAGGAACAGAGATTTTGGCAGAAAATATGTTAGTGGTGCAGAAAAGCAGAGAAAACGCAAAGCTAGAGACGAATTTATTAAAACCCAAGAAGGTTCTATGAACAAATTTCTGAAAATAGAATCTAAAGTAGAAAATAGCCATAAAGAAGAAGTGCCTGATGTGGTTCAACAAAATTCATTTCACAAAACGAATGAAAGTCAGAACTTTAAAAGTTCTGTTGATTTGACACACTCAATTACAAAAACTGTAAGTACATCAAAGTTTAAAGTTGTCATAAATTTATTAATTATTAG
Organism: Thereva unica; assembly: GCA_949987705.1. Classification (NCBI taxonomy): domain Eukaryota; kingdom Metazoa; phylum Arthropoda; class Insecta; order Diptera; family Therevidae; genus Thereva; species Thereva unica. The sequence goes on from OX465283.1 coordinate 114,564,844, forward strand.
CAGAATAAGCTTATTTACTTATTTATTTAAAAATAAATTTTCTTACTTATGTGCGTATTTTTTACGAATTTCTATTGTTAGGACATAGTAAATACAGTGGAAGATAATACCATTTTTGTTGAAGATTCCCAGTAGGAATTCTAGGAAGGCCTTACCGATGGAGCACTGAAATAAGTACTCATCTGGTAAGGGGTGCCCCTTATTTTCTTGGTGCTAGATGAGCCCTTACAAACCCCATTACAAGAGAAGGCAGATGGTAAGGTGTAGTCCAGAATTATACCCAAACAAGTGAGAGTCTGCCCGATGACTCAAGGGAGCTTTCCCGGAGCTTTCATAAATTTTATAGAAAGAAAGAAAACGGGCAATTATATTCGTCGACATAAAATGCGACGTTAGCATACTCAATAGCGCGGCTCTCATTCGATACGGAGGACAAGCAGCTTTGGAGAAGTGGAGAATTTAGTTGGGGGACTGCTTAGGTAAAGCCACTCTCGGGCTTGGAAAAAAAGGCATTTGTAAAAGATGAAAAAAAAAAATAAAAGCTTTTCGACGGATCACATATCCACAGGCGCCCATGAATATCTCTTTTCGCAATGTTCCATTTGCTGCCTTACTACGCCCCTTACAGATGAGCAGTTCTATAAGTACTCTAAGGTAAGTACCATAGTAAGGCCTTAACCCCTATGACATCGTGTGTAAAAGTAAGCAGTTCTGTAAAAGGGAGTGGTAAGGCCTACCCCTTACCAGTAAGTGCTGATTTCAGTACTTCTGTAAGCTTACCGGTCCTACTGGGTTATAAACAAATTGAAGACATCGGTACATGGCCAATATGTCTAATACAATCTCAAACAATATTTTTAATTGAAAACGGTCTTGAAAGACATTGCTTAGATTGTTATCCAAAAGATAACCCAAATAGATGCTTTTCTAAAATATATTATACTAGAAAAATGTGCAATGGAGAACTGGTTGATAGGACATGGCTAACGTACTCGAAAAAGAAAAACAGAATTTTTTGTTTTCCATGTAAGTTATTTCGAAGTGGCCTTGGTCAACTTGAGACTGATGGATATAATAATTGGCAGCATACATCAGAACAATTAAAGCGACATGAATTGTCTAAAATACATTTTAAGTCAATGGATATGTGGAATGATGCTCGCCAAAAACTTAATAAGAATAATATCGTTGATTTATCTGAGAAACCTTTTATACAAGAAAAACATAAATGGAGAAATATTTTAGAACGAATATTATCTATTATCCAATACCTATGTGAACATAATATGGCTTTAAGAGGTTCATCTGATGTTCTTTTTACAAAAAATAATGGAAATTTCTTAGGGCTCGTTGAACTTCTGTCTCGGTACGATCCTTTTTTGAGAGAACATGTCAATAATATAAAAGATAAAAAAATTAAGGCTCATTATCTCGGTAAAAATGTACAAAATGAATTAATATCATTAATAGGTAATCAAATTAGAAATACAGTGACAGACATTCAATCATTTACAGAACGAATAAAAATTATATCAAAATTTTAAAAACAAATTTGGATTTTTATATAGGTTTCGTGATATAAAAAATTTATCCAATTTAGAGCTGGTAAAAAGTTGCAATATTTTAGAACTTGTATTACAAGATAAAAAAGATTCTGATATAAGTGGATTAGAACTATTTGAAGAATTAAAATCTTTTATCCATATAATTCCCGAAAACGAACAAAATTGCCTGCTTGACGTATTAAAATATTTGGTTAAAACTGAACAATACATATACATATATACGTAGCTCTTCGTATATTACTCACTTTACCAATAACGATTGCTTCTTCAGAAAGAAGTTTCTCGAAGTTAAAAATAATTAAAAATTATCTTCGTTCATCTATGTCGCAAGAAAGATTATCAGGTATAGCATTGATGTCAATAGAAAGTGATATATCTCATGAGATTGATTTTAATAGTACGATTGATTCATTTGCTTCAATAAAAGCAAGAAAAGTATCTTTTTAAGTTCATTTAAATACTAACTATCTTTTGAATACCAATGAAAAGGTTTTTGTTTCTATTCATATTTTATATCGTATAGTTTATTATCATTTTATAAAAAAAAGTTATGTTTGTTGTTTTCTTAAAAAATATTATATACATACAAAATAAATATAATTACATGAAGTATCGCTGTTTAATTTGCATTAAGCCCCGATTTTTAATTAGCATCCGGCCCCGCTTCAACTTGAGCCTACAGGGTTCCGCAGCCAGGAGAGATTATAAATATACAACAGAGAACTCTCAGATTTCTTGTGGCATTAATAATAGGACACGAAAATTTTTGATATCATCTAAAAAGAATGAGAGCTCTTTTGGATGACGCTTATTGACTGTGCCTGTAGGAGCACGAGACGTAAACTTCCAATTCAATTTCAGAACATTAATTGAAACTATTTATTAAGTTTTGTAGTGCAAATCAATTCCTCTATCCTTTTGCTGTGCGAAATGATCTATTATAATATCATAATTTTCATCAACACTGAGGAGATTTTTTAATAATTTCTTTTCGATAGATAAAAGTGCTAAGCTACTAAAACGATCCTCCCCAATAGAATTTCTTAAATAAATTTTAGTCCTCTTAAGGGTTGAAAAACTATTACGTTCCGCTGATGCACTTGTTATCGGAATTGTCAAAGTTAATTGAATTAATTTAAAAAATTCTGGGAAGCAACTGTGCAACTTATTTTTAATGAAATAATCATTCAAATCTTTAAAACTCTTATTCCCCATGTCTTCATCAGAAAAGAGAACTGATATTTCAGTACGCAAAAAACCGAAATCGAAAATATTTGGATAAACGTCTTTTAAATTTTTTAGTAAGGGTGTGGGGAAATCTTTGGAAAAATCGGAATAGGAGGATGTGTCAAGGAGTTGCAGAAAAATTAACTGCCGAATACTTTGGAATCGTACAGTTAGTTCCTGAGATAAATTATCGATTATATCATAAAAAAGTTGCCTAAAATTACTTTCAACATCTACTTCTACTTCATCTATAGAAAATCTAGGTTTTTTCCGCTTGTTTCGCAAAACACAAATTTCATTTGTTTGGCTAAAATATAATTCAAACTGAGATCGAATTTCTTGCAATTTTATTTCAAATTCAGTAATTTTTTTAATACAATAAGTGATATCGCTTGATTTTGTTTGAAAAATATAGAAAATCTGATCACTAAAGGGGAAAATTGAAGAAAATACATTTAACAGAAAATTGAACTGAAAGTCTGTAAGAACAGATAATAAGCCATGTGCTGAATTAATAGTTTCACTATCCCAAGAGCCACTATCAACAATACTATAAAAAAATTCCTCTAAGGCAGCCTTATTTTCAAGTATAGTTAGTACAAGCCTACCATTATAATTCCATCTTGTAGGGGTACCTTTAGGGTGCTTCTTTCTAACTATTTCATCAAAAGCGAAGCTTCGTTTCATAGACTGGCTGAAGAATTTTGAAAATCCTGATAAAGAAGAAAAGAATAAACGGCACTCTTTAATTTTTGTAAGATAGAGGTTAAGCCTATGAGCAAACCAGTGAATAAAAACTGCATTGGGACAAGTGTCTCTTATCATCTTTTGTAAGCCAGATAATTCTCCAGACATTACCGATGCACCATCGTAGCTCTGTGAAATTAACTTCTCTTGAAGGTTGAACTCACTTACGATTTCAACTACATGACCGTGTAAGAATGCAGTCGACCTATCTTCTGAAATATCCCGAAAACCCAAAAAACTTTCGTGAATAACGCCATGTTTATCTACATATCTTAAAATTGTAGAAAGCTGCGATTTCACAGAGATATCTGCAGTTTCATCCAAAATAATTGAAACAAATGAAGCGTTTTCAATTTCTTTTTTAATAGAATCTAAGATTATATAAGAAATTGACGAAATTAAATCATTTTGGACATCAGTCGATAATATTGAAGATGTTTCGCAATCATCTAAATGACTTTTTAACTCGGGATTGTACTTTGCTAGTAACGCAATAGTTTCAATGTAATTCCCTCTATAATCAGAATTAACACTTTCATCATGACCCCGAAATGACAATTCTTGAGATCCTAGGTGCGAAACAACATCAATAAGGCATCGAAGAATTCCTCTGTTTTTCTTAACTTGCTCATTGTGTGCTTGAATGCTGCGTGAACGTTGACTATCAAGCATTAGTTCTGTTCGTGGTAAATTACTGAATTTTTTAAAAGCTAATATGCAGCGTAAATGGTCCTGAGATAATTTCGCGTGCCTCTTAAGAGCTTTGTGCAGATTGTTTAAATCCGAAAATCCTTGATTTCTCCACACGTTGTTCTCATATGAAAACAACAAACACGGCCAACAATAAAGTTTGTTAGTGAATTTGCAACCTGTTAACCATTCAATATCATCATATATTTTACATGAGAAATGTCTGGTGAAATTATTTTTTGTGGATGGTTGACTTAAAGAAATAAAGGATTTTGGACGGCCGTTATCTATAATTTCCCTTTTCTCTTCGAAAGACCTAGATGCAAAAGATTGCCTCAGGAGTTCCTCAATAATGCATGCACAGCTATTCTTTTCACCCATATTGAAATTCTAATAATTTTTATTTAAATAAAACCAATGCAAATTCAGCAAAAAAAAAATTCTTACTCAAATTAAACCTTAAAAAACACAATTCGATTCAAACAATTCAAACTACACGCAAAAACAAACAGATTTCACTTTTCACAAACAAAATGTGATATCACAAAATATCTGCAATGTAATATTCAAAAACCACGCTAACAACGAGATATTTCACTTTTCCCAACAAACAAAATTTTATAGCACAAAATTCCGGCAATGCAATATTAATATCACAACTTAAAAATCGTTCAATTAAATTATCACATTTTTTTAAAGCCGCACTTCTCATAAATACTTGCACTTTAAAATGCCATGCAGTATCTAATTCTGAAATATCTTGTGCATACCTACCTCACCGCATGCATCATGAACTCGGCGAGACAAAACCGGATACTCTCTCTTCGATAAAACATGCAGAACAGAAAAGGAAAGATAATTTAATCAGCTGTCAACAAGAAAGTAAGCACCAACACATCAATTTATCCCCATATCAAATCATAACCACACCAGCGTGTATAGAAATATTGCGTTCCCACTCTGATTGCTTGATATGGGCATTTGATGGATTTGTGCATATAGCTGTTCGCCTTTTACACAGAATAATAAAAAACACAATGGAAGCTACAAAGTTATCAGCTTATATTTAACACACACACACCGCGTCACTCAGAACACAATACCAGCAAACGAAACGAAGAAAACAAAGAGAATATGGTGGGTGGATACAGAAAATTTTTCTACCTTCCACTGTATGTATACACATACTGCTTCTGCACACCCTGTCAACTTGTGATAAGTCATATCCCCAGTGTTGCCAGTTTGGCCAAATAGGCTACCTGTTTTACCGATGGGCGATTGAACTTTATTCATTGGCTACAGGCCGTCAATTAGGCTACTCTCATGTTTTATCATAAATAAAAAAAAAATCTTTTATCAGGATTAAAAAAAAATAACAAAATTTTTCTAAATCAATCATATGAAAACGTTCACTGCAGCCCTTGGCATGTAAACACATGAGTGATACACATGCATATGTGATTACGTTCCTATGAATTCTTAACGATGGGTGCCTGTGCCTTCCATTTAGGCACAGATTGTGTCGGACACAGCCCACTGGGGCACGGAAGCCTACTTTAAGACATGACGAAGCCAAGCATAGGAGCCCTTCCTGTCCGTATCCCACGTCATATCTTTTTTAACATTGTATGTCATTGGGAGGAAGCAGTGAGAAGACTAAAACCTTCATTTTATGGGCATGGGTGAAACATTTTTCTAACAACGTCGAAGAAGAAATTAAAATCTTCCTAACAGCTTCCATTAGATACGATGTGGAAGCACTTCTTTACTGCTTATTAAGAAGAGCTTCAATTTTTTCCCACTGGGAGTGAATGGAAAGGGGTTGACACACGACCACCAACGAATTATCATTCTCCCAGTGTCATTCGTTTGAAGGGGAAGAAGTAATGAAGTTTCAATTGAGCGAGTCTAGCTGTTATGTACATATTTTGTTGTATGGAATGAAACATTAAACCTTAGTTAAATGCACTCTTTATTTAAAATATTAATTGGAGTTTGATGGTAGTTTAAATCGGACTGTTTCTGATGACTTCTGTACTTCGACTGACTGCAGTGATATGCGGAACTTATCACTCGATGTATAATATTGGTTGTAGTGCGATTCTTGCCGATGAGATGCGTTGTACTCAACACCTTTCCCCACGCGAAGAAAACGAAGTGTTGGTCAGCCGGTCTGGTTGCTTACGAACACGCGTAAACTTATAACTTTGAAAGTAAAGGCCGTAGCATAAAAATTCTCTAGATATTATTCATGGAAACACTCCAAGCTTTCTTATTCTGGAAAAAAAACATTAGTTGACTATGAATATTTTGGAGAAAAAGGTGGTTGAAGGTGACATTTTTGTTAAAAAAACAACAAAATTTTGACTTAGACGACTCATAACTCTGGAAGTTGGTACTGTGGTACTGTCGTTTTTACAATTTTAGATAGGGGGGAGTATTCTGCGTACACTGATTCCTTATTCATGAAAATAAGTGATGGCGTTACAAAAATTCAGTCTACACTAGGATGCAGAGTGAATAACACGCGTTTCATCTGCGCGGTGCTGATTTAATTATTTTCGCAAGTCTCCTCGTGACTAAGCCTTTCCAATTAACTCTTAAAGATTTATAAGTGGTGTTGTTGTGTATCAACAGTTAAATTGGATCGATTAAGAACCATTGGGTTCTAAAAAAGTGTTTCAAACGTTCTGGGTACATACATGTGATTGACATTCAATTTTGTGGACATTTTGTTTTTCTATTGATGAATCAACGTATATAGAGAGACTCAGTCAATATCTACTCTCTTCATCTCATATTGCTAAGCTCGATTGTCATAGCAGCTGACTCTTTCACTATATTTTCTTTCATACAATATTTCTGTTAATCTGTGCACAGTTTACTTATGAATGCGGCTGGTGATAATAAACGGCTACGATCAGAACTCGATACTTCTACAAATAGTGACGACATGGATAATTCAGAAATTTTAATTAACCGCAAGCTACTCGGACATTATAATTGCTGGTGATCTCAATGAAAACTTGTTGGCAAATTCAAGTGGTTTGTGTTCTGAATGTGTGCGAGGTAATTGCTCGCGATGTAGGTTTTCTGATATTCTGAGTAAATATTCTCTTTATACAATCGGGGATGCCCCCACTCATTTTCCTGTAGGATTCAAGCCATCTCATATTGATCTTATGATTACAAACAATCTTCATAGAGTGAAGTTCTTTAATCAGATTTCTACTGGTCTTTCGGCCCATGATTTGCTTGCTATGACGTATGAGTGTGACTTAGAATCACTGACCGATAAAACTAAGTTGACAAGGCGTTTGCATTGCATTAATAAAGACGTTTTGCTGCAAGATGCTCTACAATGCAATTGGAGTTCTATTTATGGTACAGCGGAAGTCGATGATATGTTGTCACGTTTGAATTTACAAATCATGTCGCTTCTCGACAGGCACGCCCCTTTGATACCTATTCGTCTATCGCGATCAGCTAGTTCTACCAAGCCATGGATGACTAATGATATTAGAGCTGCAATCATTGAGAGAGATATAGCTTACTCTGCTTTGAAGGCGGACCGTACGAACGATAATGTTGCTAATTACCACGTTTTAAGGAACCAAGTTACGCAGCTTATTCGGACTACTAAGTCTAGATTTTTTAGACCTTGGTTTGATCATGGATTGGGTACGAAAAAGATCTGGAATTATCTGAGAAGCTTAGGTATTGTGACATCTAAGAGGGATACTGTAGTGCCAGCTTTTACTGCCAGTGATACTTCCAGTGATTTTACCACATGTTACTTATTTCTTCAATCAAATTCTGACAAAGTCGTACTATCCTCGCCTTTAGAAAAAAGCAAGGGTTATGCCCGTACATAAAAAAAGCTCATCATTTGGAATGAAGGATTTCAGACCGATTAGCATTCTTCCTGCTCTCTCTAAGGCCTTCGAGAAGGTTCTTAAGGGCCAAATTGTTGATCATCTTGACCGTCATAAGCTTCTAAGTGTATATCAATCTGGATTTCGAGCTGGTCATAGCACTACCACGGCTTTGCTGAATGTATCTGATGATATTCTTAGGGGTTTCGAACGTAGGAAGGTTACCATTTTGCTGCTACATGATTTCTCGAAGGCCTTCGATTCAGTTGACCATGGTTTGCTATGTGATAAAATCAGGCGTCAATTTTACTTTTCTAGATTTGCAATCGATCTTGTACGTAGCTATCTTGTTGGAAGGTACCAGTGTGTTGATATTGGTGGCCATTTATCTTCATTTCTTCCAATTTCTGTTGGGGTCCCACAAGGTTCGGTATTAGGACCATTACTTTTCTCCCTATTTATTAATGACCTACCTGATGTTCTGCGGTTCTCCTGCCCCCACCTGTTTGCTGATGATTTCCAGAATTATGCTCTATCTCATGCTGACGAACGTTCTCTATTAGACTGTGTAAATGGTGTTAATCGTGATTTGACTGCCATTACTACATGGGCTGCCCGAAATAAGCTAGCTCTCAATCATCTTAAAATGCAAGCTGTACTGATTGATAATCGTCAGAACGCAATTCGCTTGCCAGACATCTTGGTTAATGGTAGAAAAGTTGAATTCACGAGTAGTGTCCTAAATCTTGGTCTACGTTTCGATGACAAGCTCTCTTGGAGGCTCCAATGCAACCACATAGTGTCGAAAGTCTATTCTGGCCTTAGGTGCCTTTACCCAAATTGTAACCTCGTACCTGTCAATACTAGAATCAATCTGGTTAAATCTCTATTGATACCCCATTTCACTTATGGTGATGTTGTGTTTTTCGATGCTTTGAGTGCAGAATGTAAAAAGTCACTTGAACGGGCCTTTAATGCCTGTGTTCGTTATGCGTTTGGGTTGAGGAAAAGTCAGAGTATAAGAGATTATGCGGATAGGATTCTAGGGTGTGGTTTATTTCAGTATTTGCGCTATCATACCTTGACTTTTGTTCATAATGTCATACTGACGAAAATTCCACCTTATCTCCATTCGAAGCTGCATCGTAGCCGCTCCAACCGGACTTTCAACTATAACGTTCGTCGCACCTCTTTATCCCAAACTTACAATTCTTTGTTTGCCAGTGGTATATCTAGGTATAATTCGTTGCCTGTGGTAGTCAAGCGTTCCGGTACCATCAGTGCATTTAGGAGTTTATGCTATAAGCACTTCTGTCGCAGATCTTAGTTCTGTGATATGTCTGTGAAACCATGCGTTTCAATGTATCCGCAATGGAGGGAGATATAGTGTTTGAGATATTAGGTTTTTAAAAGGAAGATGAATGAGTTCACTTCTTGTTGCGGTTTTTTGGTGAAAGTGTGTTTGGCTATTTATTACTTGGTCTATATAATGAGTTTCTTTCTTTTTCTATTTTTTTTTCCTACTTTCCTTTTCGAATATCACAATTTATTTCTGTTTTGTTAATTTAGTTTTAAGTTTAGCTTTATTTTTAACATTGAATTTCTATATTGTAACCTACGCTGTATATGCCACAAGGTTGTTAAGCCTTTTATGTACAAATAAACTTGCATTATTATTATTATTAAAAAAATTAGTCATTTCGACCGAATAAAAAGAAATAGCATTAGTAACACCTTAGCCACAGTTACGGGATATAACAACTATACAGAAATTCAATACTCATTATAGCCGATAATCTGAGATACTTTTCTTTTGCGCCGGGCCTGGGGCAATTTTGACCCACCTCCTTTTTGTAGGGAGAGCAGGTAGGGTTCGTACACAAGGAGCATTCGTACAGTGGAGATAACTAGGCTATCCAATACATCGCCGTGTTCGTGTTTGTATGCGTGATTCCCGTTCATACGCGCCGGGTATCTGCAGAGCGTGGAGACAGTGCGGCCGCCGGTTTCGCTGGAGCAAGTCGATACGTGTTTTCGCTCTGGGTAAGTAATATTTGTATTCATCTTCGAGCACGCTTGGCGGGTATAAATAATTCTCAAATTATACAAGTAATTTATTATATTGTGTGCCTTAGAATCTTGGTTTAATGTTTAAATGGTTATTGTAACCTAACTACAACGGTAATTTTTATTCAAATTTTTGTTGTTGTTTTCTTGGGTTGGGGTACTTTCGTGCAGTTAAGAGTGGGGTAGATTCGTACTGTACGAATCTACCCCACTCATAACACTACTAGACAATTCTGTTTACACTTACTCTATAATCAAAAATATTATTGTTACAGAATCATGCCTCGAATATATGTAAAAAAAGGGACACGAACGGAAGAGGTAGATGAAGATGCCATGAATTCTGCGATGAAAGAAGTTCTAGATAAAACTTTATCCATAAGAAAATCCGCACAAAAGTATGGCGCCTTTAACAGGACTGCCGTAAATGATTTCTTCGAAAACCTTGAAAATGAATTCAAGAAATATAAATTAACTGCTGACCGAATATACAATTTTGATGAGTTGGGTATATCAACGGTGATAAATACGCCTAAGGTTCTAGCTGAAAAAAACCAAAAACAAATAGGCCAACTTGTTTCGGCTGAGAGGGGTGAACTTGTTACATTTGGTGGAATCATCTCGGCGAGTGGTAATACAATTCCGCCACTGTTTATTTTTCCTAGGGTTCATTTTAAGGACCATTTTATGGATGGTGTTCCGGAAGGCAGTCTGGGAGTTGCTACAAAGACTGGCTGGATAAATTAAAGTATATTTTTGGAGGTGCTCAAACACATCCAGAAAAAAAACATCATGCTCTAGAGATAACCACATTTTGCTCTTGGTGGATAATCATGAAAGCCACGTCACAATTGAAGCTGTGGACTATGCTCGTAATAATGGCATTGTTTATATGTCATTCCCACCCCATACAACACACCGTCTTCAACCCTTGGACGTTGGTGTATTTGGACCTTTTAAGGACAAACTGAAGACTGCGTTCAATTATTGGCATGTCAATAACCCAGGTAAAACCCTAAATATATACAATATACCGAAACTAACTAAATTAGCATATTTTGAATCTTTTAATGGGAAAAATATAACAAGTGCCTTTGAGAAGACTGGGATTTGGCCATTTAACAAGTTAGCTTTTAGTGACGATGACTTCGCACCAGTGAGTTTTTACCATTCTTGTTCTACATCGGCCCCAAATACTGACAAGGCACAAATTATTCCTCAAGTTCAAGAACGGACCAAGGTGACAATGTGTCGGTAACCCTTCCTGCAGAAACAGAACTTACTCAACAAGATCTTCCACGAAGCACGGCGATCGTATTACCTTCCCAGCTAACTAGTACAACTCAATCTGGCTCTTCACCAGCTGTAGGATTAATAACTCCAGAAATGGTCCGACCCTATCCCAAAATAGACAAGACGTTACAAAAGTCGAAGAAAGGAAAACTGCCTGGAAAATCGAGAATATATTCAAATACCCCCGAAAAAAATAGACTAGAAGAACTAGAAAAGGCAAAGAAGTTAAAAAAGGAGGAGCAAGAGAGAAAACAAAAAGCTAGGGAGATGAAACGAGCGTTGAATTTACTATCGGATACAAATACAATAGCTAAGGCAAAGAGACGGACGAAAACTCTAGGGACAATTAAACCAAAGAAGGTAAAGAAAACTGTAAAGACTGATTCTACTTATAGTGAGGATGAGAGTGGTTGTGAGGATGAGACTAATATGAGTTTAAGAGAAAGTTCTTGTTCTCCGATTAAAGAGTCCTCTGAAGAATCTGATATTGAGAATGAAACTCCAGTTTTGTCAGTAAATATTAAAGAAGAATGCTTTATTCTAGTTAAGTTCGAAACAAAACTGTTTTATATTATGTTGGGCAGGTGCTTCAAAAATACAGTCCTATTGAATACAAAGTTTCATTCTTGAGGAAGAAGCCTTATACCTGGAAACTTGTTTTTCCCACAAACAAAGATGAAGGGACCGTTTACAGATGTGGTGTGTATATTGCCGTCATCAAAACCTGCTTCGACAGCAAGAACAACCCACATATATAGCTTTCAAAAAGACCTATCTATGTATAACGTTGGATAGTTAAATATTTGCTTTTTTGATAAGTTTAAGACCTGTTACTTTCAGTTTTTTTCATTATTCCTGCATGAAGGTCAATAACTCACGCCATGTACGAAGCTACCCCATGCATGGGGTGCTTTCGCACGTTTCTAATTTTTTAGAAAAAACTTCATACCTTCTCCATGCTACTTTATAGGAAAACTAAACTTCACAGTTTTAAAGTCAGATATATGGGTAATATTGCGGTATCAAAATCAATTTGCAATAGCTAATAGTTATTTTTTATAAAGCTCAGAGTAAAAAGTGTACGAATCCTACCTGCTCTCCCCTAATTATAGTAAAAGCTTCCGGTGTTTACAAGACACTTTATTCGTATATGTTTTCCATCTATGCATCCTACACAGTTGGGAAACCTCCATTTAGTCCAAAATTCATTTGTTATACATATGTAGTAGTAGTCCATTCAAAACGCGCGTTATGGTGTTCCAAAATAACACCGTTAAGAAAATCGAACCCTAAACGTTTTTGGGGTCGCTGATCACGAAAATCGAGGTCCCGCGGTCCTAAAATTAGGGCGTCACCTGTAAAAATGCAAAAAACACCCCTTTTTAGGGGGTTTTCGCGATTATTTCAGTAATAATGAAAACTAATGCTATGAAATGTACTTTTTTTAATATTTATTTACGAACGGGGTTGATTTATACTAAATTAAGGCGAACTTAATGGTAAGGGGTACTCGTAAAGGGTTGAAAGTACCCCTAAGTTGGCGAAAAATGAAAAAAATTGTAAAAAAAAAATTTTCCCCAAGTTTATGCTTCAAATTCGATTGTGGGTACTGTCAGGCAAAAATAAATTATTTTCAACCCTTAAGGGGTTAAAACTACCCCTGCAATATGGTTCATTGAAAACTAGGGGGGGTTTCCAAAATAACACCGTTAAGAAAATCGAACCCTAAAGGTTTTTGGGGTCGCTGATCACGAAAATCGAGGTCCCGCGGTCCTAAAACTAGGGCGTCACCCCTAAAAATGCAAAAACACCCCTTTTTACTGGGTTTTCGCGATTATTTCAATAATAATGAAAACTAATGCGATGAAATGCACTTTTTTTTAATATTTATTTGCGAAGGGGGTTGATTTGTACTAAATTAAGGCGAACTTTATGATAAGGGGTAGTCCGAAAGGGTTGAAACTACCCCTAAATTGGCAAAAAATGGCAAAAATTGTAAAAAAAAATTTTCAAGTTTCTGCTTCAACTTCGATTGTGGGCGTACTGTCAGGCAAAAATAAATTATTTTCAAGCCTTAAGGGGTTAAAACTACCCCTACTATAACAACTTTATATAAAAAAATTGCAAAATTTTTTTTTTTGCTTTTTGTTTGAAATTTGGTTCAAAAGGTATTGTCAGCAAAAAATTAATTTTTTCAACTCTTAAGGGGGTATAACTTCTTCTTCTTCTTTAACGGCTCTACAACCGGGATCCGGTCCTGGCCTCGCGCAACTGTTCTCTCCACCGGTCCCGATTCTGAGCCGATGTCATCCAGTTTGGCATCCCTAAACTCTGAGCGTCCTGGTCCACGCCATCCTTCCAGCGAAGGTTGGGCCTCCCTCGCTGTCGCACCCCATAGGTCTTACCGCAGAGAACTTTCCGAGCAGGCTCATCTTCACTCATACGAGCTAGATGCCCTGCCCACCGGAGCCTACCGAGCTTTATTTTCTTCACAACACCTATGTCGCGATAGCGCTCGTAGATCTCGTCATTGTAGAGTCTCCGGAATCGTCCTTCCTCACATACGGGGCCAACAATTCTCCGAAGTATTTTCCTCTCAAACACGCCCAAGAGGTTTGAGTGCTTTTTGCTAAGCACCCACGTTTCGGATGAATATGTGAGAACGGGTAAGACCATCGTCTTATATAGTAAAAGTTTAGACGTTATGGTTAGATATTTGGATTTGAAGAGCCTTGACAGACTATAGTAGGCTTTGTTGGCTTTTAGCAGTCGTGCGCGTATTTCTGGTTCCATGCTATTGTCGGCTGCTACTATTGACCCAAGGTAGGTAAATGATTTTACCACGTCAAACTCGTGTTCCGCTACCTTGATTGTGGGACCAATGTTAGGTGTTCTTCCAGACGAGGCCACCATGTACTTTGTTTTGCTTTCGTTAATGTGCAGTCCCAGATTTCCTGCCGCTTGCTCAATCTGAGTGAAAGCTTCTTGTACAGCTGTTGTTGTTCTTCCAATGATGTCAATTACTACCCCCACATTAAAATTGTAATTGGAACAAATTAAAATTTATTGTTTTGCATTAAAATTTTATATTTGATGAAATATTATTAAAACATTTGGAAAATTTTTAACCCTCTTAAAGGAGTTAAATCTTAGGGGTAAATTGAAAAAAAAAAAAAAAAAATTCTTTTCGTAGATTGCAATTTAAATTTTTTAATGAATTGTTTGAATAAAAATTCTTTTTATTAGAAAATATAAATTGATAAATTTTTGCAATTTTTTTATATAAAGTTGTTTTTATTATAGTAGGGGTAGTTTTAACCCCTTAAGGGTTGAAAATAATTTATTTTTGCCTGACAGTACGCCCACAATCGAATTTGAAGCATAAACTTGAAAAAAAAAATGTTTACAATTTTTGCCATTTTTCGCAAAATTAGGGGTACTTTCAACCCTTTAGGACTACCCCTTACCATTAAGTTCGCCTTAATTTAGTATAAATCAACCACCTTCGCAAATAAATATTAAAAAAAGTACATTTCATCGCATTAGTTTTCATTATTACTGAAATAAGCGCGAAACCCCCTAAAAAGGGGCGTTTTTTGCATTTTTAGGGGTGACGCCCTAGTTTTAGGACCGCGGGACCTCGATTTTCGTGATCAGCGACCCTAAAAACGTTGAGGGTTCGATTTTCTTAACGGTGTTATTTTGGAACACCCCCCCCCCCCCGCGTTTTGAATGGACTATAGTTGTTTTTGTGACAAAGTAGGCATATGGAGTGGTTGTAAAATTTTCCAAATCGCCTCACAAGTCTCGTGGACAATTTTTCCTACTTCATTCAGATATTCGATAAGATAATGAAATAGCTCTAAAAGATATTCCAGTCGTCAAAAATCTGTGAATTAAATGTAATTTTTTGAAAATAATAACTAAAGTATTTATTTTCAGTTGCCGAGTTAAAAAAAAGTGGAGAAACCTGAGAGACACATTTAGAAAAGAGCTTAATAAAACCCAAAAATATAAATCCGGGGATGCGGCTAGTGCACGGTCTATTTCAAAGTGGCCGTATTTTCAGCAGATGTTGTTTCTTAAAGACAATTCTGAACGCGGAAAACTGGAGGGGAATTTGTTAACTGAATCAGAAGAAAACGACATTGAAGAGATCGTGGAATGTCACGACGACAATAATTCTCAAGATTTGATTTCAACAAAAACGTTACTGAAACTGAAATTCAGGAGGCCCCTCCAGTGAGCCAGAATGAAAAGTATGCTTTTAAGAAATCTTTAAAAACGAAAAAACCTAAATCGACAAATCTAGACGAAAAATATTTCCAGATTGAAGAAAAGAAGTTGCAAATAATGCAACAGAACAGTGAAAACAGACAGTAACAGTAACAGCAACAGACAGTGACTATCAATTTCTGATTAGCTTACTACCTTATCTGAAAAATGTACCGGAAAATAGAAAACTACTTGTACGAACAAAATTACAACAGGTTTTTATTGACGAAGATAATGTTCATCATTCATCTACCTCACTTTCTTATTGTTCAGAAAGTTTTAGCTCAACTCCTGCTCCTTCTCCAGGATCTCTGGGCAACTTTGATAAAATCTCGACATCTGATACGAATTCTCTACTAAACTATTTTTCAACATATAATAATGCAGAATAAATAAAAATATTACACACAATATCTATTAATTTCTAATAAATGCTAAGTTGGCTGAAAGAATTTATTTTACTATTCCTACTTTGTATCCAGTTACATTCCTTAAAGTTAACGATAACCGTTCAGAGGGTGAAATTGTTTCTCTAAAATTCGAGAATTTTTCAATTGATTGACCGATTGAACTCAAAATATATTCGTATGTACTCAAACTCATTCGATAGTATGCAAAAAATTTGGCGGGATCATTCTTTAAATCAGAATGTAAGTGATGAAACTCCCCCAATTTATTTCGTTTAGCAAACACCTCACAGACCCACTTCCTTTTTCTTAAAAATCTTTTTAGATAACAGTTTTCTAGTAAAAACATGTGGCAGCATTACCCATCTTATGATTCACAGTTAACATTTGTAAGATATTTATAAGTTCACAACTGTCAGAGAAAATATGTTCTTTAGAGTTTATAATTCACATGTATCTTTTGTGTAGCATGGTTATATACCATGAAGGATTTTATCTTCTTCCATATCAAGTTATAATAAAACATTGTATTTTCCTGGAATTAAATAAATAAACAAATTTTCTTATTATAAATAAATAATTCTTATTAAAAGAATATAACAAAAAAAAATAATAATAAACTTTACAAACATATTTTCTTCTATCATGTCTTCCATTATCGCAAAAATTACTAAAAAGAAAAACAATATTGAATCGCGTGACTTCTGATGCAGTGTGAGAAGGACAATTGTGATTTCTGACGGTATATTTTCGTCAGAATTCGTACGAACAAAATTCGCATGAATTCTGATGCAGTGTGCGAGCAGCCTTAAAGCGAAAAGTGGTGACTGAAAAGTGAATTAAAAAGTGGTAAAAAGATTTTTAATTTAGCGTAAATAAGCGATAATAGAATATTAAATTTAAGTGATTGTAGTGAACTTTAAAAGTTGTGTTTGTTATTGAATTGTGTTTTGTTTTCAATAAATAAGTTTTTCTCTGGATAATTAAAAAGTGTATTCCTTAATTAATCCTAGCAGTAAAAAACGTAACAATATTTTCTCGCTACAGTCATCTATTAGTTTATTCTATGTCCCGCAAATAAGTAATAAAAATAACAAATTTTCGACTTTATAATCGTGTGAAAGTTGTGTTTAAAAGAAGAGGGAATTTTATAGACGAAAGCTGTTCGCCCTATGCCCTATTTTCAGAAGCATTTTTAACATTATTCTCCCAACTAATATTAAAATGTGAGAAAGACAAATTGTGGCCCCTAGCCAATACTTTCAGGAACCGTTTTGCGAATCGGGCCACTCTGCTAATATTGGCGCAATAGGTAAGTTTAGAGGGTCTATATACTGCAATTATGCAGAAACTATACACGCGATAAATTTCAGCTCTCGGTAATTTAAAGTATATGTACCAGGCTATCATGTCCCAAAAAATCATCCAATAATATTGCAAATTAACAGAGGCATGAGAAGGGAATTTTAAGGGTTTTCCAGCTGTTCTCATCGAAAAATTGTTCGATCGGGGTCTCGGGGATTTTGTAGGTTTATACAAATGTCCTGTGGAGGGTAACATGATTCATCCAGTACTTTTTATTGTATACGCAAAAAACGAATAAGTACCCATTTTTGTTGCTAATTATTGTTTAAACAATTCCACCTGAGAAAATTTTGGCTGGTTTTTTGGTTTTAGTAATCTGTGGAATACCCCTGAAGTAGTATACATAGCAAACTATGTTCGTATTGATCTGTGCTTGCAGATGCAATTGTTGTTACACGCCTGTGCTCCTGAATTTGCTCACGATACCAATTGCTTTTTTTTATTAAAAATTTATGCAGGATGCAGCAGCATTGAACGATCCGTTTCACTTTTGACGGATCCAGTTGAATTGTGGTTTGAAGCACACGGAATCTGCTGGATAATATCCCAAAGGCGCGTTCAATACACTGCCTTCCATGACTCAAACCAAGCCCTCTCAACTACAGGCCATGCAGTTTTATCTGGCACTAATACAACCATAGCTGAGAATAGTCCCAAAATTTGACAGTTGCTGAGAATTTAATGGCGCAGTGTACGTTCGCGAGTGTTTTCGTTATAGTTTTGTGGTAAAAAGTGGTAAATTATTGAAATTTATCGCTTTAAACCATACAAGGATTATCAGTGATTATTTCTTTAGTGATTTAATAAAAAAAAAAAATATAAAAAAATAGTGATTTAGTGTATTTTTGGTGTCTTAATTGTTAAGGTGATCAATTTATTTTGCATTCGCGGTGTTTTTTTTTCGTGTATATTAAGGGAAAATATGCTGAATATTTAATTAAAAGTGATTTTAAAGTCATTAATTAATTTATTTTGCAATTATTACTAAACATATAAGTACAGAAAAGTGCGAATGGAAAAGTGAATAAGAGAATTGTTTTTCGGCACCTATATTTTTAATAATAATATCATAATATATGTATTAATCACTTTAAAATCACTTTTAATTCCATAACTACACAAAACATTAAATATTCAACATTTTTTTCGTAAATAAACATGAAAAAACACCGTGAATGTGAAAAAAAAGTTGATCGCCTTAACAATTTGAACACTTAAACACACTTAATCACCAAATTTGTTTTATTTTTTTTAATAAAATCACTAAAAAACTATTCATTGATGCAAATACAATATTTTATCACTTTTTACTGCAAAAATAAACACAAAATTTCTGCGCGTACGGCTTCCGCGCCATGTTACTCCGGTGTGCGGTGACTTTTGGGACTATTACCACCACCACGAAAAATTCATCTACGAGGCCTGTAGTTGAGAGGGTCTTGCTCAAACGCAAGTTTAAAATTTCCTTGTATTGCTCTGGTGAGTTGTACGGGTACGGCATCTGTAATGCAAAGGCATCGTCTGCAATTATTACACATGGAAGAATAAATTGTTTCCCAAGTTCTGCATCCGGAGGAAAGAAATGCTCAGATTTACGGATTACTTCCATCAAATCTGATCTATTCAAAACACCTCCATCGGTAAGGCGGGCATTGCATCCAATGTTGACAAAGGTGAATTTACAATCTGCGTCAGCCTTCGCAAGCAAAACAACACTGTTGAATCCTTTGAAGTTATAGTATATCGCTCCACTTTTTTTAGGTGCTTTGAATGCGATATGTTTCCCATCTAGGGCTCCAAGGCAGTGTGGAAACTGCCACCGAAGTAAAAACTTGTCCGCAATTTCTATCCATTCTTTTTGCGTGGCTGGAAACTAATTAAAAACTTAATTTAAAATAGTCTTACATATGTTTCTTACTTTTTCAGAATACTACTATGTATAAAGAAGACTTCCTTTAGTAAAGAGGCTACAAATGCATTTAATATGGCCAAGAGGGTTTGGCAGAAAATATTACACAACAACCGGCAGCCAGACTACCACAAACAAAAGAGGAGATCTTGTGCTGAACTAAAAAAAAGTTCAGTTAGAAGATAATTATGAAGATGTCACGTGGAAGATTTTGGAAACCGTTCGTGATGCTGTAAAAAAGGATAAAGCTGATCGGAACAACAATGTGGATGTAGCCGGAAACAGTTCATTTTTGAAAACCTTTCGTGATGCTGTAAAGAAGGATGCAGCCGAACGGAACAATTTTGTGCCTGTAGCTGGAAGCAACTCATTCAATTCATTAAATGAATATGAAGAAAGCTCTCCCAAAAAAATGGTTGGGAATAAGGTTGAAATCCTTAGAGTCGACTTATTGAGAAATACTTTCAGTACACCGGATTTATTCAATACTACAACGTGGTCTGACGGTGATGTGGAGTATACGTCAACTCCAACGAATGATAGCTCTTCTATTCCACATGAGGTGGACTACCTTCAATCCGATAAGGATGATGTTTTTGATGAAAACGCTAACTTTGGATAATAATATAAGCAAACACATTGTTGGGATTAATTATTTTTCTTATGTAAACTAGGCTTGAGTCTAGTGTGAGTATGCTTTACAAGTAATAAGAAGAAGAACTGTCATGAAATTATTCACTCTGTTAATAAAAGAAGTCTGTCATAAAACTATTTTTCATGTTAATAAAAGTAAAAGGTTTTGTAAAAATCAGTTTGTAATAAAAAGTAAAAAACAGTTTATAATAATAAAAAGTGGGAGATAATAATAAAAAAGTTTTGTTTTTACATTTGACCTCATTCATGCATAAATAACATCATAACACACTCACACATGTACGTTAAATTTAAATAAAAGTTAGTCTATTTATTATAATTTGTATTATTAAAGCGGAAAATGTCCATTCATAAGTATAAATGCAGAGGTACCTAGTGGCGTATCGGTTGAAGTGAAGAGACTCGATATTATTTTTATTAATTAGTACCTTTGTTGGTATATTTGAATTTCGTGATGATGAGAGTTACACCAATAGAATGAAGATTACATCAAAAATAATATTACAAATATCTAGGCAGCAAAATAACTGAAAACTATGTATAAACTCACTTTCAAATAGGTTTTCTGCATGTTTCTATAAATAGCTTCACACACTATAATCACATCTCTATGCGCGCTTACTGCTGAGCTTACTGCAGTAAGCTCGACACGTGTCGCATCCACCATAAACTTCGATTATTTAAATATTGTTGATGGAAGTGAAGTTTGTCCGATTAATGAATGACCAACAAAAAATAGCAGATTGGAAGCTCAAGGATCAAGATGCGCTAAGTGAAAATGTTCTAGCTGTTGAGACTTCCATTGCATTCATTATTATTTATTTAAAAACCTCAAAAGGAGTTTGGGAATACCTAAAAGATCCGAATGAAAAGAGTGCTGTTAGGAAAAAACTTACACACTTCCGAAGATTAGTCAACTTGAAAATGGAACCAAGTCAATCAACTGAAAGAATTAAGCACTAATTTTATTGATGAAGATCTGCTTGTGGTTATTTTACTTGATACTCAACAACCACAATAATTATGATAATACAGTTGCCCATAAAACTATAAATTATTCACGATACAATCCAAGGCGATTTAAAAACAATAATACATAATCAATCTAAAAATCCAAGAAAATTTTCAATCAGTTGTAACAAGTGAACATGCTATAACTTGCACTAAAATCAGTCCTCAGTCAACTGAAGAAACCAAAATCGTTAAACATAGGAACAATCAAATGGTCAAAATATATTTAATAAAAAGCTTTTGAAACCAA
Organism: Thereva unica; assembly: GCA_949987705.1. NCBI lineage: Eukaryota > Metazoa > Arthropoda > Insecta > Diptera > Therevidae > Thereva > Thereva unica. The sequence continues at coordinate 114,586,179 of OX465283.1, forward strand.
TAGTAAGTATATCAGCAACACAAACAAATTGGTGAAGAATTTGAATATAGGTACCATGGAAATAGAAAATAAAACCTATACATTTCAAGATGGTAAATATTATTAAAGGAATTAAAATTAAGCAAGAATTGTGTAGTTAGGAATAATCGTAAAATGGTTAATAAAGATGATGGAGAATTTATAGAATTAGAAAACATTATACTTTTAAACAATGTAAAGCAAAGAAAATTAAATAGCAGTTGCGATGAAGGAAACATTATCATGTTCAGAAATTGCACCATTCAGATTGACAATAGAAAATATAACAGTAAAGGAATTCCAAACAACAAAAATATAATCTTTGTAAAAGATAAAATAACTTTTGAAGAAATTATATTCAAACAAGAAGATAATTTAAAGACTATAAAAGAATACCATAAATATGTTAATAATGGGTTAGGAACCTTTTCATCTATAATAACAATAGCTATCGTCGTTACATTTTTAACATTTTGGTATTGTAAGCAAAAGAAAGTTAAAGCTAGTATAATTAATAAGATTCAGGTGAATCAAAAGACTAATGGCTGAGGAGTTATACAGTATAACAGGCGTAAATGCAGCACGGCTAAATGCGACATGCTGGTAAATGGACAAAAATTGTAATACCGTGTGATTTTTGTGTATTTTCCATGTATATAAACACTCTTAAAAGCCTGAACATGTAGCCGAAAGCGAAACGAAAACGAAACGGAACCGAAACGAATTTCAATATGCTATCGATTATATAGCACTCGGACCGAATCGGTTTTTACATTTCTTGACAATTTATTTTCATGTCATGTGTAGATGTCAATAACATCAGCGAATTAATACTAATAATCCAAAATTAAATAACATATCAGAGTTTGTCAATAACATCGGCTAGTCAACTTGAAATAACAAACAAACAAACAAGCAAGTTTTTATTAAAAAGTTGTGAATTTAAATAATAAAGCTGAACAGTTGAAAAAATATACTTATTATACAATAATAATCTACGTAAATAAATATAAAATAAAATGCTGGATATAGAAATGGATTTGCTAGTTTTGCTTTTAATCCAAAAGTTGCAAAAGAGAAAGAGGAAGCAGAACCGTCGCTGGAGTGTACGACCTGTAAATAGGACCAGGGACAAGTTGGGGTTTTTTAACGTAAAGTTTTCCAACATTAAAAGCAACGATTCTGAACAATTTTTTAAATACACCAGAATGACAGTAGAACGTTTTGAGTATTTATTGTCATTAATAAAAAGTGATTTAAGAAAGCCCTCAAGAAAGGCAATTTCACCCGAAATGAGGTTAGCTGTTACATTACTGGAAGTAAATAACATATAAATTATTTTATTTATACTATTTGTTACATTCATGTATTGTAGATATTTGTCTCAAGGGAATTCTGTCCAATCTATTTCTTGGAGCTATCACCTTGGCAAAAGCACAACGAGACAAATTATAATGGAGACTTGTGAAATAATTCACAAAAATTTGAGCCCTTTGTATATGCCTCAAGTTAGCACAGATTAATGGGCGAAAATAGCAGCCGACTTTGCAGATCACTGGAATATGCCTAACTGCGTCGGGGCCATCGATGGAAAGCATATAGCCATAGTATGCCCTGCAAATTCTGGCTCAACTTATTTCAATTATAAGAAATATCATAGCATTGTGCTAATGGCAGCGTGTGATGCACAATGCAAATTTACGATGATTGATGTAGGAGCACATGGTAGCCAAAGCGATGGTGGCGTCTTCCGTAATTGCGGGTTTGGAGAGAAGATTATAAATAATATCTTAAATCTACCAAGGGAAAAGTGTCTGCCTAATACAACTGTATATTTTCCTCACTACTTCGTAGGTATGTATAAATATAATAAGTATTTAATAAAGTCGTCTTTACATTAAGCCACAATTTCATTTTCCACTTTTTAGGCGATGCTGCATTTCCGTTAATGGAAAATTTAATGCGACCGTATCCAGGAGGAGACAAATTAACAGATGAGCAAAGAATTTTTAATTATCGGCTATCACGAGCGCGAAGGACCGTAGAAAATGCTTTTGGCATTTTAGCTGCACGGTGGCGAATTCTGCTTACGACTATGCATCTTCTGCCAAGAAATGCAATTTCAGTAGTGCTTGCTACGACGTGCTTGCACAATTTTTTAATGGATAGCAGTTCTTCCTCATCTTCTCAATATTGCCCTCCAAATTATGCGGATAGCAGTTTGAGTGATGGGCACGTTATACAAGGACAGTGGAGGGAAGAGATCACCCCTCTACAATCTGTACGCAGAACAGGATCTAATAGATCGAAGACGTCAGCATATAACTTCAGAGATATAATGAAGAACTATGTAAATTACATTGGATCTGTTAGTTGGCAACGACATAATTTTGAAATAAAAAACTTTTGTATTAATTCATTTATGTTTATTCATAATTTTTTTTAAATTTCTGTATAAAACTATATATTTCATTAAATAAACTAATAAAAAAAATTAACAAAAACAAGTCCACTTATATTTATATTATAATATATATTAATTCATCTTCTTTAGTGTAAATTTATTGCAGCTATACATATGTATATGTACCTATTTCATTAAATAAACTACAAAAAAGTTAACAAAAACAAGTTCACTGTTTAACAAAATTCATATATAGACTAAAACATATTTTTTTTTATTTTGCTCCAGTAGGTAATTGGTTATATATCCTATACTCTCATCTTGTAGATGAGGAGGAAATTTTTTGACATAAGATTTAACAAAGCCACAAAAGTGGTTTACTGGATCATCTGCATCATCTGTGGTGTATTTTTTTTTATAATGCGGATAAGTTCCGCAGCTTCATCGTCGACATCATTTTTTCTTTTAGTACGTTTGCTGCTACTAGATCCCGAGTTCGCATGATCCACTGCTACATTTTCATGGTCGTCGTCACTAATTCCCACCTGTTCGTTTCCCATGTCACTCAAACAGTCGTTATTTAGGGAATCTGTCACAAGATGGAATTAAGGCAGGCAGGCAAAACACGAAAAGAACTCTCCAAAAAATTTCGGGGTAATTTATCTACAATTTCAAGGGAAGCGCAGAGTGAACAAAAATATAGAGATTTTTCTTATAAAAATGGCAACGTAAAATGTAAACGATTTAGAAAGGACTGGTAAGATAATAATGCTGTTTTTGTATGGTTCAAACAAATGAGATAAAAAATGCAATAATAAATGGATATGATATGCGAAAAAAAAACAAAAAAAATGCATAAATGCTTAATATATATTTTGAACGAAATGCTGGCCGGCTGCTGAAAACTAAAAGAAAATGTTGGCTTTTATTAATTGTATGGTAAAAAAAACGACGCAGATTTTGAGGATAGTACCGAGTGGACAAATTTAATTCTACCAGATATAATAAAAAATTTCACACCTTCTCAAATTTATAACGCAGACAAGACTGGCTTATATTATAAAGCCTTAGCTACTGGAACTTTTGCAGAACAAGACGATAAAGCGAGCGGTTGTGAACTTCATAAAGCTCGACTCACATTATTGTTCATATGCAATTGGGAAGGTTCAGATAAGCATGTATATACCATAACAAAGAGGAAAGTCATACCAGCAACTTACTATAACCAAAAGAAAGCCTGGATACTTCCAAACAGACCTGTCATGCATAAATTATTAATAAATAAATTATTCTGAGTCGCAATCGACCTATACCACTTATTGCAGAAAATTTATCGGTTAGGGAGATAGGCCACCAACTCTGTTGAGAATGATAGTCAGTCTTATCGGTCGATTCCTATAAGTTAGACGTGCCGTAACTTGTACTATAGTAGCTTTGATATAATAAATTATTTGAAATGCGGTTCAAAGAGCTCAAGGAGGTTTTGGAAAAGCCAACGGCATCCACTAACGCAAATCATGTGTCCAGCTTAACCGACCACGAGGATGAAAAACAATAACCAATGAATGAACAACAATTAGTAAAAAACAACGATAAAAAAAGTTCGCAAGAACAATAGCAACAATGGAAGCATCATTCCAATACATAATATAATTTAGTATCAATTTGTTTGTAATAAAAATATTGTTTTTTAGAGTTAAACATAATATAATAGTCAGGATACGCATAACAAGTTAGAATCATTAAGAAAAGCAGGAAATTATATAAAAAGGTGAGTAAACAACTTTTTGTTTGGTTTGCGTGTCAAAGGAAGAAAATGTTGTTTTGCGTGCGCCATCAAAGAATAAGGAATTGAATAGAAAACATTAGAAGCAATAACGAATGAATTTTTTTCTCAATTTTGCTAGTTTGTTTTTTGGCCAGTACTAATGGTAAGTTCCGTATATTTTGAATTTGTTGGACACAAGTAGATATGTTCAAGTATGCTAAAGCATAAATAGAACCTTTTTGATTGGAATGGAAATTTGTTATACTCACATAAATTATCCCTAACCGTTATTGGTAGCCGTTATCCGTTACTTGGTAAAGCAATGTGGAAAGTTTCTCTTTGTTGTTGTTAAAATCCAAAATGTTTAAGATTTAATGGGGCCTATTCTGCAATTTTCCATAAAATATTATTTTATGTTATGTTATGATGATAAAATTTCTTCTTCATAAAATGAAAATAAAAGATTTTCAAAATTCCTATTCTGTAATGGTTCCATAAAATTATTTTATGGAATCTTTTACGGGCACATAACATAAAAGAATTTAGTACAATCCGCTCTGAGTTTTATTACGTTTTGAACAGTTCGGTTGAAAATGAACATGTGGTCGGTTGTAAATAAATAAAATCAAATCATGAATTAGTATCTCTGTTGTTTTTAAAGGAGAAACAAGTTTTGTGATTGTAAGTGCATAGTAAAATTAAAAAGTAGAGAAATGGCAGAAGTAAAAGTAATTGGTAAGTAATTTTAGTTTCCTTTTTTACAAATATATGTACTATTTTTTTTTCTCTTTATAGATAAAAGATGCCGGGTTAAAAAACTTCCAAGGAGCAATACGAAATATATTGCTCCTTCTTGGAGCAGCATGAAGACATGCGTTTCAAGAAGGACACTGACCAGTCAATCCAGCCACTTTGGGATCAGCTGACATCGTTACTAAACAGTGCCAATATCGGCCCATCAAAGGACAGAAAAAGTTGGCAAAAAGTATGTTTTGTTTTGTTATATTTAAATTTTATAATTTCAATTTCCCATAATTTACAGACATTTGAAAATTGGAGAAATTCAATAAGACACAAAAAGCGACAAGAAGAGGCTTACCGGCAGGCAACTGGTGGGGGCCTAGAAAGACCCAGCGAGTTAAAGCAGCTAGAGCTGAGGGCTCTAGCTCTTTGGGGCAAAGCTGCCTTAGAAAGAGTCTGCGGCAGCAATGTGGAGGTAGGATTCGGTCCACTCCCAAGTACTCAAGAGGAAGAAGTTCAAGCGGAAGAAGTTCAACCGTAAGAAGTTCAAGCGGAAGAAGTAATCCTCCAGTGTTTGGAAATAATTGCAACTGAGGACAGCAATGTCGGCGAAGCTATTGCCACAACCAGTAGAGGACAACGTGACGACGCAACGGCAGTCCCTACAAAAACTGGAACTGGTGGCAAAGGGAGGAACAAGAGGAAATTGGAATCGTCTACAGGTAAAATTATTATATTAAAGATATCGTATACAGCATACTTTATTTTAGATGTTCAACTAGAAATGATGCTAGGAAACGACCAGGACAATACGGAGGCACTACGCGAAATTGGTACACAACTTCGGCGGATAGCTGACTCAAAAGAAGCTGAAATTTTAGAAAGCAAGAACCGCACCGACGCGCTCAATAATATAGCGGAAGCAATTACAATTTTAGCTAGTAAGAATAAAACTTAGAAATAAAATAAAAGTTAAATAAATGTTCTTGTTTTTATAAAATTTTGGTGTACTTATTTTCTATAGTAAACAATTACTTTTCAGCAATGACAACTTGTGAAATGGGGTTTTCCGTAAACGTACAGTCTTTTTCATTTTCTATGTGTAATATTTATTCAGGTATATTTCTCGAACTCTTCTTCCTGCAGAATACCAAGAATCACCTAGAAAATATGATTATGGGTACGGTGCTGAATAAATAACCATCATAAACTCACCAGATACATCGTATGATCCACGTTCATTTGCAATGACTTCTTCATCAATTGACACTTCATCAGCCACCAGCAAATCATTACTACCATCTTCTTCTAGCACAATTTTTCTGTTGATGCAGAAGTTATGTAGAGCGAATACGGCATATATAATTCGGCACGCAGTTGTTGGATGGTAAGTAAGCAACGGAAACGACTTTTTAACACCCCAAAACATTTTTCTATAATAATTCTCGTCTTTACAAATGCTAACTCAATTTCGATGAATTAAGTGAATTTAAGTTATTTTCGATGTATTCGATGAATGTAACTTAATTTCGATGAATTAAGCGATTTCAAGTTATTTTCGATGAATGTAACTTAATTTCGATGAATTAAGTGAATTTAAGTTATTTTCGATGAATTCGATGTATGAAACTCAATTTCGATGAATTAAGTGAATTTAAGATATTTTCGATGTATTCCATGAATGTAACTTAATTTCGATGAATTAAGTGCTTTCAAGTTATTTTCGATGAATGTAACTTAATTTCGATGAATTAAGTAAATTTAAGTTATTTTCGATGAATTCGATGAATGTAACTTAATTTCGATGAATTAAGTGATTTCAAGTTATTTTCGATGAATTCGATGAATGTAACTTAATTTCGATGAATTAAGTGAATTTAAGTTATTTTCGATGTATTCGATGTATGAAACTCAATTTCGATGAATTAAGTGAATTTAGGATATTTTCGATGTATTCCATGAATGTAACTTAATTTCGATGAATTAAGTGCTTTCAAGTTATTTTCGATGAATGTAACTTAATTTCGATGAATTAAGTAAATTTAAGTTATTTTCGATGAATTCGATGAATGTAACTTAATTTCGATGAATTAAGTGATTTCAAGTTATTTTCGATGAATTCGATGAATGTAACTTAATTTCGATGAATTAAGTGAATTTAAGTTATTTTCGATGAATTCGATGTATGAAACTCAATTTCGATGAATTAAGTGAATTTAAGATATTTTCGATGTATTCCATGAATGTAACTTAATTTCGATGAATTAAGTGCTTTCAAGTTATTTTCGATGAATGTAACTTAATTTCGATGAATTAAGTAAATTTAAGTTATTTTCGATGAATTCGATGAATGTAACTTAATTTCGATGAATTAAGTGATTTCAAGTTATTTTCGATGAATTCGATGAATGTAACTTAATTTCGATGAATTAAGTGAATTTAAGTTATTTTCGATGTATTCGATGTATGAAACTCAATTTCGATGAATTAAGTGAATTTAGGATATTTTCGATGTATTCCATGAATGTAACTTAATTTCGATGAAGTAAGTGAATTTAAGTTATTTTTATTTTTCATCCGTGAATGGTGTTAATAACCACGGCTCAAGTGGAAATCCCGAATCTCCTACAAGTTTGACAATAAAATAGCGCATTTTCATTATTTTAAAATATATCACCTAATAAAAAGCTTGGCTGATTCGGAAGTATATTTCTGTGCACATTTCCCCCTCAGCTGTGATGTCATCCAAATTGCAGAGTCATGCACTGATCCAGGAAATCTCGCATTACCGAGTGAGTGATTCTCATATCTGCGTCACAACACTAAGGGTAAAATAACATCCATAGAAAATTATTTCATTTTGTATAACCATGTACTTACTACTAATGCATTCAAACTATGAAATCCTTTACGGTTTCGGAAAAGATTTCCATTGAATTCTGGATCGTTCTCCGGGGGGCAACGATAGCGATGTGACATCCATCAACCACACCTATAATTCCTTGCATGCCGAATTTCGCCAAGAATCTAAGTAAAATATATATGTAAACATTTGTAATTAAAATATTTGTATTAAACGATACCTTTCTTTCGTTTCTGCCACTTTTATTGCATCTGTGGGAAACTGCATTAAATCACCCACTAAATAAGTATTTATCAGAGCAGTTACTTCGGTAATGGCTCTTGAGACACTTGGCTGTGATAGAGATAAAACGCGGCAATTCCCGACTGGAGTTTGGTACGAGCCAGGCCCATAGAAATGTAAAGCACTCAGGAATCTTAATGTGAACGGAATTGAAGTCTTTCTGGCATGAGGCTCTAGCTTTTCTATTAGTACTTTAACCCCAGCCTTATCCAACCGAAACAAATTTTTAAACCTCATGCTAGGCAACTCGAACGGATCACTGGAATCGCGAAGAGATCGCAGATTTATCCTGTGATTTCTTCTGCATCAAATAAAAACTTTAGACAAATTCATTTAGTTTCTATATTTTACCATACCGAATATCGGAGTGCCCTGGGCATATTTTATTAAACTCAATTAATTAATTAAACTCAAATTTAATTAAACTCAAACTAAATAAACTAAAAACTCAATACACGACTTTACACAAGAAATGACAATTCCCGTCTGTCATTTTCATAAAATATGTCAAAATACCCATAAAATGTACTTCTGAGGTTCTTTTATGTTATGAGGCGTAACAGGAAATCTTTTATGTTATGATGCATAAAATAAAATAAAATTTGTCGGGCAGAATAGGATTTAAGAAAATTCTTTTATTTTATGGCATAACATAACATAAAATGATAAAATTTTACAGACAGATTAGGCCCCAATACCCACATTACTAATTTTATGGAAACCCATAAAGGTTATTATTGCACTCACAAAAAAATATTTTTAAAAACTATTTACATTAAAAACACTTACTTAAACAGAACAATACACTCCTTTGAAGTCCTTGTCGCGATGGACATTCAAGGACGGCACCCTTTTCAATTTTCGACATTTTTTTCACGTTTTAAAAAAAAACACAACTTCCTCCACTTGAAAAAATTCTTCAATAAATTTCTGACGTGGATTTAAGCGCAATTTAAAAAAACAACCGCCGTAACGGTAATTACAATCTTAAAGTTGCCATACCTGCAGTGGGATTCCGTAACGATTTAGAGTTCGATTTTAGAGGCAAAATTCTAAATTTAGGGCAGTTTGGTATTCCGTAAGCCTACAGACTCTAAAATTTAGAGTGCATGAAGCATTCTAAGCTGGGAAAAAGTGAGACGGCAGCGCCATCTACTGCAAATCCCGGTTATTAAGTTTCGTACTAGACGGCAGTCATTTTTGTGCAAGAGTTCTCTAAATTTTAGACCTATTTGGGATTCTGTAACAAGTTTCTTGCCCAAGTTAGAGTTCGATTTTATTCACATGTAAGGTGTCTTGTGAGCAAGGTTGAAAATATGCGAAAATGTAAGTTTATACTATTTTTAAACTTCAATAAAAACAAGATAAAATCATAATTTATATTATTATTTATAATAATTTAATATTTTTTTTTAATTTTAAGGAAAAGAAAACAAATAAGCAGCAGTTCCAAATATTATTCGAGTTTATGGAAAATCACCCGGACTTGGCAAAAAACCGTTTAAATACAAGCGGTGGAAAACCCCTGTCGAAGGAGTTATGGCGAAGCCTTGCAGACCAATTAAATTGTGTCGGGCCACCTGTAAAAGACTTGGACACTTGGAAAAGGGCGAGAATAGATTTTTTTTAATAACTTTTGAAATGCAAATTGAATAAATTTATTTATTTTTTTAAAATAATTTTTCAAATGGAAATTGCAGCTCATTTTTGAAATTGTCGTTTATTATTTCAGGTATGGTATGATGTTAAGAATACGGCCAAAGCAAAATATAGGAGAAAGTTCACCCAAAGGAACAAAACTGGCGGAGGACCTTTAAAAATAATCGCGTTGAGCTACACAGAGCAGCGCGTCATCGATTTACTAGAAGCCAGGGCCCAGTTCACGTAAGTCGAACGTCGACAATCGTTCGAAAAGAATTTTAAAACGAAAAAATTACGTAAAGAAAAATTGAGCGTTCACGTAACTCGAAAGAAAATTTTTCGAAGAACCGCAATACTGAAATACGTAAATATTATGAAAACCGCTGTAAAAATATACAAATTGATAGAACTGTCAATGGTTAAAGTTTTGTACTTGATGTTGTTTATGGTGTTAAAAAATTATTTTTATAGAAATTCACGTGGTTTTAAATAATTAATTTATGTCGAAAAATTCAAGTTTCGAGCTTTAGTGTTTATTAGATTTTATACGATAACAATAAGTGACAATAAGTGACGGTGAATGAACCTTTTTGAATTGAGTTTAACTATTTCAATTAATTTCTCCGAAAATGTGGAGAACAATTAATCTTTTGGAGGAGAACGAGGATGAAGACGTCAGCGTGAGGATAATGCGGCGCTCTTTACGGGATGCTTCAAATCCGTTAACCTTACCAAATAACATGTACGTATATTTTCCCCAAAGCTAAAGTGATTTTAAAATATTGTAATTTTAGTTTTTTATCCCAATTTAGGTTGTCTAAACCGGCTTTCGAATATGTTCTGCGAGCCATTAACTTGACAAGCGGACAGCGAAGCACATATATTCCTCCCATTCAAAGGCTTGCTGCCACTTTATTAGTTTTGGGTACCGGAGGGTACCAAAATACAATAGGCAGCAATTTCTTATGTCCAATGGCAAAAGGTGCAATTTCAAAATGTGTGAATGAAGTGATTCATTCAATAGAATTGAAATTATGCCCTTTATGGATTAGATTTCCAAAAGATAATGAAACACAAGAAATTAAGCAATGGTTCTTCGAAAAATATCGAATCCCTGGAGGTATATATTTTTATAAATGTTATTTTATATTATATTAAACAAATAATCTAGTTGTAGGTTGCATAGACGGAACCCATATTTACTTATTAAAACCATCTCAGAACGAGCACATGTATTTTAACAGGAAACAAAAGCACAGCCTGAATGCAATGATTGTAAGTATAATCAAGGTTTGGTTGCATTTAGAATTAACATAAACTTTGCTATTTCAGGTATGTGATCATAAAATGAGGATACGTGCGATTAACGCGAGTTATGGTGGTGCGGCTCACGATTCTTTTGTTTGGGGGCAATCCGACCTAAAATTATATTTTGAAAATCAGCAGGATAACGGAAATATGTGGCTTTTAGGTTCATTAACAAGTTTGAGAAATTTATTAAAAAATATTTATTAATATCCCATACACAGGTGATAGTGGTTACCCATTGGAACCATGGCTGATCACACCATATAGATCTGCAACTGATCCAGCTGAAAAACGCTTCAATGAAGTCCATTCGAAAGCACGAAGCATAGTGGAAAGATGTTTTGGCCGATTAAAAGGTTTACTGAATGGTCTCCTATAATTAATTAGGGAGATAATTAATATGAAAATTTGTTAATTAGATTACATTTCCAGGTGTGTGGCGTGTCCTTTTGGAAGAGCGTAAGGCCCGATACTCACCGGAAAAGGTTATTCGTATGGCTAATGCCTGCGCGGCACTGCACAATATAGCTATACGATTTAATGTGAGGTATCCATTAAATTTGACAATTAATGATGAAGATGACTCCAATGAAGATATTGTCGGGTCATTACCTGCTACAAGCTCTATTAAACAAAGGGCACAAATAATCAGAAATAGAATTAAAAATTCACTGTAGTAATATTTATTTCATATAAATGAAGAATATAAAAATAAAAAATAAGATCTGACAAAATAAATAACTTAAAAAAATTCACTTTTTTACTTATTATATTATTTTAATTGGCACAGCCACAGTTTTTAGTTTTTTATAGTTCCAGTACCTTAATTCCTGTTTTCTTTTTCTACATTGTAAATTATCTTTTGTTTGCTCACTTAAACAAAGAGCACAAATAATTAGGAATAGTATTAAAAATTCACTTTAGTAATATTTATTTCATATAAATAAAGATAATAAAAATAAAAAATAAGATACGACAAAATAAATAACTTAAAAAAATTCACTTTTTTACTTATTATATTACTTTAATTGGCACAGCCACAGTTTTTAGTTTTTAATAGTTCGATTTCAATTAACCTTAATTCCAGTTTTCTTTTTCTATATTGTAAATTATCTTTTGTTTGCTCTGCTAATATTGCAACCTTCTTTTTTTCAATTTCATTTCGTTCCGTTAAAATATTTAACAGCTTCTTGTGAAATTCTTTCCGCTCACTTATATCTTCTTTTATCAATTCTATATTTTGTTCTTTTTTATTAACTCGTGTCTTAGAAGCGTCTTCTAAAGGTGCATTCTCGTTAATAGTGGGAGAAACACTTCTACTTGCGGAAGGGCTTCTTAATATTTCTCCCAGCATAAGTTCCACTTCATCTTCGTCATGTGGCGTGCTGCCAATGCCAAAATTTTTAGCATTGGGTACACCTTCCACAGCGGCCTCTATACCAGCTGCTGCAATAGCTGTTTCTTCTAAAGAAGATATAAAAGCTCTTTCTGGGGGCCCACCACCAGTTTTGTTTATAGACTTATTATTATAAGCCAGCTTCCTTTTGGCATTATATTTATAGTCTGCCCAAACCTATTGCAATTATAATTTTAGATGTATAAAAATATTGACAGATCATTTAAATATTGACTTAGTTTCTTCCATGATTTTGCGGTCTTTGTAGGAGGACCGTTACTATTTAATTCAGCTATAAGTTTGTCCCACAATTCTTTTTTTTTATTTCGCCATTAAAGTCTGTGATTAACGAATTTCTGGCGATTGTTGGGTGTTTCTCCATAAAATTTACTAATATTCTTATTTGACAAGAATTTGAACTTTGATTTTGAGACCTAGGGAATAAATGCTTGAAATTATTGCTATTAATTTAAATTTTATAACAATTTTACTTACATTTTGTAGAAAATTAAAATTTGTTATCAAATCAAAAGCGTACGCAGTTGATGCAATTTTTGACATTTTCCGACAAATAACAAACACTAATCAGCAAATTAGTGTTGCCAATAGTACCAAGTTAATTAAATTTTAAAATAAACAAAAATTTAAAAATTATTTTCATACATAACTTATAAAAGTCTTTAAAATTTAAAAATTACTTTTTATAATTCAAGCACTCGATAACTAAAGACCTTTCGAGCACATATTGGTGCCTTCAAACGAAAATTTTACGATTTTTCGAACTGTGTAAACTGGAAACGAAAAAAAATTTTCGTTTTCGAATTACGTGAACCGGCCCCAGTTCAGCGATAGCTGTGGAATTCCCCAAGCAAAGGGTTTTGGTGCAGAACAGCCAACTCCGCAAAGTCTCGAAATTGACGAGGACGAAGAGTTATATGAAGTGGAATATTTAGAAAATGACATCCCTAACCAAGTGCTTCCACCGCCAAAACGTATAAGAAGGAGTGAATCAGAGAATATTTCGGAGTATTTGGCTTCAGCAAAGAGAAGCAACGAACAAATATTAGAAACTTTGAAAATTTTAAATAATACAGTTAAGGACTATAGCGAATTTAATAAAAATTATAAAAATAAAAAATTAGAGTTACTAGAGAAAAATAATATGTATTTAGAGTTATTATTGAAAAGGTGAAATTAAATTTACATATAATATAAATGTTTGTTTCAATTTATACACAAATTCTTTTATATTCCTTGCAAAGAGGCAGCTAGGGCGAATTCGCTCCGCTTCACGTCTTAAAACACTGTTACTTGTTGCTGGTGTTGGTGAAGTATCATTCCATTCATAACTATCATTGGTTTCTTGTAAGACAATGTCTTCTGTGGGAACATTAAATGCAAGGCGCATATTATGTAGGCAGCAGCATGCGTTGATTGTTTTAGTCACTTTATGCGGCTCATATCTTAATTTTCGTTCTGCTAGAAGACAGCGAAAAACTGCTTTAGTAGTAGAGCTAGGAGGGTACGGCGCCACCACCAAGGTGGCGCCGTACCCGCCTAGGATTTGGGGGGGTCTGAAAGCGCTTCATGTACGTGTACGAGGTGTTTTAGGTTTGTGTCTTGGATAAGGTGGCTTAGAGTTGGTATGTGGAGATGGGTGAAAGCTCTTTATGTAGGTGTACGAGGTGTTTTAGGTTTGTGTCTTGGATAAGGTGGCTTGAAAGCTCTTGATGTGGGTGTATGGGGTATTTTTGGTGTGAGTCCTGGATAAGGTGGCTTACAGTTGGTGGTTGGAGATGGGTGAAAGTTCTGGTCTTGGAGGTGGTGTAGAACCGGCATGGGATTTGGGGTGTGACTGAAAGCTCTGGATGTAAGCTTGTGTCTTGGATGGGGTGGTCCAGAGCAGGCATGGGATTTGAAGGTGGTGCAGAAATGGCATGGGATATGGCCCAGAGCAGACATGGTATTTGAAGGTGGCGCAGCCTGGTGCGATCTCTAGGCTATGATCTGGATTGCAATCATATACCATGATATATTATTATTATCTTTCAAAGAATTTTTAATGAAAATACTCACCTCAAGTCGCTGATATTACAACAACCGCAACTTGAAAATTGCTAAGTGATCAAAAAATCATATCTGAAAAAGATATTTCCCATAAGCAGTAACGATGCAGCGAAGGCTCCCATTTGACTTGTGATGTAATTATTATTATTATTATCCTGAACATGCTGCATATATTATATTTTAAAACAATAAATTTAAGGTAAAATACCTTTCACAAACCACAAATATTACTCACACTAAGAAGTGGCAGAAAGCTACCGCAAAAATACTTCACATAAACTCGATCACATACTAAAAAAACAATGAAGATTCCCATTATCAGCTAACTCATGCCATAATTATTCAATCCTGAATGTATTGGATAAATTCTATTAGTTAAACTGATCACCTTAAGTGCTAATTATACCCAACGAATAAATTTTAATGATGGTTAAATAAGCAAACATCGGGTTCCTTATCAAGCAAAGATGTGAAAATTTCAGTCTTCCCATGCTGCGAACGTTTATTGAGATAAACAAAGTTCATCAATGAATGTAATCAGCAAGTTAGTACTGAAAAGAAAAAAATTAAACGGCAGAGCAAACTGCTGAAATATTTAATAAAGTTAGGGTATTAAAAAGAATTGTTGTTGTTGTTGCAGTAGTAGTAATAGTTACAAATAAAAAACCTATTAATTTGAACACATATTTTATTTTTATTTTGATAAATCATAAAATTATTTGTTTATTCAAGACGTAGCACAGTATTATTTTTCACCCGGTCTCCTTATCAAGCATAGATGTGAAAATTTCAGTCTTCCCATGCTGCGAACGTTTATTATGATAAACAAAAGGAAGTTTTGCTCCATATATTGAAATTGAAATTGATATGCTGCGAATTTAGTGAGGGTCAGTTTCCTAAAATCAAAGACAATTTTGAACAGGTATAGATGGATTCCTTATTATACATAGGTGTGAAAATTCTAAAGTCAGCTTTAAACCATATCACGAATAATATTAAGATAAACAAAGGGATCAGGTGCAAGTCTTCGGGTACTGATTAACTCAGCGGTTCCTTACCTCAATTCCTACCGTGTTTTTTAGTGTATCATTTGAATAATGTAAACATTATCAGTATAAAAGAAAAGTTCACTTCATGCTACCCTCAAAATCACAATGGATAACGACGCTGAAAGAAGGCTGCAAGTTGTAAGTATTGAACTTTATTATCATGAAAAGGAAATGGAATTTAATTTATTTTTTATATTTCAGAGAAACTCATTGCGCAGGTTAGTGCACCTGCTTGCCTATGGTGAGCATGTAATGGATACGCTAAAAGAGAAGCGTCGAAGGGCGAAGAGAGCACGAGACAACGCTAAGGAGCAACTGAGATCGATGGAAGTTGCGTTGAGTGCTGAGCGGCAGCGCATACAGAGGCTGGAGCAGCTTACACAGGAGTGTAAGCTGAATCTCCAGCATGCCGAAGATCAAAGAAATAAAGTAACAAAAGAATACAAGCTCATGAAATGTTTAATTAAATTAGGTTATTAAGAGATTTGTATAGAATTTAAAATAAAAAAATTATTATTAGAATAAAACTTATTTGTGTTAAATGTTTATAATTCTGCTCTCATTTTTCCACGGTTTTCTAGGTAATTGATCGCGCTCCTCTAAAGTGGGTTATATGCTGTGCATATTTACGCAGATCATTTTCAATGAGTGCTCTATTGGATAGTGACTTTATTAGTTTTTTGGTTGGGTGTTAAGAAAAAGCCCCAGTCCTTTCCTATATAGCTTTAGAAATAATCCTTGTCCACGTTTTCCTAGTGCTATATAAGAAAACATCAGGTTCCTTATCAAGCAAAAGTGTGAAAATCTCAGGCTTCCCATGCTGCGAACGTTTATTGAGATAAACAAAGTGCATTAGTGAATGTAATCAGCAAGTTAGTACTGAAAAGAAAAAAAAAATTAAACGGTAGAGCAAACTGCTAAAATATTTAATAAAGTTAGGGTATTAAAAAGAATTGTTGTTGTTGTTGTAGTAGTAATAGCTACAAATAAAAAACCTATTAATTAGAACACATATTATTTTTTATTCTGATAAATCATACAATTATTTGTTTATTCAAGATACAGCACAGTATTATTATTCACCAGGAAATTTCCTTTTCTTGTTGTTAGGATTGTAAAAATTAGGGATTTCACTTGAATTATCGGTATAAAAACTATAATTAACTGGAATGGCATCAATTTGTACAAACTTGAAAATAAATGTCTTCCCCTGCGGTCCAGAATTGATTACGTGGAAATTTCCTTTGTTGTTGATGTCTTGTAAGGCTGCATCAGAAAGTGAACTGTACCTGGCTGGTAGCAAAAGTTGGGACTCCTCTAACTCGAGACGAATCCGAACACCATATGCTGTTTCAAGCCTGGTTTCAGATTTTATTTTATATGGGGTTCCAAACTGCATGTCGGACATCCTTAAGTAAGGGGAGTATTCCAAGCTTTTGAGTTCTGTTGCTGTATCCATGTTGCTGTGGCTGATGCTGTTGATCTCCAGGTGATTGGGGTTGAACTGCTAGCGTTCTTCTTCACAGTTCTCATTATATACCCTAAATTTAGAAGCACGATTGAACTTGTCCATGAGTCCATAGATGCACCTGTCTAAACAACTTTGGGGTGGAAGTTTTCATGAAGTTGGGGGTTAAGGAATTCGCTACGTCAGCAGTTTTTGCACCTGCGTGAGAAAGCTATAGACCGGAAGTTGGTAAATTGAATTCCATGCGCCTGTGTAAACAACTTTTGGGGGGAAGGGGTAGGGATTTGTCTGTCTGTCTGTGACTATGGTGATGCAATTCCATCTAAGACAGCCGGATACCGGAAGTTGGTAAATTTTGTACTTGCCCATGAGTTCCATGCACCTATGTAAACAACACTTAGGGTCAGGAATTTGCTACATAGGCAGATTTGCATGATCGAACTTGTTTATGTTGTGCAATTGCGTGTATTATAAAAGAAGCAGTAGCGGCAGTATTTTCACAGTTTACAACGAGCATCCGCGAGTTAACTAGTAAAGTGATATTAATTACTACTCCTGCTAATACTGATGATTATAACTTTTAAAATGGATACACGCAGCATTATGAGTGGACTAAAAAAGCAAGCAGCAGATTGCTTAAGGGACAGAGACGCGGTGCAAAGTGTAATTATTACCAAAGTGTGTGGTTTATTCATTAAAAAAATAAAAGCAGCATGCAGGGTTGAAAAGCAGATTGGGACCAAACAACACTATCAAAATTGTATTGCACAACTAAGAGGTTTACAAGTATTGTTGAAGGCTGGCAGCAGCCGCCATGGAGCAGGTGTGCAGAAAGGAGGAAGAAGTGAAAAAAGAAGTGCTTGTGTTTTGTCCTAAAAAGACAAAACAATTAAATAAAAAATTAAAAATGAAAAGGTTACCTTTTCCACATTCCTTGCCCCAATATAAACAAACTTGGTATGTCAAAATAATGACATGCAAGTAAATTGCATATATGGGCGGCGAGGATATCATAATTTAGTACATACGATATATATATGTGGAAAGCGTCAAATGAGGAAGCAGCATTAAGAATTACGTTCTAGTTTGAGCAACTATACCCCCCACCTAGACTCGATGTCCAGCAACTAGAGGTCGGCGAAGGATACGAGACTAGAAGGCAAAAATCAAAAGTTCAATCTTCTTTGGACATCGGCCGAGAAGGTTAGTATTTGGAATTATTCCGATACGTATTATAGGGACTTAGATAATTGGTGGGCTTTTAGCCGCTGATTTTTGTGATAGGTTTATTTAGCACAAGTGTTGTTTTTTCAGGTTTGAAACGATTTAATTTTTACTGAAATCCCCAGGCGTACTAGCTTCGTTTAAAAATAATTCTTATTTTTGCCGGGTAAATATTTAAGTATCAACACCAGGCTGAATAGCGGTTGGCTAATTCTACCACGGAACCAGCAAAGAAAAGATTAGCAAAGTTACTTGCGGTAACTGATGCAAAGGGTTTTTTAGGCAAATCTAAGTCCTCTGGTAGGAATTATTCCACCAGGCATCGGAATTTTAATTTATATTAAAAATAATTCCAGGCTCTAGTAAGATACAAGTTGCATAGAGTGCAGCAGAATATTTTTTGCTTATAAATTGTTATAACCAAGTCGGCGAAGTAAATTTACTCCATTTTCTAGCAACTTTGTAATATACAAGTTGCATAGAGGGCATCAGAATATTTTTTCTGATTTATAAATTGTGTAAACAATTCGGCGAAGTAAATTTACTCCATTTATCACAACTTTGTTGTATACAAATTGTGTAGAGCACCAGTATATTCATCTGGTTATAAATTGATAACACAATTAGCGAGTTCATTACAGACAAGTTTGAACCAGGATCTTCCTCCGGTTTACACCTGTTTTAGGCGATTTCACGTGAGCTTGTATAGGACAAGAGCCATACAAGACTCATTTAGCAAAGTTAAATTTCTATGGTTTGGGATATCCAACCATATTTAAATAATAATAAAATTTACAATTTTATTTAAAGATTAGTAGGAATTCTTCTCCTGAAGCACCCCCCCGAGGTTGGATACACAGCGGATTTACCTGATTGAGGCAGTACTTCAAGGAATATTTGGAGAAGACCAGCTGTTTTTTATTCAAATTTTTATTTTAAAGCAAAGAAGTCGAGTAACGTAGAGTTAATTTTAAGCATAGATTTAATTAGAATTTATAATTTATAGGAGAAATATATTTGTATCAAACGGACCTTAGACTCTTTTATTTAGAGCAGCCGGCACCTATCCTACATTCCAGCTATTTTTTAATTATTACGACGATCACCTCCTAACACCTGGTTTTTGACCGGTATTAAGAAAGTGACGCCTTAACAGCTCGTGTACGCTGGGAAGAGCTGCATAATGCGTTTGCATTACGAATCAGGACAGGCGTCATCATTAATATAAAGCACATCGAAGTGAAGCAATTTCTAAAGGATGGTTATGCTTTGTTTGAGCGGTGCGTTAAGAACATTTTAAAGAAGCATAATTTCATCAAGACATCAACGACTTTAAGCTGCGAGTATGTTAAGCATGGTGTCAATGATGGTGATGTTATAAGCGACATAAAATACTTTCACACCAAAACTACACCCATTGGGAGCACTGATGATCTGGAACAGTGGTTTTTGAAAAACGTGCAGGATGATCTATTGACCCAGGTTGAGGAGTTCCAAGAGAAAGATAGCGGTTGGGCTTTACATACCATAGTGAACTTAATGGTGAATATAAACAAATACGAACCATTAAGAGGATCATCCTATATAAAATTGCCACAAAGCATCGCAGCAAAACAGGCATGCGTAAATGTGAGGAATAATGATAATGCATGCTTTGCGTGGGCAGTGGTCTCAGCTTTGTATCCAGTAGAGCGTAGGGATCATGCTTATAGAACATCAAAGTACCCGCACTACAACAATGTGCTAAACTTGAGCGGTATCACTCTTCCAGTTACACTGAGTCAAATAAAAATATTTGAAGCAAACAATGGATTATCGATTAATGTTTTCATACTGGAAAAGGAAAAGACAAATGAATACACGACTGTTCCAGCTTACTTAACGAAGAAGAAATTGGATAAACACATCAACCTGCTAATGATAAAGTCAGATTATGACTGCAGTGAGGATGGTGATGATAGTGACGGTGATAGTGATATTGTTTATCATTTCTGCTGGATTAAAGACTTATCACGTTTGGTGAGCAGGCAGATGTCTAAAAATAAACGTAAAAAATATATCTGTGATAGATGTTTATTTTATTTTAATACTGAAGAAATGCTCGCAGCGCATGTGTCTGAGTGTGAAAAGGTGAATGACTGTAAAGTTGCTTTTCACAAGGAGAAATTTATCACTTTTAAAAATTATAATTATAAGAATCCGGTGCCATTTACAGTATATGCAGATTTGGAGTCGGTATTGATACCTGTTACCGATGGTGGTAGTAATGGTGATAAAACGAGAAAAATTCAAGAACATGAAGTTCATAGTATTGGATTATATTTTCACTGCTACTACGATGACTCTTTATCATTTTACCGATCAAATCGTGGAAAAACGTGTCTTCAGTGGTTTACATTGCAGCTGCAGGAAATAGCAAATATAGCTGAAGAGAAATTAAAAGATATAAAACCACTAGCACCCTTATCAGCGCAGGAAAAGTGCATACAATATAACCAACCATGCTGCCATATATGCGAGAAACCCTTTGCGCTTGGTGAAACTAGAGTGAGAGATCATTGCCACCTCACAGGTAAATATCGTGGACCTGCACACAACAGCTGCAACATCAATTATAATGATTGCCGCAACATCCCAGCCATTTTCCACAATTTATCAGGATATGATGTGCATTTCATAATCAAGGATGTAGCACTAACCATACCAGGAAAAGTGGATCTTTTACCGTTAAACAAAGAGCGGTACATTTCATTTACCAAACACATTGAAAATAGCACCATCAAGCTGAGATTCATCGACTCCTATAGATTTATGGATGAATCTTTGGATAAATTAGCCGGATTGCTGCCTAAGGAAAAATTAATAATTACAAAAGCTCAATGGCAAGACCTGGATGATGAAAGCTTCAACCTTCTCACTCGCAAAGGAGTTTTCCCATATGACTTCATCGATGGCTGGGACAAGTTGGAATGTAATAGTTTACCTAGCGTGGAGCATTTTTATAATAAAATGATTGATGAGCCGATAACTGAAAAAGACTATGAACATGCGCAAAAAGTGTGGAAAAAATTTAACATTAAAAGCCTGGGAGAGTATTCAGATTTGTATTTAAAAACAGATGTTCTTCTGCTGGCGGATATTTTTACAAATTTTAGAGCTATGGGACTCGAGACCTACAAACTTGACCCTGTCCACGTCTTCACACTGCCTGGATATACATGGGCAGCTATGCTGTATTACACGGGAGTGCGCTTAGAAAGGATAATGGATGTTGACATTCTTTTATTTATTGAAAAATCTTGTCGAGGTGGAATTAACCAATGCTGTTGCAGATATAGTGAAGCCAACAATAAATATATGAAAAACTTTAAACCGGATGAAGAAACTAAATATCTGATGTACTATGATGTGAATAATTTATATGGATGGGCCATGTCGCAATCACTTCCAACAGGAAATTTCAAATGGATTGATAATGTTGATGTTATGAGTGTTGATGATAATTCACCGGTCGGCTATATGTTGGGGGTAGATCTTGAATACCCACAGGAGTTGCATACTTTGCATAAAGATTTCCCATTTTGCCCGACTTATTCAGCACCACCAGGATCAAAACAAGGCAAACTTTTAACCACTTTACACACCAAAGAAAAATATGTTATACATTATCGCAACCTAAAACAATGTTTATCACATGGACTAATACTCAAGAAAATTCACCGCATTCTGCAGTTCGATCAATCACCATGGCTTAAACCATATGTGGATTTAAATACAAATAAAAGAAAGCAAGCCAAAAATGCCTACGAGAAGAACCAATATAAGAAAATAATTAATGCTGTTTTCGGAAAAACTATGGAAAATATGCGAAAATATTCAAACATAAAACTATGTACAAAGTGGGAGGGGCGGTATGGTGCTAGAAACCTCATTGCAGCACCGAATTTCCATAGTCGCGCAATTTTCAATGAAAATTTAGTAGCAGTTGAATTAAGAAAGCTGGTTGTTAAATTCGATAAACCATTATACATTGGTATGGCGATTCTCGACATTTCTAAAATAGCACTGTACGAATTCCACTATGACTTTATGCTAAAAGAGTTGGATGCTGATAAATGCAAAATAATGTACATGGATACGGATTCATTAGTATATGAAATAAAAAATGCTGACATATACGATATTATGAAAAGAAACATAGATAAATTTGATACTAGTGATTATCCTATGGTCAACCAGTTTAATATGCCGCAAGCAAATAAAAAAGTTCCTGGATTGATGAAAGATGAATTAAATGGCCGAATAATGACATTGTTTGTAGGCTTAAGGTCTAAAATGTACTCCCTTAAGGGGGCACATGGGTTTCAGCTTTTCAAAAAATCGATTTTTTTTTGATTTTTTTATTCGATTGTACAACCCTTCAAGAATATTTCCTGAAAATTTTAAGTCGATCCGAGTTAAATTGTAGGAGCTAGAGCAATTCGAATGTTCCCTCCTTTACTGCACCGCCGAGAGCGCTCCTGGAATACTGGCGCAGTCGCGCAACTTTTTCTTTCTGTCTCTCTCTCTCTTTTTACTTTCACTTCTTGGATGGTAAGTATGGGTTAGTATTGTATTAGGCTTGAAAACGCTAAGTAATTTCGAGGTTATACACGTGCAAAATAATTTTTTAGCCGAGTCTTTTCTTTTTTTTTTTTTTTCAATATGAAAAAATCCAAAACTTCAAACGCGTTTTTCTCAAAATGCACTTTTCAACATCGGTGGACACGATATCTCAAGATCTAAATAACCGATCTTAATAAAATTTTGTGTACTTCTTTGTAATAACATTTTATAGTCCGTGGACGAAGGAATTTTTATATTGTCGACTACAAAAAATTTTACAGATGAAAATATAGCAACATTTTCACCGAAAAAAAAATTTTTACTACAGCATCTGCAAAAAATTCAATTTTCATTTTTTTTTGTTTCCTTCGTCCAAGGACGATATTTACTCATATACTAAAAGTAGATTTTTTTTTCCCAGATGAAGCGCAGTCACGAGAAATTTTGTCCACCGCAAACCACATTTTTTCCGCGGTGTCTTCAAAAACTGGCTATAACTGCCGTATTTTTAAAAATTTTTTGCTCAAAATTTTATAGAAAGTAGTTCAAAAGTTACATATTATATACTAAAAACTATGAACAATAAAATGCATCCCTTATCATAAAAAAAATCGTGAAAAAAGCTTTTTTTCGGCCTCTGAAACCCATGTGCCCCCTTAAAATAGATGGTGTTGATGAAGTGAAAAAAGCAAAAGGGGTGAAGAAGAACGTTGTAGCGAAAACTTTGCAGATTAGCGATTATATTGAATGTTTGCAGTAGTGTTGGATAGAACACGATTATAAAATGAGTTTGTAAGAGGAGCCTCTTTTTCCTTTTGAACCAGTACAATGTCTCACTTCAAATGAGGCGAGGTGCCATTGCATTGGCTCAACTGTTGCGATGCGGGTAGATCTATTGCATTTACGAAAGAGGGGATACGATAAATGATGAATGAATGAATGGGAATATCAATGCCTATGAATGTTAATTACAAAAATATTCTTAAAATTTTTGTTAACTGTATAAGGAAAAACATATTTACAGATTTAAAATGAAACCCTCCAAAATTGAAAATAACACGAAAATATTTTATTTGTTATAGAGATTTAAAAATAGAAAATTCACCTCCCTCGAAAAATTGAAAAAAAAAAAATATCTTTACAACTTCACTCCCTCAAAAAATATGAGGATTGTCTCTTTAGCACCAAATTTACCTCCGTCGAAAAATGTAAGAATTGTCTCTTCAGTACAAAATTTACCTCCCTCGAAAAATGTAAGAATTGTCTCTTCAATACAAAACTTCACTCCATCAAAAAATGTAAGAATTGTCTCTTTAGTACAAAATTTCACTCCTCAAAAACGTAAGAGATTTCTTTCCAGTTCGTATTTACAATCTCACCACGGCTCGGTTTAACTGCGGTAAAAGCAGTAAGAAAATATCTCTGCAGTTCGTGTTTACAATCTCACCTCGGCGCAGTTCAAATTGGATATTTTACTGCCGTAAAAGAAGTAAGAAATGTCTTTCCACTTCGTAATTTACAACAGCACGATACACTCTCATATCCCAGTAGTACATTATTTTTGAACCGGGACATTTAAAAAAGTTGAGGCCTCAGTACAATTTACTATCGTGTACGGGACAAATGAACTGCCTCTTGTAAGTCCGGCTCAACTCTAGTTTGCAGGATTCAAAAAGCAAGATAGCTGAGCAAAAAAGCATTCATTCATATAGTCATAAAGTGTACACTTTAAACCAAGCAAAGATCGCTTTAAACCCACAGAATGATAAACGCTGCATTATGGACAACGGGATCGACACTCTACCATGGGGGCATTTTTCAGTGCAGCAGCAGCAGCAAGAAGACATGGATGTAGAATAAAACTCACACAAGTGCAATATGTGAATAGTATGAATAAAAGAATAATTATAACTTTTTATAAAAAAAAAAAATCTGTTTTATTTAAAAAATCCCTTATTACAAAAACATTTTTCAGAGCACATCGGCCTTCGTGTATTATGCAGGATAAGAAGACATTTGTTGTTGTTGTTGTTGTTGTCTTTAGTTTGGGGCATCCCTCTTCTTCTACATCATATATGGTTAGCTCCTCTCCAAATAATTCCTGAATCCATTGTTTCTTTCCAGCTCCTTTAACATAGATTATTTTATCATGCAGCAGATCTCCAACTGAATATAGTGTGCGGTAGGGAATGTATCCATCACCCCATCTGAATCCATGGTGATTGCGTCTCAGCCACTCAACTTGTTTCTTTTCAGACCGAGTTAGATGTTTATGTGGGAATGGTGGTTGGAATATGTAGTGCTGCATTTGATTTTCACAATTTAAAAGAGCCAATTCTTTGAAAATAAATTGATTGTTTTGTAATTTGAATCCTTGAAGATCGATGATAATGGCATCCATTTCAAGCAATTTTCCTGACTTCGTTGGTTAGAGGTGTATATTCCACTATTCGATCATGTAGCAATAAACAGTATGCTGTTATGTTAGTGGGAACGTTTTCCGATGTTTTGAATTCCAACCTTATATCCACAGGACCTGTTTTAATGGTTTCGTTTTGCCGAGAGCAATCAATGACTACGATCGGAGCATCACGCATAAACTCTTCCCTTGAGAGTAGTGGCTGCAACTGGCGTCCATAGTATGAAGTTTGGAATTTTATGTACATATCATATAAGAGAGCGTATTTATGAGCATCAAATTTCAAGTTCAGGTCATCATATGGGTATGATTCCGAATTCAAGTGTACTTTAACATCTGTCAGCTTGCAGTGGTCAAATTTACTGACATCCTTGGTTTTATCATTTTTACGATTTGTTTGGAGAGCTAGTATGACATATCGGGGCTTTTCCATCTGCGATGACGTTTTGACAGACCACGTGTGATGAGTCGTTGCTGGTAGCGTGGGGTACTCGTATATGTCCCAGCTCCTAAATGGCATTTGTATTTCACGACCGCTTTCAATGATTTTATATAAAGCAATTTTCTCATGATCGGCCACATTAACATGGGGAATGCGCCACTGAAGTTTCGAGATTGAGATGTTTACATCATCTGTCGGTGATATGACCGCATCTTCATCCATCCTGCTTCGTATTAATATGAGTTCATGTTTAGCGTTAGCGATAATTTTATTGTAATCTTCAGCAAAGCCCAGCAATGTTTTTAGAGGGATGCAGAAATTGAAGAATCCATTGGGGGATGTAATTGATTTATCCGGCGACCAACTAGCGTTGTATAACATGCGACTCTCATTTGGGTTTAATGATATGTAATTTTTTAGTGTTGTTGCTATTCCAAGATTTCGAGTTCTATCAATTTCTACACCATTGATTTCATAGCGAATTTCCTCAAAGAGAAACGCTATAGCATTATTTACTAGCCCTGCAGTGCTGGATATTGTTCCGTCAGGTTTAGTTACTGTTCCCTCAATGTATATGAAACTTTCAGCTGGGAGGATATACAGGTCTTGGTTTTGCACTGGAATGCGGGTTTCATCACTATTTTTAAATGAAGAGGCGAACGATGAGTAAGTGTGGTAGTCAATTTTTGTTATGCTATTATCATGGCTTGTGCCTTCAGTAATATCCAAGATGTTATTCATTGCTTCAAATTAAGTCCTATTGATTTTAGAAATTGTATATTATCACGTCTTGCTCGCTTCAAGGTTGCCGGTTGACTAATGTTTTCCATGAAGTTCATCCTATTTATATGCTTATTGCTGCTGTTGCTCCCGTAGACTATCATTCTGTGGCTTTAAATGTAGCCTGATAGTTATCGTTTCACCTCGAAAATTTATTAAATCTCCGTCCTGATCAACTAGCTTTAGTGTGAGCGAACTAACACGTTTGACGTTCACCGGTAAATAGATCACATTCGCTGGAACCTCTACTATTTTATAGCCCGGCCCCACGGTTGGGGCAAATTCATGCAGCATATGCACCTGTTTATTGTTGATGTATGAGCCTGATATGATGTTGCATTCAACCCTTATAGTATTAACTTTTATAATATTGACGGGTAGATCTGATTTATGTAATATATTTGCTTCCAGTACACGTTTCCCAAATCCCAACAGCGCGCTGCAGCTGCAGCGGTGCGATAGATCGCTCTTTATCAAAATGTATAACTTCAGTAGCTTTTATTTCACTCTTCAAGGTATTATTGTTTGCCCTTATTAAGACTGTTGCCTTGCTGCTGCTCTTATTTAAGCTTTGCTGTACTGAAGCTGCTATGTCATCAATCTCGTATGATCCAACAGGTATTTCGATACACGCATCTCCCACATGCATTAAGTTGTTGCTGTCATCAATATTCGGTATAGAATTGTATGTTTGAAAATCAATTAATCCACAAACGTGGTCTCCAGCTAATTCCAATGGGGGAAAGTATTCAGCGGTGAGAACCGATGCATTGCCAATAAGAGAGAGTGTTATCGACATGGCTACTTGTTATGAAATCTCTATGTTTGCACTTGAAAGCCTTTATTTATACATTATGTAAGAATTCTAAGCATAAGTGTCCGCAAATCACTGAGTCGAAATTTTGATGTGCTGTATAGTTGTATGTGACTGCATCACCCAAATAATTTACAACTTCCCGCGGCGGTTGCAGATTTCCAAAACTATCAAAGTAATTTATGATATCTCCATTTTTCTTATACGCTACCCAATGCGTTCCAGGTCCAGATGAAACATCTAGATTTATAATTCCGCTCTCATTTCTCCATGGTTTTTTAGGTAATTGATCGCGCATAAATACTCCTCTAAAGTGGGCTATATGCTGTGCATATTTACGCAGATCATTTTCATTGAGTGCTCTTTTGGGTAGCGACTTTATTAGTTTTTTGGTTGGGTGTTGAGAAAAAGTCCCAGTCCTTTCCTATATGGCTTTAGAAATAATCCTTGTCCAGGTTTTCCTAGCGCTATAGCTTCCATTGTCTCATTATGACGTTTCGCTTCCTGCAGCTCCCGACGTGCGACACTTGCGGCGTTTACAGCTTTAGCTATACCTGCTGCACCTCCAGATAGCGCTCCAACGGCTGAAAGACCTGCAAAAAGTGGAATGAGGAACGGTAAAACTCCTCCTACTTTAGGTACTGGTATCACTCTAGGCGTAGTGTAAGATTTTTTCTTCCCCTTGATAACATTCTTTGCCGCACTTTGGGCAATTGTAGTAGCTTCCAACAGGTCTTTCGGCTTTTTCAGCTTTAACACTTTTCTAGCATTACGTACAGCTTCACGGAATGATGGACGTAACGTATTCTTCTTCTTCTTCTTCGAGCAGGTAATTTTTGCTTTGACCCCCATTCCAACTTTTATTTTAGCTTTCATGGCGTTTGTTACTAATAGCGCGTTAGCACGTTCTGCAAAGCTAGCGTCTTTAGATGTTACTCGTTGCCAGGCTTTTTCTTCTAAAATACGGTCAGCTATATGTCGATCACTTAAGTCCTTATGATCTCGATATGCAATATCATGCTGTTTGCAAGCTGCATCTAGTGGGTTGATGCCAGGATCACCGCGGGCTAGTCTTTTAGCTAACTTTGTTCCTGGACCACAGTATTGATATCCCGGTAGATGAAGCTCAAGCGGTAACTTATTTATAACAGTGTTTAACAGTCCTCCCCCCTTGGCAGCTCTTCGATGAATGGTGCGTTTCTTACTATGGTCAATCATTTTATAGGTTTACTGTAAGACTGATTAGAATCTATAAAAGTATGGGTATTTATAGGGATTGGGTTAGTGTACAACATGAAGTTTATCAAGCAACAAGCGCGTCTACCAGTTAGAAATACTGATGTGGAAATTACAAGTACATCAAAGAAGCATGGGGTGCTGCTACCAAACAGTATAAGAGGGCTTATTGTTGGACCGTCGAATTGTGGCAAGACAAATGTTATGCTAAGTTTACTGGAGCATCCTAACGGTCTGAGATTCGAGAATATATACATTTACTCAAAGTCGCTAAGTCAGCCGAAATACGAGTATTTAGGAGAAGTTGTAGCTCACATATCAGGTTTGGGCTATTATACGTTTTCTAACAACCACGATGTTATACCACTGGGGGAAGCAAAGCCAAACTCAATTTTCATCTTTTATGATGTAGCCTGCGATAAACAAAATAATATTAGAGCCTACTTTTGTATGGGGAGGCATAACGACATTGACAGCTTTTACCTCTGTCAAACTTATACTCATATACCAAAGCATCTAATCCGAGATAATGCAAACTTTCTGATCATATTCAAACAAGATGATTTGAACCTGAAGCATGTATACAATGATCATGTGAATAGTGATATGGAATTCGCAAAGTTCAGAAAAGCGTGTGCAAACTGTTGGAAAGACAAATATGGATTCTTAGTAATTGATAAGGACAGCCCCATGGGCAAAGGTCGATATCGAAAAGGCTTTGATGCATTCATGAGCCTATGAAGGAGCCCACCTAATCAGCTGACCAGGTCTTTCAGCTCTGTCTGGCTGGTCTGTCTGGCTGATCTATCTGGTTGACCTGCCTGGTACGTCTGGATCTATATAAATGCTTATTAGCATAGCTGTATATCATTGTAGCTGTAACCACACGTGTAGCAACATGAATGAAAAATTGATGAAGGATATTATAAAAACACGTGAGGCTATACGAAGAAAGTATAAAGCTCTCAAGACTGGTAAAATTGAATCTGAAGCTCAATTAGAGGAAACATTTAAACCAATAACCAGTACACTGAAAAAGCTCACAACAGCAGCATCAGTGAAACTTGAACCAAAAGAAGAAGAAGATGAAATTAAAAAAGAGGACAATGAAGAAGCATACACACCACCACGCAAATACTTAAAGCTAGAGCCACCGAGCATGAGTTATTCTGAGGATGATGATGATGATGATGATCAGTTTGTCACACCTATAAAAGAACCGAAATTAGAGTCTGCAGACCAGATACTAAACAAATATAAACAACTCCTGGAAAATGATAGCACGAGAATTGATAAAACGTATGGAGCGTACTATAAGAACGATATGTGGAATATTGGTAATTCGAGATTAAAAGTTGATAAAGAATACTTTCTTATAGATGGCAAGCGGTACAAGATAACTGAAGGTCTAGCTGAATTAATTGTTATGAAAAAGCCTCGAGGCTACTCAAAAGAAGACTTGTCCGATTATCAAAAAATTGTAAATGATACATGCACCCACAGACGTGATTTTAAGGAAAACCAGCAAATAAAAGGAACAAATAGCTTCAAATATAGAAACATAATAAAAAAGTTGATTCACACTCCTCATACTGGAACGGGAATAATGCAAATTCCAAAGAAAAATATCGATTACATATATTGGGATGACCCCGATGAGCTAGTTGATAGGCTCCGAATATTGATAGCATCGCAGCAAGCTGGAAATAATAGCCATAGTAATGAAATAGTGTCAATCATTGAGGAGTTGCGGGAAGCTGACATTATAGTATAAATATTCCCACCCACATAGAACTATTAACATTTCGGAAATGAGCGTTGACAAGTTTGGTCGATCTTTTAAACGGCAAAAATTTAGAGCAGTGGGTGATCGCGGTCCACCTGGAATTCCTGGAAAAGACGGTCCTGCTGGACCAAAAGGAAACGGTTTCAATTTAACATCAGATGGTGACTATGATCTTACCTTGAAAAGAATCAAAAACCTAGGTGATCCAAAAGAAAATGCTGACGCTGCAACCAAAAACTATGTCGACGAAGAAATACGGGAAAGCATTGACAAAGCAGTAGAGAATCTAACGATGTTCATTTATCGCGAAATTGCGAAGATCGAAAATTATATATTCTCACACATAATTAATAAGAAGGCTGAAAATGGCATCTCTGAGTAAGAGGCAAGTAGTAAATGAGCTTCACAAACCTGCTCGTCGAAATTTTTCTAGGCGGAGAGTTATCATTAAAGGTCTGGATGATTTGTGGCAGGCTGACTTGGTGGAAATGGATGCATATAAACATGTAAACAAAGGATTCCGCTACTTACTGACTGTAATTGATGCATTTTCTAAATATGCCTGGGCTATGCCAATTAAAAGAAAAACCGGTCCAGAAGTCACAGAAGCGATGCAATCAATATTTAAAGATGGGCGCACACCTAACAATTTGCAAACGGATGATGGTAAGGAATTCTACAACTCTCACTTTCAAAAGCTAATGAGCAAATATAAAATCAACCACTACTCAACATATACATCGCTTAAGGCATCAATAGTGGAAAGATTCAACCGAACTTTAAAGAGCATGATGTGGAAGGAATTTAGCATGAATGGATCCTACAAATGGATTTCTATGATGAAAAAACTGCTATCACAATACAATGCAAAAAAACATCGAACAATTAAAATGCGTCCCTGTGATGTTAATAGGACAAATGAAAAGCTACTTCTTGCTACAGCCTATAATCACATCAAAATTGCCCCTTCACCTGCATATAAAATAGGAGACCGCGTCCGCATAAGCAAATATAAACATCTATTTGAAAAAGGCTACACACCAAACTGGACAACTGAAATCTTTAAAATCTCCAAGGTTCAACTGACTAATCCACCGACATATCAACTTGAGGACTACCAGGGCAACCCCATTAAAGGTGGATTCTATGAAAAGGAATTGCAGAAAGTTAAACATTCAGATCTCTACCTAGTTGAAAAAATATTGAAAAAGAGCGGTGATAAAGTTTATGTTAAATGGTTGGGGTTCTCACGAGAACATAATTCTTGGATAAATGCTAATGATGTATTATAAATTAAATAAAAAGACATTTTTTATAACAAATTTGTATTATTTTCAAATCTTATGCTATATATTTTTTCACGATGATGTTGGTTTAATATGGGCTCTAGGATTTTGCCTGTATTGATGACTCTTTGTTGAAATCTGCATCTATCAAGGGCACTTATATGCCATTGCCCCATACGGCTAGCTCTATAAGCGAAATCCCATACATACATGATGTGTACTTCAGGCGCTAGTGTAAATCGAACCCTTTTCAGCATTCTCTACAGCTGCTTTTGGTGATCCGGACATAAAAATTTACTAGGCGTTGAACTTCCCGTTTGTACCGCTCCACAAAACAGCATCCACATGTATCTGGTCCACAAGTTGTTTTATCGTTCGACCATGGGCAGTTCATATAATGTACTCCATGTATAGAAATAACTTTTCCAGCATTTTCATATTCTTGAACATATCTATAGAGTTGTTCTATTTTACCCTTATGCTCCTCCAACAGAATACTAGAATATTCTTCGAGAAATTTTGGTATGCTCATATTTACTTATCTTTTATCTGCTGATATCTTATGGATGAAGAAGTATCTTTACTCTCAGATGATGATGATGATGATTGCTTCGATTTAATTGATAGAGAATTCAGCTGATATTTTAATTCTTTTACTTTGCTTCCTTTATCACCCTTTTCCTCAAGCAATCTGGTAGAATCCTTATAACTGTTCATCAACGCAACCGAAAGAAAACTAACCTAACATTCCCCCTTCAAGGATTTATATACATAATAATTGAATCAAAGATCATTACAAAAGATCCCTCAAGAGCTTCTTTAATTCTTAGTTCAACTAGCTTCTCACAGCTGGAGAGCTTTAAGTCACATCCCCAAATCCCGTGCCAGCTCTGGGCCATATCCCATGACATTTCTGCGCCACCTTCAATTCCTGCTCTGGGCCAAATTCCATGCCCGTTCTGCGCCACCTTCAAATACCATGTCTGCTCTGGGCCATATCCCATGCCATTTCTGCACCACCTTCAAATCCCATGTCTGCTCTGGACCACCCCATCCAAGACACAAGCTTACATCCAGAGCTTTCAGTCACACCCCTAATCCCATGCCGGTTCTACACCACCTCCAAGACCAGAACTTTCACCCATCTCCAACCACCAACTGTAAGCCACCTTATCCAGGACTCACACCAAAAAATACCCCATACACCCACATCAAGAGCTTTCAAGCCACCTTATCCAAGACACAAACCGAAAACACCTCGTACACCTACATAAAGAGCTTTCACCCATCTCCACACACCAACTCTAAGCCACCTTATCCAAGACACAAACCTAAAACACCTCGTACACGTACATGAAGAGCTTTCAGACCCCCCCCCCCCAAATCCTAGGCGGGTACGGCGCCACCTTGGAGGTGGCGCCGTACCCGCCTAGCTCTACTACTCTAGTTAGCTAAGTTTTGTTATTAACAAAAATTTTGTTTATAGTCGAGATTCGACTTGAAAATTCTTACGGTTTAGAACTTGATTAAATAGGAAGTTTATGATTTCTGTTAATCACTAGCTGTGAGTTATCAGAAATCATTTAAAATCCCGATCATACGATTTATAAGGGATTTGTTTAAATTTAATTCCTTAATAGAGATTCCTAAACAGCAAATCTCTGATAGAGGATAAAATATTATAGTCGATATTCGACTCAAAGAAAATTCCACCTCTAATGTTAGTAATATTTTGTATTATTATTTTTTTTTACACCTAACAAGGAATGGTCGGTAAAAACCCAGACAATTATATACGCCCTGAAATTGTGTTTTATTATGTTAGTTATATCCGCCACCAATATTTATTTATTCTCCGCCACCAATATTTGCTCAACACTTCGATATTTTATACTCCTTACTAACCTAACAAAAATTGCCGGTAAAAACCCAGACAATATTTACCCCCTGATCTAAATATACGCTTTTTGCAGTCTCTCTACGAATTCGTCTGATCGACTGGACAAGTTTCCTTCACGCAGGAACTTTTATTCTTCGTCTTCTGTCGAAGTGAAAGATGGCGCTTGGTGGAGCTTTTTCACCACGGCGCGATCACTTTACAGTGGTTTCAATTTATACCATTTCCATAATTAAAGCTTTCATTAAAGCTTTTTGTTTACATTTACTGGGTGACATAAGGTAAGTGTTTGTTTGTTTCTTATAGTTTTTCTATTTTGATTTATTTTATTTATTTTTAGGGAGGACTTGGGCAGGGGTTTCAGGATTGTTAGAGGTAATTTTTTAGGATCATTTTTTATTTATTATTTGCATTTTAGCCTGACTTTATGATTCTTTTGGGCCTGGTCGTGGTAGGCGTCTGTCAGGTTTGTTTTTGTTTTGTATTTGAAATTGTTTTTAATCTTCTTTTATTTTCAGGCTAAAACATTTATGTTTTTATAACATAAATTTCGCCTATGTTTTGCCTCGTTATGTGCAACATAAGGTGGAATATGTGTTCTTTGTTCGTTTTTGTATCAATATGTTGCATGTGATGTGGTTTATTTATGTTATTTGGCCTCTTTTTACGTGTTTTAAGAATTGACATTTGTTATTGTTGTTTTATGTGTAATTTTTATGTTCTACTTTGGGGCTCATCGCCCTTGAGTTTTTATGTTTATATGGGCAAAGGATAACTCATAGGAATATAAATTCATACAGTTCCATGTTAATATTATTTATTCAATTTCAGGTACAGGTATTTAATAATAATTTGTAATTTCTTTTAGGTTTTAAAGTTCATATGGATACAGGTGAGTATTTATGTATCTTGCTTATATGTTATTTTTTCATAATTATTAATGGTTTTTTTCTTTACAGATTCCTCATCATCTAGCTTAGTTATAATATTATTAGTATAGTTTTAATTCATTTATATTTGTTTATGTCTAAGTATATTTGTTTGCATTTAAGTATTTGTAATTCTTGATTTAAATTATTTGTTTATATTTAAGTATGTATAGTTCTATATTTAAGTTATTTGTTTATATTTTATTTTTAATTCATTTAATTTTGCATTTATGTTTAGGAATTCATTGTGTATATTTACTTATATTTATTATTAATTATATTTAAGATTTATTTTGTGTATATTTCATGTTTGTTTGTTTGTTTGTTTGCATTTACATAAGTATTTGTAATTCTTGATTTAAATTATTTGTTTATATTTAAGTATGTAGAGTAGAGTCTCGGCTGAACCAGCTCGGTGTGCGGGCGTGCGCTGCCGTCAGCCACTGAACCTCGCATTTATTTAAACCCTCAACAATTAAAACAAACCAAAAAATTAAATTAAATAATAAATAAATAAATAAATTAAAATATTAATAAAATTAATAACATCCACAAACCTGTTCAAATAAGAAAACAAAAACAAAACTTTTTCCGTGTGTGTTCAAGTTCTCCTTGCTTTAGGAGGCATAACACTCCAGCAAGGCGTATTCCGTTTGCCCCGATGACTGCGACGCCGGCTTCGCCGACCTCAACTGAGGACTGTAACCTTGCGTTTACGAAGCAGCGATTTTCTATCGCCTTCGCCAACATCCGTGGGCTTCAATCGAATTTCGACTCTGTGTCGTGCCATCTTTTATCTAATTCACCCCATATCTTCGCGCTAAGTGAGACCCAAATCTTACCTAATGAAGTCTTAGACAATTACCAGGTTTCCGGGTACTCATTAGTGCATAATCTCTCCCTCCATAGGGGAGTTGCCATATATATTAGGAAAGACGTAGTGTTCCGTCTTATCAAAAAATTTTGTATCGCAATGTACCTAATTTAATTTGTAAAACAAGTTCAGTGGCCTCCGAGTCACTGAACATTGTTTCTTTTCAATATACCGTTTGTAAAATCGAAGAACTTCCTTCTTCGATTCGAGCTGTGGAACAATAAAGACGTGTTATAACGTAGTGCGGTGTTTTTTAGTTTTTTTATATTTTCTTTCAAATGCAAAAAAGCTTGCATTTTTACATTTGGCGCCCGAGCAGGGACATTCGGTCCTAAATCCACAATTTTCGGTGGATATATCGATTTTTTGGAGGATTATCCAACATAACCCACAATTTTTCGGTGGAGTTTTTATTTTTTAGGAGAATTCCTCAACTTACTGGATTCATCAACTAAATCCACAATTTTTCGGTGGATTTCTCGTTTTTTGGGAGAATTACTCATCATAACCCATAATTTTACGGTGAATTTTTTAGGAGAATTCCTCAACTTAATCCACTATTATCGGGTGGATCTAGCAAAGTTTCGGAGGATTCATCAACTACAGCCGCAATTATTTGGAGGTTATTTCAATATCTTTGGTGGATTCTACAGTATAATCAACAATTCGTCGTTGGATCCAGCATCACTAGCAATTTGCTGAAAACATTATCGCAACGTTGGATTACCGCAAAATCATCAAAAGAAAACATCCGCATAAAATCAAATCATCAAGTAATTATAATTCAATTAAGTAAGTCAGAGACACCACCACATGGTGCAAAACACAAAGGAGATTTTGCAGGTACGTGCGATTTTCTTATATTCAACTAGAGCCACGCATATTTTATCAGTACCTATATATGTATAAAAAATAAATAAAGAAAATAATTAAAATCATCAAAGTGATCGTGTTCTATCGGAACAATAGTGACTATAAAAAGTGCAATTTCTATTGTCACCATAACTATCTCGTCGCCTATTGTATTATAGTCTTAAAAAAAAATCAAAATCAAACTATACGGTAACTGTATTTAGTTCTATCATAAATATTTTTTGTGAACATTTTTCGATTATTTAAAGGGACTAATGTTATACCCGGTTCTTGATTGTGTTTCGTGCGCGGTTTAGGAAACGAGTTTTACAGGTGTACATATTCCTATTGATAGATTAGGGATAGCAATTCAATATCATAGTGCCCTGTATGAAGGCCATCTTTGCGATCTTGCGATATACAAATTACACGATATTTTTACCAACCGAGTTTAGTTTGTGGTGGAAATGACTGAACTCACACAACTGAAAACGCAACGAGCCACGGCCAAAGGCTGCCTTACAAGGATCAAAAATGTGATCGACGCCAAAACAAATTCGCTGTCGCATGCCGAATTGGAATGTAGATTAGGGCTCCTCGAATCATATTTTAAACAGATCCTTTCCCTTCAAGGTTCTATTGATAAATTAGCCCCCGATGATGTCAATGAAATTAAAGTCAGGGGAGATTTAGAAGATTTGTATTGTGCAACAAAATCAAAAATTATTACATTGATGGGTACAAGTGGTCGTCGTCACTCTAGCTCTTTCCAGGAGCTATCGTTGTTTACATCGCCGTTAACGAAAAGTAAATTACCACATCTCAAATTACCACAGTTTTCTGGAAAGTATTCTGAATTTCCGAACTTTTTAGGAACTTTTACAAAGTTAGTGGATAATAATGATTCATTATCGGCCATTGAAAAGTTTAACCATTTACTCACTTGCCTTAGTGGTGCCGCATTACGTACAGTAAAGGCGTTTGAGGTTAGTGAGGCGAATTATTCAAAGGCACTTGGCCAACTTAAGGAAAGATACGATAATAAATATTTGACGTTTCAAGAGCACATTATCGATCTGTTTAATTTGCCGAAAGTGACAAAGAATTCTGCAAATCAACTGCGATATTTGGTGGACAGTACAAACGCCCATATAAGTGCACTAAGAAGCTTGGGATCAAATGAAGATATCACTAACGCGTTAATCATTCATTTAGTTAACGGTAAACTTGACCCCGAGTCACAAAACAAGTGGGAAGAATCTATGGAACACTCTACCTTACCCACCTGGGATAATTGTTCCAAGGTTCTAAATAAGCGATGCCAATATTTAGAAGCCAGAGAAGGTAAATCGGAAAGCAAATCTGAAACCTGTCCAGCATCTTCAAAGTTCCCTCGCCCACCTAAAGCAAAGTGGCATAATTCGAGCTCTGTCGCGTTGACCGTGTCTAAATCTGATTGTTTTTTTTGTAAGGATCCTAGTCATGCTATTTCCGAATGCACAAAATTTTTGGAGCTCTCTGTTCTAAGCAGATTCAAATATGCTAAGAAGCAATTCTTGTGCATAAACTGCCTATCTAAAGGACACAGTGTCAAGAAATGTACGTCAAAAAAGTGCGACGTCTGTTCCATGCCCCATCATAGACTGTTACATAGGTATTCTCCGAGCCCTGAGAAGATAAAGGAAACTGTATACGGCCAAGTAGACCTACAACCACAAGTATCCAAATTGCAGGATTTTAACGTCAATTCGTCATTATTGTCGATAGATAAAGTAGAAAATCATGTTTTTCTTGCCGCTGCCGTCGTCAAGGTGAAAGACAGTTCAGGACGCTATCATCTTGCCAGAGCCTTGCTTGACTCAGGTTCTCAACTGAATTTTATTTCCGAAAACCTTGTTCAAATGCTGAAGTTAAAGCGAATTAAATCGGACCTAACTATCAACGGAATATTGGAAATCTCTTCTGACGTGCGTTGGTCTACCCAAGTTGATATCAAATCTAGAACTTGTGACTTCGAAGCTAATTTTGTTTCATATGTACTCCCACGGATAACTGGCCTTCAGCCTGCACAAGGAGTTACTGTGGACAATTGGAATATTCCGGACAATGTGCAATTAGCGGATCCGTGGTTCTTCAGACCCCAAAAAGTCGATCTTCTTATTGGTGCAGGTATGTTCTTCAGGCTTCTTTGCGTTGGCCAGATTAAATTAGCTGACAATCTGCCTACATTGCAAAAGACCGTCTTTGGCTGGGTAGTGGGTGGTAGCTATTTGAGCTCATCATCCCTGTCTCCTACTATATTTTGTGCTACCGAAAAATCGGACGATCTGGAAGGAACGGCTGCAGACGAAGTGCCATTGCAGGTTATAGTTGAGAGGTTTTGGCAAGAAGAAGATATTGCAGGGTTTTCTCCTACCTCAAGTGTTGAACATTCGAAATGTGAAACAATATTTTGCGAAACCACACAACGCTTACATGACGGGAGATTCATGGTTAAGTTGCCCTTTCGTGAGGACTCATTTAACTTCCCAAGTTCGTTCAATATTGCTTGTCGTCGCTTGGATTGTTTGACTAGGAAATTGGCAAGGAACCCGGCATTAAATCTGCAGTATTCGGAATTTTTAAAGGAATATTTGAACGCAGGACATATGGAGGAGCTGGTTATGAGTGAAGTACCGAAAGATAATTACTTTATGCCGCACCGATGCGTATTGCGTCCCGAAAGCTCGACAACAAAACTTCGCGTTGTGTTTGATGCGTCCTGCCGTACCGATTCGAATAAATCCCTCAATGATGTACTTATGGTAGGTCCTACCATCCAGGATGACCTTTTTTCTATTTTATGTCGTTTTCGTTATCATCAGCGGGCGTTAACTGCTGACATCTCGGCCATGTACAGGCAAATATTGGTATATCCGGAGGATCGTAATTACCAGCTTATACTTTGGAAAGACAAGCCTTCAGCAGATTTGCGGATTTTTCGTTTGAAAACCGTTACCTATGGTACCGCGTCAGCTCCATTTCTCGCCACAAGATGCTTATACCAGCTCGCGCAGGATTATAAATCGAAGTCACCTAAAGCGGCTAGAATAGTATCGAAGGATTTTTACATGGATGATCTTCTCACAGGAGCAGACAGTCTTGAAGAGCTCTTAGAAATTCGTCATGGTGTGGACTCTATTTTAAAGTCAGGACAATTCAATTTAAGGAAGTGGTGCTCCAACGACCTTCAATTCTTGGCGCAAATTCCCGAAGGGGAACGAGAAAAAACGATTAGGATCAACGATGTCGACGTCGTAAAGGCGTTAGGTATTATTTGGGATCCTGTTGCGGATGAGTTTCGATTCCAATTTCAACCCTCAGTCGTTTCGTCGCCGAGAATCACTAAAAGATCTATTTTGTCGGATACGGCGCGATTGTTTGACCCACTAGGGATCATAAACCCAATAATTGTACGCGCGAAAATATTCTTGCAAGAACTCTGGTTGTTGAAACTAAACTGGGACGAATCGATACCCCAAAATTTGGAAACTAGTTGGCGGCAGTTCAAGGATCAATTTCAGGAATTCAATCGCATTCGTATCCCTAGATTGGTAGTTTGTGTAGGCAAGGCAGTAACCATCAGACTTCATGGGTTCGCCGACGCATCAACCAGGGCCTATGGCTGCTGTATATATATACAATCTATTGATGATAGTGGAAATATTTCAGTAAATTTGTTGGCAGCCAAGTCTAAGGTGGCACCTATTAGAGTAAATAAATCCTTACCTTGTTTAGAGCTTTGTGCAGCTTTACTTCTTTCGAGGCTGCTAGTAAAGGTTCTGGAGAACCCCCCAAAGCAGGTTAACGAACAATTCCTTTGGTCAGATTCGGAGATTGTGCTCGATTGGCTGTCGAATCATGCTAGTAACTGGAAAACTTATGTGGCAAATCGCGTAGCGGAAATTCAACGCCTAACAACTCAAGCAATTTGGAGACACGTTCCAAGTAAGGAAAATCCTGCAGACATCGTTTCCAGGGGTATGGCAGCTGAGGAACTACCTAATTCTATTTGGTTCTCGGGGCCTGAGTTCCTTAGGCAACCCAAGGAAATGTGGCCACCTTCGAAAGAACGGCATGTGCGACCTGAGGAATTGCCTGAACGAAGAAAGATAAAATCTATATTAGTGTGCTCTACAGCGAATACCTTCTTCGACACTATTTATTCCATCAGTGATTTTAACAAAAATTGTCGTCGTTTTGCGTATGTGCTCCGCTTTTCACGATTGCTACGAGCTAAGCTTAAAAACGAAATTGTTGCAACTGGGCAACTATCTGCATCCGAAATCGACCATGCCTTCATGGTACTTGTATGGGCTATTCAGCAACACGAATTTGCCGAGGAGATTCAAGCATTGGAAA
The DNA here is from genome assembly GCA_949987705.1 of Thereva unica. NCBI lineage: Eukaryota > Metazoa > Arthropoda > Insecta > Diptera > Therevidae > Thereva > Thereva unica. The sequence goes on from OX465283.1 coordinate 114,626,729, forward strand.
AGGGCCTCGAAATTCCTAGAAAAAGTTGTTTGCGAAAACTGAATCCCTTCCTGGAGGACTTGGTTGGGACAGATGTAAAATTATTAAGAGTTGGTGGCCGTTTACGTCTTGCGAAGGCACCGATCGATTATCGTTTTCCGATCCTTCTGCCGCGGAAGAACTCTTTCGTACAATCATATGTTAGACATTTACATATCAAAAATTTTCACGCAGGTCCACAAGCACTTATGGCGTTCATTCAGCAAAGATTTTGGATTATAAACGCTCGAGATTATGCCAGGAAGATGGTGCGCAACTGTATACATTGCACCAGATATCGCCCCCGCCTATCGCAACAAATCATGGGGACCCTACCAAGAGGCCGAGTAAACATGTCGTTACCCTTCACACACAGTGGAGTGGACTTCTGTGGGCCCATTCTAACAACGCAGCGCATCCGAGGCAGAGGCGTCAATAAATCTTATGTAGCAGTTTTCATTTGTTTCACCACTCGAGCTACTCATATCGAGGTTGTGTCGGATTTGACTTCAGAAGCGTTTATAGCGGCTCTCAAAAGATTTGTCGGTCGAAGAAATCTATGCCGTCACCTTTACTGCGACAACGCGACTAATTTCGTGGGAGCCCGCCGACTGCTAAGCGAGTTTAGGAATTCCTTCTTCCAAGCCGCCAACCAAAACCAAATCTCATCGTGGTGCAGCAACAACGAGATCGATTTCCATCATATTCCACCAAGAGCCCCTCATTTTGGTGGGCTTTGGGAAGCGGCAGTAAAATCCGCAAAGAATCATTTATACCGTACTTTGCAGCATGTTACGCTAACTTTTGAGGAACTGACCACAGTGATGGTGCAAATCGAAGGCATTCTCAATTCTAGGCCTATAACCCCTCTTTCCACCGATCCTAATGACTTCCAAGCGCTCACCCCTGCCCACTTCCTAACACAAGCTCCATTAGAACCCATACTTGAACCTCATCATGATTTTAATAAAATTAAATATCTTCGTAGATGGCAACGAGTATCCGCCCTCCATCAGCATTTCTGGAAGCGTTGGTCCAAGGAATATCTGTGTCAGCTGCAGCAAAGGTCCAAATGGCAGGCGGAGGTAGCTAACGTCCTGCCAGGGTCCATGGTCATAGTTCATCAAGACGACATACCCTCCTACAAGTGGAAATTGGGTCGAATTCTTAAGACCTTTCCAGGACCCGATGGTAATGTAAGAGTCGTGGAGATACGAACATCGCAGGGCACTATCCAGAGGCCTGTGCAAAAGGTGGCTCTTCTTCCAATGGAGAACTAAAAGTTGAAAACTTAGGGAGTTTTTCAACCGCGGCGGCATGTTCCGTCTTATCAAAAAATTTTGTATCGCAATGTACCTAATTTAATTTGTAAAACAAGTTCAGTGGCCTCCGAGTCACTGAACATTGTTTCTTTTCAATATACCGTTTGTAAAATCGAAGAACTTCCTTCTTCGATTCGAGCTGTGGAACAATAAAGACGTGTTATAACGTAGTGCGGTGTTTTTTAGTTTTTTTATATTTTCTTTCAAATGCAAAAAAGCTTGCATTTTTACACGTAGCTTTTCAGAAGGTGTACAACAGTACAATGCCTGACTTTAACCACCTCGGCCTCAAAATTTTACTTCATAAGCACGTCATTTTCTTCTGTTTTCTATACAGGAGCCCTAATATAAATAATGAAGCCTCTTCCTTAGCATTTGACGCTATCTCTGAACGTATCTCCGAATTCTTATCCTTATACCCGGAGTGCGAAATCATTGTTGCGGGTGATTTCAACGTTCACAACACAAATCGGCTGAATTATTCAAATGGCACCAGTGTTTCTGGCCGGGATGCCGAGCTCTTTGCAGAGACTAATAATCTTCACCAATTGGTTAAGTGCCCTACACGAGTTCCTGACGCTGTAGATCAAGGGGCCCATCTCCTTGATCTTTTTCTCACCTCCCACCCTACGCGGTACTCCGTCGAAGTTCATGCACCTCTAGGCAGCTCAGACCACTGTCTGGTCAGCGCAAGCTTCCCATACCAATCATCCGTCTCAACCATACCAGCTCCTAGAAGAACTGTGTGGCATTATGGGAAAGCCAATTGGTTGGGGCTTATTCGCTTCTTCCAAGCCGCTGACTGGGACCTGTGTTTTGTGAATCGCGATGCCAACTTTTCCGCTCTCTGCATCTCAAAAATCATATTGGCCGGAATGCGTTTATTCATTCCCCATTCTACCAAATCCATTAAGCCAAGGCCGCATGGATGGTTTAATCAAGAATGTATGGACGCGATTAAAGCCAAAGAAACCGCATATAGAGAGTTCAGGCATTCCCTGAGCGAATCCTCCCGACGTGAGTACATCAGGTTGAGAAATGTCTGCAAAACCACCATCAAGCAAACCAATGCCTCCTTCGATGACAGGTTAAGAAACAAACTCATTAACACCTCTACTGGCAGTAAAAACTTCTGGTCCTTGGTAACCTCCATCAGGAAAAATTTTAACTCATCGTCGTCTCCTCCCTTCATTCACGATGGGAAGGTATTAACAGAAAGCAAATCCAAGGCTGACTTACTCGCATCTCTGTTTGCCTCCAATTCTTCCTTGCCTGATACTGCCGTGCAACCCCCCATTGTAGAGGGTTCTGCTCACTCAATGGGCAGACTTTTCTTCAGAACTCGTGAAGTGTTCAAATGTCTCAAGGAGCTCGATCCCAATAAATCCACTGGCCCTGATAAAATTCCCCCTATGGTTCTTAAAAAATGCGCTTCACCTTTGGCTAAACCTCTGCGCAAACTCTTCGCCCTTTCTTACTTCTCCGGAGTTTTCCCAGACTCCTGGAAACTGGCTCATGTTCAGCCTATACCGAAAAAAGGTGATTCCAGCGACCCCTCTAACTACCGCCCAATAGCAATCACTTCTATCCTCTCCAAAACCATGGAGACATTAATAAACAGAAGGCTTATGGAATATCTTGAACGCAACCAAATATTGGATGACAAGCAGTACGGCTTTAGATCGAAAAGATCTACTGGCGACCTCCTTGTATGCCTAACTGAACACCTCTACCAAAACATTCATCGCTTTGGTGAATCCGGCCTGGTAGCTCTCGATATCTCCAAGGCCTTTGATAGAGTATGGCCCCCCGTTCTATTGAGTAAACTCCATGCTATTGGCATCGACCTTCTTCTAAAGAATTGGATTGAGAGTTTCCTTTCCGACCGCTCAATCAAGGTAGTATTGGACGGCGTTGAATCTAATCCCCCCTCCATATCTGCAGGCGTTCCCCAGGGCTCTATTCTATCACCAGCTCTCTTCCTAGTTTTTATAAATGACCTGCTCTCAATTCCATCCAACTCCCTTCACAGCTTCGCTGATGACAGTACTTTGCGTTACTCGTATAGCTTTGATAAAGCAAGACAAGCACGGGCCAGACCTTGTCTGCTTGATCGTGAACTTATGTCCACTTCAATCAACAGGGACATAAAATTGATTCTTGATTGGGGCCTCATGAATCAAGTTGAATTCAACGCACAGAAAACAAAATACTGTCTCTTCTCTATGAAAACGCGCTCCCCAATCCCTCCCATTAAAGTGGACAGTCTAGAACTGATGGCTGAACCATCCCTCAATATCCTGGGCATAACTTTAACTGAAGATCTGCGATGGAGTAATCACATATTCCAAATCGCTAAACAAGCATCTCAATGCTTGGGATTCCTTAAAAAATGCAAATTCCTCCTTCCGCCGTCGGCCAGGGCTATAATATACAAATCCTACATTCGGCCCCGCCTCGAATTCAACTCATAGCTCTGGGCAGGGGCACCGAGTACCACCTTAGCGTGGCTGGACAAGGTGCAGAACCGCGCTCTCCAACTCATTGGCGACGACGTTATTTGCTCCAAAATTGATTCACTAAGTCACCGCAGGAATGTAGCAGCCCTGGTAAAATTCTACCGCATCTACCATAACGACTGTTCCACCGAAATATATAATCTCCTGCCTTCACGGCGATGTTTTTCCCGCAACACAAGACTTGTCCATTCGGCTCATCCTCACTATCTACAGCCCTTATTTTCGCGCACACACCAGTTTAGTAATTCCATTCTTTTCGAGAACAACTCGACTGTGGAACAACCTTCCACAGTCAGTTTTCTCAAACTCATATAACACCCAAAAGTTTAAACACAAGGTTCATCTCCACCTCCTCACGTACCCCCCAGACTCCCTTTAATCTGTTTTATTCTTTCTCTATCCTTCGAGCTAAGCTTACTACCAGACACCCGACGTTGACGTGTATGACATGACGGACTGGTAGTACAAAGGGTGACCTGAGCTTAGACTTTCACATAAAAAAAAAAATGTATAGTTCTATATTTAAGTTATTAGTTTATATTTTATTTTTAATTCATTTAATTTTGCATTTATGTTTAGGAATTCATTGTGTATATTTACTTATATTTATTATTAATTATATTTAAGATTTCATGTTTTTATTCAATTATGTAGTAATTATGTTTTAGTTAAGTGGATGTTATAATACTTGATTGGTTTTATTTATATTTCGAATGTATGTTTTTTTTAATTGTCTTGTTTTATGTAGTATTTAGCTTTTTTATATCTTTAAATAAATTAAATTCTTTTTCAGTGGTTCATTGGGTATTTTATTTTAGTTGTTTTATTATTTGGTTTTATTTTTTTAGATTATCTGTGCTGAACACATCCATAAGCCCCTTTTTACCCTGAACTCAAATTTCGGTTATTTTCAGTGCATTCACTGGCAGAAGTAAAATCACGAGTGCCAAAACTGAAAAGCGAAAATTGGACATTTCTCTTTGACAGTTCTTTAGATAGCTCGGAGTCCACGTTCAATTATTATTAATCGTTTAATTATTATTAATTGTTTATAAGTTGGAATCGTTGGATCCAATAAGTGTCCTAATATCCTTTCTAGTGGCCTTTATATCCGTTATATGTCAGTGAGTCAACCACAGTGCTCAGTGTCAGTTATCAAAAAATAACGGTAGTCATTAAGAGAATTACAGCCGAACGCAAAAACCTTTTAGTGATTGCTAGATAATCCGTGCTATGACACAGTGAAGAAGTTTTGCTTTCGGCTGCGAGCCAAAATTAAATCACTAGTTTAGTGACATAAATAATTATATAGAATTATATAGAAATTAGCACAATTTTTTTACGTTTACATAGTTAAAGCATTGCACTGCCATATTTACATAAACCAATATCTAAATATGTATCCGAAAATAACTACATGGTTGTCATTCAGAGTATGAATGCGCTTCGCGGAGCTTCGGAAATATATTAATAATTCTCAAAACTAACTTTCATGTTTTGTCCCATCCGTAACGCATTTTCAAAGTTATTATCTTAGGTTTTATTATAGTTGCAAATGTTATCTTAATTTTTATTCATAGTTTGTTACTTAAATTATAAACTGATGTTTAAATGCACAATCAATTAGAACTTCCGTAACGCATGGAATGACCGATATATATATAATGTATAACACAAACTTAATTGTTCGTAGTGATAATACCCACATTACTAATTTTATGGAAACCCATAAAGGTTATTATTGCACTCACAAAAAAATATTTTTAAAAACTATTTACATTAAAAACACTTACTTGTAACGGTCGGCAGTAAAACCGAATCTGAAATAAGATCTCTTAACCTAATCTCGACCATTCTCCACGGCTATTATCCGTTCGAATAAAACATCTAAACAACCCTTTTTATTTCCGCGCAATATCCATTCAAAATAAAAATCCAAAAGAAATCTGCTCACATCAAAACTTTCAGAAGAAAACTTCTTTTTTGCCTAAATTGCGCACGCCTATGCCCTAATAATCAGCCCGTGGTTAAATCTCCCACCCACACATAGGCATTGGTCCAGAAAATTCTATCGGGTAGCGGCGCAACCAATCCAAACCCTTTTGCGCAAGAATAATCGCATAACGCCGAGGCACACATAAATCTAATGTACGTAGCACGCATGCATGAATAGGGCCAAGACCCTCTCAACTTCAGGCCTCGTAGATGTATTTTTCGTGGTGGTGGTAATAGTCCCAAAAGTCACCGCACACCGGAGTAACATGGCGCGGAAGCCGTACGCGCAGAATTTTTGTGTTTATTTTTGCAGTAAAAAGTGATAAAACATTGTATTTTAACACTTTTACTGCACTTGGATTTATCAGTGAATAGTTTTTTAGTGATTTCATTAAAAAAAATAAAACAAATTTGGTGATTAAGTGTGTTTAAGTGTTCAAATTGTTAAGGCGATCAACTTTTTTTCACATTCACGGTGGTTTTTTCATGTTTATTTACGAAAAAAATGTTGAATATTTAATGTTTTGTGTAGTTATGGAATTAAAAGTGATTTTAAAGTGATTAATACACATATTATGATATTATTATTAAAAATATAGGTGCCGAAAAACACTTCTCTTATTCACTTTTCCATTCGAACTTTTCTGTACTTATATGTTTAGTAATAATTGCAAAATAAATTAATTAATGACTTTAAAATCACTTTTAATTAAATATTCAGCATATTTTCCCTTAATATATACGAAAAAAACACCGCGAATGTAAAATAAATTTATCACCTTAACAATTAAGACACCAAAAATACACTAAATCACTATTTTTTTTATATATTTTTTTATTAAATCACTAAAGAAATAATCACTGATAATCCTTGTATGGTTTAAAGCGATAAATTTCAATAATTTACCACTTTTTACCACAAAACTATAACGAAAACACTCGCGAACGTACTCTGCGCCATTAAATTCTCAGCAACTGTCAAATTTTGGGACTATTCTCAGCTATGGTTGTATTAGTGCCAGATAAAACTGCATGGCCTGTAGTTGAGAGGGTCTTGATAGGGCTCAAGAAACAAATACTCAGGGATGCGAGCGTAGGAATTTCTTCTAGCGCTATCACCCCGCCCACAAAAAACCACGCATGACCATATAAGGAGACGAATTCAAGAAAATTTCTGAGAAGCGTCCCGCTCAAGTGGGGGAAGACCTTTTAGCCGGCGTGAAGAGTCTTGTTGAGATGCTGGTAGGCAGTTGGGTAAAATCTTTTAAGAAGGAATGACGAGAGTTAGAAAAAGAAAAATTTCCGGGTTGAAACATAGAAAGTCGAATAAAAAAATTAATTATTAACTTTGTCGTGCGCCCTTAAACGAATAACGTTTATACGGTGAAAGTGTCCTTTATATTAAATGTAATCTTTTTTTGATACCAGATGGAACAGTGCCTTTGACTGTACGTTTTTTTGCTTTTTGAGTGAAGCATTCTTTTACTTACTCATTTAAACGAAATTCGAAGAGTGTAGTTTCAAGAAACCCCCTCAGCTAAAAAGGGCAAAATTAACGGTGATAAGTAGGAAAATTTAAACATCAAAGAGATCCGAGTCTGTGGAAGCGGCGGCAGACGATTAAAACAGATCCAGTTTTCAAAAAAGAATCAGAACAACATGGAAGGAAGAACATAACCTCCTCATTAATAGTACTGGAGCTCACCGAGGTGTAATTTAGGAATTGTTTCTAGGCAATACGTCCTTTTATTCTCCTGGTTGAATTGTGCGAAGAAAATAAGTGGTCTTAAAGAAAAAAAATAAAATTTAATAAAAAAGGGGTAACTGAAAAGATAAACGGGGACGGGAAGAAGCTGACACGTAAGTAGTCTTAAGATTCTTTTTTTGAAAGTGTGGAAAAATAAATAAATCCCGAAGGAAACCCCCCAAAGAATGGGAATACAACAAATTAATTTAGTGGTACAATTTTGTGTTCGGTCAATAAACATTTGTTCTTTTTGTAAACGTGTAATTTAAATATTCATTTTGACTATGCAAGAAAAAAGAGAAAACAAACAAATAATAAAAAAAGAAACTTCCACGATAATCCTGCTTTTAAAAGAACGCTTCATATAGGCGTTCTTCGTGCTAATAGCTTTCTTCGCACATCAACTCTATCCTTGATAACTTTGCACTAGTCCATTAATTCCGTGTTTAGAAATTAAGGTACATTTTCTTTTGGTAATTGAATTTTTTTATCCCTTGTGATTTTTTTTTTTGAACCTAAGGGTGCTAATGTATTGGTATATATAGGTATATACTTGAAGAAAGTCTCTTTTAATAACGTTTGGAAAGTTCGTTTTTTTTTTATACCGAATAGGTGGTAAAGGTGGATTTTTTTTCCGTGATCATTTTTTGTCTTGATATTTTTTTTCGTTTCTTCGGCATGTAGGTAAGTGACCTGTGGATTGGAGCATGGCGACCAGTGAGAAGGCTGTGTGCCTCGCACTTGAAATGTAAGTACTTCCATGGATTAAGTTTTTTTTGTTTCAGGTTTCCCCCCTTTTCGATGGCCCCGGACGGTTTCCCCCATCGCCCCTTTTGATTTTTATATTGGTCCTTGTCGGCACGAAATTTTAGTTTGTTTAAACTGTCACCCCTTGGAGAATCTAATATTGATTTTTTTAAAGTGAGTTTTTCCTGAAATTTATATTTTGAGATATTCTAAACAATATGAAATTATCTTTGTAGGAGAATGAAGACGCTACAGGGGAAGAAGTTGAAGATGCAATAGAAGCAGAGGAAACCCAAATTTCTGTGAGTGATATTCTTTTATTTCTATTTATTTATTAATAGTTTAAATTTTTTGAAATGTTTTATGGAAAACAATTTTTTCTATATTTTTTTAACATCATTTCTTTTCTATAATGTTTCAGAAAAAAATAAAGACAAATGCAGTAGTGACAGAATTAAAAGAAACCGCACAGAAATCATTAAATATGATTTCTCAATTTTGTCAAAATAAAGCGACAAAACCATGCAGACAAGCAGCATTTTGCGAACTTCTTCTATGCCAAAAAATGGCGGTAATTAAAATGACAGAAACGTTGGATTACTTGGAAGTTGACATATTAAACCTTGTCAATAAAGCAATAAAGGAAGAGTCGCAACAAATGCAATTATTGAGCCCACAACCATATTGCGATTGGAGGGATGTTCCATCCACATCATCCACGCCGATAAGTTTTACTCGTGGAATTCCATCATCTTCCAGGACATCTAGTTTAAGCAGTAACTACACTTCTTCACCGTTGGACTATGCCCAATTTGAAATGCCGCTACAAAATGCGAAGGAGAACATTATAATCCATAATGTTCACAGGGGCGGATTTACACAATCCCCGCCTAAGGGCTGGAAGATATCTGCCGCCCCACCACCGCTCGTACATCATCCATCAACCAGGTTTTTAAAATCACTGCTAACTACATTACCACACAAATACTAGCCTATCGCGAAAAACGTGAATACTAAATTTAAACTTAGGTTGAATAAATATTATTTTTGTTATTTAAAGATAAACAATTTTTATTACATTTTAGGTTTTTCTCTATCCAGTGCCGTCTTTATAGATTGCGAGGCCCTAAGCCACTACAGATGGAGGCCCCCCTAAAATATTCATAAAGCATTAGGCTTAAAAGTCAATTGACAAATACTAAAACCCACTTAAATCGAAGAAAAAGTAGGTTACCCAAACTAGTTAAATGCTAATTTGCTGAAACTTTATTGTAAACCATGTAATTAAAAAATTGAAAAAATATGTTTTATAAATTCTGTGAATGTGAGCAAGCGTTCATATTAGGTATTCCCCAATATTTGTGAATAACTTTTAGAACTGATGGCAAAACAAATTTTGACGTGACAACGTCTATTAAATCGGTTTAAGATAGGACGCGAGTTATATCTTCTACGTAGAATTCCACAACTTTATATTTCCCACAGGAAATAATATATTTTTTTTTCTTTTATCATTCACTTAAAAAACTAGATAATCATACTTTTTACACATTAAGCAATTTTGTTTTTCTCAATAAGATCATATTGCGTCTGCCCTCGAAATTCTTAAAAACATAATTAACTGCATCAGCATTTCATATTAACATGTAAAATCCTAAAATAAAAGCTTTCGAGCAGTTTGATACGGAGAGTCAAGTTGTGTAGACATAAAATATTAAATAAAAAGTCTTTGTCGAGAAAATTATCGTTGTGTTTTTTTTATTATCGTCGGAAAATACCGAACAGTTAACTGGCGCAGTCGGCTAGGATTCCCAACAAAAATTAGATTGGAACCTATTCAAAAATCGAAACAAAAAAAAATATATAGTTAAAGAAATACCTTTCGTGATATCAAAGGAAAATTGATTAGTGAAAGTGAATTAAGACGCACAACTGGGATCGAAGCACAGAGCTGAAAGCATATCAGATCTGGTAGATTTTAATCTCTTGGCTTTCTGGAAGAACCTATACAAATGCTGCTTGGCTGGATCACGATATTATTGCTCTGGTAAGTTCATTGTATTGATATATTCCCTTCCTTTTTAATGTCCAAACATTTCCGAATATTTAAAAAGAAAGCTGAAGGCTCCCCGTATTCTACTCAAAATTCTAGTGATTTAAGCAAGAATTCCGCTGAAGACGGAACTATTGATTCTAAAGATACTTCGAAAAATTTTCAAGTGATTAAAAGTAACAGTTTGAGTGACTTAAGTAATATAAAACTTAGTTTTGATAATTTTGTTAATTTTGAACCGTATAATTTTACAATGGCTAATACAAGTAATAATGCAATCGGTTTAAATAACAATACAGCAGCCGCAGGTACATCGGCTTTAAATCCAAATCTAATTGTTAACAACTCAGGTTCTAATATAAGTGGCATATTTGACCAATTAAAAATACCCGACGCGGTTAAAGATTTACCAAATTTCGATGGTAATCCTCGTGTTTTATTTGATTTTATTGAAAATGTGCAAGAAATTTTAACTTTAATTTTACCAATAGACGGTACAGGCCATTCAAAAATAATACTAAGAGCTATTCGAAACAAAATAGTTGGCGATGCCAATGAAATCTTGAACATGTATGGGACTCCCATGAAGTGGGAAGATATAAAGAATAATCTAATTACACATTACGCTGATAAGAGAAATGAAACAAGTTTAATTCGAGATTTGCATTCCCTTCGTCAAAATCAAGATAGTGTTGAGAAGTTTTATTCAAAAATAATTGAAATTTTGTCCACAATTTTAAATCATGTGAAAGTGCACGAATCAAATGTTAGTGTCATAATTTCTAAACAAACCCTTTACAATGAAATGTGTCTAAGCACGTTCCTAACTGGTCTTAGAGAACCACTGGGTGCTACTATCAGAGCCATGAGACCTAAAAGTTTGCAAGAAGCCTTTAACTTCTGCCTAAGTGAACAAAATACTTATTATATTCGAAACTCTCAACAATTAAGATCGAACCCAACGGTTATAAAGAAACCACCGTTAAAATTTAGCACACCCACTTTTAATCGTCAGTATACACTGCCGAAACCAAATTATTACACACCAAACACCAATTTTAATTCACCCAAATTTAACCCCCCACAAATTCAACAGGCCCATCGGCCAAATTTTCAGTTCCAAAGAACAAGTGTTCAGAATATTAAACCCCTTACGAAAATTCATCCAGAACCCATGGATACATCTAGTGGTAACACTAGTATAAAACCTTTCTATCCAAACAGATTTAGCCAAACTCAGGGTGTCCACAGAACAAATTTCCCTAAATATATCGCAGAAGAAATTTTCAACGTAGAATCTAAAAATGAAGAAGTGAATCCAAGTGATAACTTCCAAGAAACAAATATTGTCGATCAAGAACAAGAATTTCAAAATAATTGCAACAATGACACAGTTGAATCTTACCTCCGAAGTTTAGATGATTATTATAACCAAAGCGAAACTACTTGCAACGAAATAGACGACGCAAATTTTCGATAGAATGCCTCGGAAATCAAATCGGTTACATTGATATCAATAATCACCAATCTTTTCTTTTGTCATATATACATATCAGGGCACCGGATAATACACTTTTAAAATTTTTAATGGATTCAGGAAGCAACATGTCCTTTATTAATCCGGAGTTAATTGATCCAAAACTCGTAGAAACAATAGATCCTATTACAGTGAATACTGTATTTTCTACATACTTTGTAAATAAACAGGTGACTCTAAAGTCCTTCAGTGAATTTAACGTGAATGAAAAATTAAATTTTGTACTCTTCAAATTCCATAATTATTTCGACGGGTTGATCGGCTTAGAAACCATGAAACAACTAGGAATAAAACTAGACTATGAGAATTCGGTGTTAGAAACAGCACATACCCGTATCCCTCTAATATACAAACCTAATTTAGTATCAAAACCGTATACAGTTCCACCTCGTACTAAGATTATAGCTTATGTACCAGTGGACATTCAATATGGGAATATCTATATAAAACCCATTCAAATCAATGATCACCTAATAATTCCAGAAGGAATCTACCAGTCTAAAGAATGGTATTCTTTAGTTGAAGTGATCAATTCCTCAGACCATCTTCAGAACTTTATTATAGAGCAACCACTCAAAGTTCAACCCTTAAATTCGAATCAATAGCTCGAAGTTCATAATTTTTCCTTTAGTAGTCGTGAAAATCAAAGTCATCTCGACATTTCGGAATCAATCCGCACTTCCCACCTAAACAGTGAAGAACGAAACGCCATTCTTAATCTTTGTGATCAGTTTAAAGACATATTTTATAAAGAAGGTCAAGATCTGACTTTTACAAATAAAATCAAGCATGAGATCAAAACTAAGGACGACATCCCCATCTATACGAAATCGTATAGATACCCCCATATTCACAAAGAAGAAGTTCAGAGGCAAATTTCTAAATTGACCGATCAGGGCATAATCAGACCTAGCTTTTCCCCATGGTCTTCGCCAATTTGGATTGTCCCAAAGAAACGGGACGCTAGTGGCATTCAGAAGTGGCGGTTAGTCGTAGACTACCGTAAACTTAATGAAAAGACTATCGACGATAAATATCCCTTGCCCAATATTACAGATATATTGGACAAATTGGGCAAATGTCTTTATTTCAGTACTTTAGACTTGGCATCTGGTTTCCACCAGATCGAACTCAAGCCAGAAGACATATCGAAAACAGCCTTTACGGTAGAGAACGGGCATTACGAATATGTCCGTATGCCATTCGGGCTCAAAAATGCTCCATCCACGTTTCAACGTGTGATGGATAATGTCTTACATGATCTTCAAGGTAAGAATTGTCTCGTGTATATGGACGACATTATTGTTTTCTCAACGTCCTTACAAGAACATTTAACCGACCTTGCCGCTGTCTTTAAAAGACTCAGCCAAGCAAACCTAAAGGTACAGCTGGACAAATCGGAGTTTTTGCACAAGGAAATAGCTTTTCTTGGGCATATAGTAACATCCGAAGGCGTTAAGCCAAATCCAGACAAGATTAAGGCGATTAAAAATTTCCCTCTGCCTAAAACCCAAAGACAAATAAAGTCTTTTTTAGGACTTCTCGGTTATTACCGAAAGTTCATAAAAGACTTTGCCAAACTGACGAAACCAATGACAGAATGTCTGCGGAAAGGCAATGAAATCAAATTAGATGCAAAATACAAAGAATGCTTCGAAATTTGCAAAAACATTTTATGCAACGAACCAGTTTTACAATACCCGGACTTCTCAAAGTCATTTATTTTAACCACAGATGCTAGTAACATAGCATTAGGTGCCATCCTTTCCCAAGGTCCTATAGGGTCTGATAAACCAGTTTGTTATGCGAGTAGGACGCTGACAAAATCTGAGCAGAACTATAGTACAATTGAAAAGGAGTTTCTGGCTATAGTTTGGGCGACCAAATACTTTCGACCCTATTTATTTGGCAGAAAGTTTAAAATCATCACGGACCACAAACCCCTTACTTGGCTCTTTTCCCTCCGCGAACCAAACTCCAAACTCGTTCGTTGGCGCCTCAAACTCGAAGAGTTTGATTACGAGTTAATTCACAAAAAAGGCAAACAAAACACCAATGCCGATGCCCTATCACGTATAGAAATTAACGTAAACGAGTCAGGTAAAACTAATACAGACAACGCAATAGGTTCGACTTCTAGCATACATTCGGCACAAGAAGACTTAAACGACCATATACACATATCGGAACGTTCACTTAATGAGTTCTCTCAGCAACTTATACTAGAAAAAACCGGTCAATCAATCAAATCTCAAAATTCAATAAAAATACTTTTCAACTCAAAGAGAAGGCAAATTTTCAAAAGACATGACATAGATAACGAGGAAGTCATAATAAACATTTTACGAGATCACGTAAATCCAAAACAGTTAGTCGCTATTATTACTGATGATAATACATTCAAAGTAATCCAATCTGTATATTCCAATTATTTCAGTAATAGCCGCCTAAAATTAATCCGTTGTATGACTATAGTAGAAGACGTAATAGAACGGGATGTCCAAGAAAAATTAATTCGAGATTACCACGAAAAATCCAACCACAGAGGTATTATCGAAACTTGTGAACATTTAAAGCGGCAATATTACTTCCCTCATATGAAAACAGTAGTAACCCAAATAATAAACAATTGCGACATATGTGCACAGTATAAATATGATCGTAATAGAGAGTTATTGAAATACGAAATATCTGAAACTCCAAAAAACCCCTCGAAATTTTACATATAGACATCTATTCGGTACACAACGAAAACTTCCTAACAATCATAGACAAATTCAGTAGATTTGGAGCAGCGTACCTACTTAATACTCGTAATAGTATTAATGTAATTCAAAGCCTTAAACATTTCTTCTCCCATCACGGTGTACCAAAGAAAATAGTAAATGACAATGGTACAGAATTTGTTTCAACAGTATTTAAAGATTTTCTTAAATTATACGATATAAAATTACATATAACTTCGGCGAAAAGCTCTACGGGAAATTCACCAGTAGAAAGGTTTCATTCCACTATAACCGAACTGACTAGAATTATATATAACCAAAACAAAGCAAAGCCTATAAGCGAAATAATAGACGAAGCGATAATAACATATAATAATTCAATACACTCAGCTACGAAATTAACTCCATTCGAACTCATAACAGGACATTATGGTAGCTCCAACCCATTTCCCCCTAAGTCTAACTTTCAAACGCCACAAGACTATTTACAAAACCATTCACAAAATTACGAAACTCTTAGGAAACTGGCCTACGAACGGAATCTAAATTATAAGCAAAATAGGATTAGCAAACTAAACGAAAAACGCAAACCTCCTCCAGATTTTGTTCCTCACGACACTATATACGAATCAGATAACAGAAGAAACAAACTTGCACCCAAATTTATTAAACATAAAGTCTCAAAAAATAATAAAATTACAATCTTAACTAATAAGAGGAAAGTTCATAAACAAAAAATTAAAAAAAAACGAAAATTTACAGGTCCACCAACGGTTCCAGTAGCCAACGAATTGACATCCACGATCTAAGTAACAGTCAGGGATTGCTACCTCTCAAATTAGGTAATTCACGTGTAATAAAGGGACATTTTAAATTATTGCATATTATAAATACGAGTGAATACGAAATGAATGTACTAACAATAGGCAAGAATCTAGATAGTTTATCCATAAACTTCGGTAATCAGAAAGAGATCGAATCATTGCAAAGAATTTTACATAGAAAATACGAACAACTTACAAAAAATTTAAACTCAATAAAACCAAGACATAAAGTCAAGAGAGGAATAATTAATGGGTTAGGCACAATAATAAAATCAATAACAGGCAATTTAGATCATGACGACTTGATGGAAATTAACGAACAATTCGACAAGCTTAAGTCAAACCAAGATGATCTTAATGATCGAATGAATAGGCAAATAGTGTTAAATCAGAAAATGCTTGAAAGGTTTTATAATGTTACTAATCATATTAACCAACAGCAAGATACACTTGAGAAATTTATTAAAGATTGGCAAACTAATCTAAATAACAAAATAAAGAAATTGGATTTGGATTTAACAGCAAATCAAATATTTAACCAATTAGTGTACGACATAGACTTACTGAACGATCACTTAAAAGACGTATCTGAATCAATAGTTCTGGCTAAGATAAATATAATATCTAAAAATATTCTGCACCCTGCAGAAATAAGTTATGTCAATAACATTTTAGAAGAACAAAAAGTAAACATTAAATCAGAAGAAAACATGTATGAATTATTGGAGTTACAAGCTTACTACAATGCATCAAATATAATTTTCATAATCAAAATCCCGATTGTCCACTCTGAAATATTTTCCTTCTACCGTTTAAAAAATTTGCCAATTAATGATAACTATACAATAACCTTAAATTCCCCCTACCTTCTCCTTAACAAAAACCAATATCAATACATGAACGAACCATGTCCAATAATTGAACAAATAAGATACTGCCCTGTCGAAAACATTAGAGATATTGGCATGGACCAATGTGTACCTAATATCATCAATAATGCCAAAGCACATTGCAAACTAGTAGAACGACACGTTCAGCCTAGCATAGAAATGATAGAAGATGACTATCTGCTAATCGTCAGCCGAGAAGAAATCACCATAACAACAACATGCAGCCCGAACCTAAATACGAAGATTTTAAGAGGCATATCACTTATTCATTTTGATAACTGCACCGTCGAAATAAACGGCATCAAATATTCAAGTAAATCCTTTGCTTACTGGGACAAAACAGAAGTTATACCGACCCTGTACAACACCATAAACTACACTCAAATAATTCGGGAGCTTAATTTAAAGAAACTCAGCAACTGGACGGACGAGAACACAAAAGCGATAGAATTACTCAAGATAAGTTCAAAAACATCGGAAATCTTCTCATACAGCACCTTAGGAACATTCTTATCAATAGCTGCGGTTGCACTTGGATCATATATAGCCATAACCAAACTAAGGAAAAGTGAGGGTAGTAACAACCATCCAACAGTAGTAGTCCACACGACCGAAGCTACAAGGGCATCTCTTGATCAGCTCGTTTGGCCATCGCTTCATTCTCAGGATGGAGGAGTTATATCTTCTACGTAGAATTCCACAACTTTATATTTCCCACAGGAAATAATATATTTTTTTTTCTTTTATCATTCACTTAAAAAACTAGATAATCATACTTTTTACACATTAAGCAATTTTGTTTTTCTCAATAAGATCATATTGCTTCTGCCCTCGAAATTCTTAAAAACATAATTAACTGCATCAGCATTTCATATTAACATGTAAAATCCTAAAATAAAAGCTTTCGAGCAGTTTGATACGGAGAGTCAAGTTGTGTAGACATAAAATATTAAATAAAAAGTCTTTGTCGAGAAAATTATCGTTGTGTTTTTTTTATTATCGTCGGAAAATACCGAACAGTTAACTCGCGCGTGTGAAAATGTCCCGCACACAAAAAAAAAATTTGCTTCGAAATATATAATTTATTAATTGAGAAAATAATACAAAACGTAATAACAGACGTTGTCACGTTCAAATTAATAGACGTTGTCACGTTAAAATACGGACGTGATACTTCACATCCAAGACCATTAATTTTTGATTATAATAATAAAAGAAGTCAAGGCAGCAAAGTATTATTCTATAAGTGTAGATTCAACTCCTGACATTTCACATCAGGACCGATTGACTTTTACTATTCGCTATGTCACCAATGATGGTCCACGTGAAAGATTTTTGGCATTTATTCCTATTGAAGGTCATGGAGCTGAGTATTTGTCTAAAGTCGTCTTAACATTTTTAAATGATAATGGTATCAGTATCAATAACTGTCGTGGCCAGTCATATGACAATGCGTCAAATATGTCAGGACAATATTCAGGCCTCTAAGCTAGACTACGCTGAGTATGTACCTTGCGCTGGCGAACCTTTGAATTTGATTAGCGTTAAAAGCGTAGACTGTAGTACTGTGGTCAAGCAAGTTTTCTATTTAGTGCAGAAATTGTACACTTTTTTTCGGACCCCACATGCAAGTGGCAAAAGTTAGTATCAGTCCTACGTGACAAAGAAAAGCTGCTAAACCCGTTATCCGATACCAGATGGTCAGCCAGAAGTGATGCTCTCACTCCGTGGAAGTTATGGCAATATTTTAAAATCTCTTTTGCTACTTTGCAGTGATACAACACAATCAAGTGAGACTAGACTCGTGTCTTCAAGTTTATTCGAAAAACTAACTCAATTTGATAATATTTGTCTCACCATTTTTTGGGATGCTGTTTTATTTAAAATCAATTCAACTAACAAAACTTTGCAAAAAGAGACATTGGACTTAGCTGTGGTTGTTAACTTACATACTTGATTCGCTCGAGAATACTTTTATAATTTAAGAGATACATTTGATGATTATATAAGAAAAACCAAAGAATTCATTGAGAGTAATAAAATAACACAATTAATGAAAAAAAAACTAGATTAAAGAGTAGAAGTGTTAAATTAACAAGATTCGAGGGACAAAGTGATGAAACTCTTTTCAACAAAGAAGAATCGTTAAAAATCGAAACTTTTTATCCCATTATAGATTCTCTTTCTGTTAACCTGAAAAAACGAAAATTAGCGTATAGTAAAATCAATGAGAATTTCAGTTTTTTCCCCATTTGCAAGAGATGACTGACGAAGCAATAAAAGAAAGGTGTGAAACACTAGCTGAAAAATATGATATTGATATACATAGATACAGAATCTTTTGATTTCTGAATGTGTTAATTTCAAATTTTATTTGGAAACATCAGGAAAAATGAGTAATTCATCGATAATTCATTTGTTCGCCAGAATAAAAAAATAATTCTTAGTTTCTACTTTCCCAAATATTGAAATATGTTTCCGAATATTTTTATGTATGATGGTAACAAACTGCACTGGAGAGAGATATTTTTCAGCTCTAAAATTTCTTAAAAGATGAGCACAGAAATACAATGCTAGATACAAGACTGAATAGTTTGGCACTAATGTTTACTGAATCAGATCTTTGTAACAACATCGACTTTAAAACCATTATCTCTGATTTTGCATTAAAAAAATCAAGAAACGAATTGTAAATTATTGTAAATTTTTTACTTTAATAAAATATTTTATTTTGAGTATGATTGGATGAAAATATTTTTGTATATTTTATAAAACGTAAAACCCATAATAAATTAAAACTTAGTATTATTTACGCTAATAGATTTTTTAATTTTATCATTGGATAACTAATAAGAAAATTTGAATTTTGCGTTCAAGTTTGTTGAAAAAAAATCGAATATGAAGAGGCCCCCCTCAAGGCGGAGGCCCCAAGACTGGGCTTCGTCGGCTTATGCCTTAAGGCCCGTGGAGACGCTAAAACATGGTACGAGTAAACATGGTACAGGGACCATGTTCGAGGTGATGTTATCTAGCCGTGTACGGGCCGGTACGCGTACCAGTTTTTTGGTCCGACCAACGGTCCGACTAAAATCAAAACTGGTTTGATTTCCATCGATGTTCGTGGGCGTTTCGTGTTGATGATACCATGTCCTACCATTTGCGGACTTGTTTGACCAAATGTACTCGTACACGAAATGTTTTAATTTACCAGTTGACAACTGAATGACAGATTAACTTGAAATATTTTGACAAGAAAGCGGTGTTCAAGTAAATCGGTCTTAGCACATGTCTTACCGTCTGCGGGTTTTTGGTCGTACCATGTTTACTCGTACCATGTTTTAGCGTCTCCACGGGCCACGGCACTGTCTCTATCAGTGACGGAATATGTCAGCAGTAATCCCTTAAAAACATGAACTCACCATCAACAACAATCATTTAAAATAAATAATATCCCTAATGTTATATTTTACGACAACTTATATTGATTTCGGAAATGAAAAAACACAAACAGAGATAATAGTTTTATAGATATACATATATTAATGATATAGCATTCTTATCCTTTACATTACAATAAATTCCTTTCAAAAAAGAATGTAATCTAACATTTCCACTCTGTATAAGCGAGGAATTTTTTTGTACTCTTACATTAACACTGAACAACTCATAACTTGCCGTATTTAACTGAAATCACAATATCAGTTAAAAACTAAGTCATTTAAAACAATGATTTGGTAGCCTTTAAATTCAAAACTAAAATAACTTCCTTCGTGATTTTTTGTTTGAAGATGAATCGACGATATCACTTAATGTTGTATTTAAGTACTGTGCTCGTCTAACCGACTGCAATCGGCTGACTGGCTCAGGCGCTATCGTGTGTGTGCCCTAATTTTGGATCGGATCCAATGGACTGGCAACATTGTAGAGTCGCCATAATGGAGTGCTCGTGTATTGGGGCCTTTAGACCCATCTGACACATCGCTCTCCAGCACGGTATACAGAAAAATAAGATAATGTAAAAGAGACGACAGCTTTGAATACCGTAAAAATTGGGCGCCTAGAGACGTCAGCCCTAATGCAGAAACAACAACAACAGCTTCGACTTTATATGGAAAGGGGGCCCCACGTGACGTCAGCACTAAAATATCGTTTACGGTATACAGTTTTTTACACTACCTTGTTTCTGTATACCGTGACTCTCCAGATGAATATATTAAGCACGACGGTTGGTTTAGGAAGGATATCGTAAACGATTGGGATTAAATGTGTACAGTAAATAGTCTCTGATTACTACCTTCTTTATGACATGTGGTTTCAAATTATCATTCGTTCTCATATATACGTTGTCCGGTTAAAATATAAAAAAATGTTTTGAAAATTTGCCGCCCCTAAAAATTTGCCGCCCTGGGCTGAAGCCCCTATAGCCCCCCCCAAAATCCGCCACTGAATGTTCAAGTTGTTAAAAAGCCAGATGGGGAAGGCATTCTTAATAAGACTTTAATTAAAGATGATAAAAAAATGGATATTTTAGCATTAGCCACACAAGATTTGTTTGAAAATGAATAAAATATTTTTTTAGAAACATAATATTTTTTATTATTGCTAATTTTTTTTAGTTGGTAAATGAGATACAAAAATAAAATTTAAATTTTTCCTTCATTTGCGAAATATTCAGCAAACCCTTCTCTGATTTGTTCGCTTGGCCTTCCACTCCGCAACTCGTCGTTGTTTGTTAGTTCTTCTGTTGTTGAATGAGATACAAGAGAAAGTGTAGGGAAGCAATTCTCAGTATACCAACTGCTATTAATGATAAGAATATTATGGAGTACGCAGCACGCCTGTATAATTTTCTTTGCCTTCTCCTCGGTGAGATTAATTCCTTTTTGCAATATGGGGCATTTCACGTGAAGCGGACAACGAAAAAAATGTGAGATTCTGAAATTCATTCACTTTCGGCCTAACTGTACTTCTGGAAGGTGTGAATGTGAACACCTATTTTTTTTTTATTCTGTGGCTTAGTTGTCAAGTTATGGGCTTCTAAAGAATTTATGTAATGGACGTACGGTTTTTTCGGAAGCGGTTTTTCGAATTTAACAAATTTTAGTAAAATATTAAACTGAGGTGATTTCTATAGGAAATTCACTGTTCTTTTTAATTATGAAATCAGATTTGAGATTTGATTTTTTTTTCTTGTAGAAAACCGGAAGTAAACATTTCAAATCAGTATTTTAATAACTTCGACCATTTTCATTTTAATCACTTTAATTTTAAAAAATACCTTAAAGAATATAGATAATACACTGAAAGTTTCAAGATGAGATCTACTTTAGTTTAGGAGATAGATGAATTCAAGTACATCGATGTCGCACTGAGCGTGGTACCTGTACCACGCTCAGTGCGACATCGATGTACTTGAATTCATCTATCTCCTAAACTAAAGTAGATCTCATCTTGAAACTTTCAGTGTATTATCTATATTCTTTAAGGTATTTTTTAAAATTAAAGTGATTAAAATGAAAATGGTCGAAGTTATTAAAATACTGATTTGAAATGTTTACTTCCGGTTTTCTACAAGAAAAAAAAATCAAATCTCAAATCTGATTTCATAATTAAAAAGAACAGTGAATTTCCTATAGAAATCACCTCAGTTTAATATTTTACTAAAATTTGTTAAATTCGAAAAACCGCTTCCGAAAAAACCGTACTTCCATTACATAAATTCTTTACATTTTTTTCGTTGTCCGCTGCACGTGAAATGCCCCATATGTGGAATCTATTGGATAAAATTCCAAAAGCTCTTTCTACATTTTGCCTGGCACGGCTTAATCTGTAGTTAAAAATAATTTTTTCCGGGTCCATTGTCGTTTGCGGATATGGGGTCATTAAATTGACCATAAAAGGAAACGCGTTGCCGCCAACAACGACATAGGAAACGTTTCTATTATGTCCAATTATGCTTGGTGGAGGAAAATACCTTTCGCTGTTTTGCAGTACTTGCATTAAGTCTGATCTGCTTAGAACTCCTCCATCTCTAATCCTCCCGTTACAGCCAATATCCACAAAAATAAATTTAGCGTTTGCATCGGCCATAGCTAAAAGTATTACACTATTGAAGCCCTTATAATTGTGGAAAATTGGCGCGTTGTTCTTTTTTGGTTTGAATGCAACATATTTTCCATCAAGCGCCCCTAAGCATCGCGGGAATTGCCAACGATATTCAAAATCATTGGCAATTTCCATCCACTTTTCTTTTGTATCTGGAAACTTAAAAAAATATTGTTACTCATTTCAAAACTAATTAATAATGCTATAACTAAATACCTTCAAATATAGTTGTCTTCCATTTCGATAAATAGATTCGCAAACTTCTATTATAGCTGCGCCTGAATATGCCTGAGATAATTTTGTATGTTCATCTAACTCCTTAAAAGTTTCTCCTGTGGCTAGAAATCGTAAGGTGGCTGCTAACTTTTCCGATGCTGGTATACATTTCCTTAATTTAGTATCTCTTCTGGTAATATCATGCTCGATTAACGATAAAATTAGACGAAAGCATGTTTCGTCCATTCGTAAATATGATTTATATTTGTCGCCATCGAAGGACAGTTTAAATTCATTCAATAATGCTTGGATGTTTCCGGAATCTGCCCTTGTTTCACGCTATTTTTTCACCCAACATCTTTTAATTTTATGTTTTTCATTTAGTTTTATAATTTCTATAGCAGCCATCATATTGAATGTAGCCACAGCGGAATTATACATTTTTCCATATCCATTTTATTGCACTAAAACATTTTTTGTTTTTGAAAAATAAAATTAATATATTTGTTTATATAAACATTTTTAAAACAATTTTATACTTACGATAACTTGTATTAATTCTCTTTATGATTTTTTTTTCTTTCAATATTTAAAAAATCACCGAACTCGTACCGGAAACAATTTTTGTAAATTAATAATTACTCGGAAAGGAAATCTCAAATGCGAGAAGTAGCCCCCATATGAAAAAATACATTTGAAATTTCTTGTAAACATTCAAATTACTACACATAATATTTCATCTAATGTGATTTATGGCAGGTTAAAAAAACGGTTTTTCCGGTTTCTACCTGCCATAGTTATGGCTAAATGTGAATATGCCCAATGAGAGAAGCTGTGGCTCTTTTGTTGTAAATTAACACATTTACTGGTAATTCTTGAAGAATAGAAATTTTAGTGTTTTGTTGAAATTCTTTTATTTAAAATAATTATACTGTTATTTAATTTATATGAAATTTATGAACTACATTGAAAATAGTTGTATAATTAAAAAAATCAAAAATTTAAATAATACTTTTATTGGATTCGAATTAAAACGAAATGTTGTAAGTAAATATAATTAAAGTAAAGAATAACTAATAAATAACTATAATTCAGACTGAAATAAATAAATATAATTGAAATAAATTAATAAAATTCAAATAAATAAACATAATTTAGATAAATAAATAATATAAAAATAAAAAATAATATAAAAATAAATAAATAATATAAAAATAAATAAAGAACGGAACCGCTTCAACTTTAACAGCTACATTATCAATGGCTCTTCCTTCAATCACATAATCTAAAATGAGAAAATTCAATATAAAATTCACAATATATAAAACATAAAAATATGAAAACAAATATATAAAAAATAAAATACAGAGAAACTAAATATATAAAAAAATAAATATATATGAAATAAATAACGATGTAAAAGAACGAAAATTAAACAAAATGACTTTCACAGCCTTGTATAGTATCATTGAAAATTTAGAAGTTTGCGATTTTCTTTTTCCGCATCTTCATCCGCATCACGCAAATTTTTCGTTAAATTATTGAGCAAAATATTTGCTAGACATAAGCAAATCTTAACAAATAAATCTATGGAATTTACACCGCACTGGCATTCGAAATTTAAATCTATGTCGAAATTCTCTTCGGAGACACTTTGAAGCGTGAGACAACATAATAAACTTTTATGATTAGTTGCCTCATAAAAAGCCCGTTTTAAATTCTCTTCCTTAAGAATATGTTGGAAAATACTGCTCATATGGCATAATAAATACTTGACTTGTGGAGTAGGAATTGATAGTCCTCCACGTTGCAATGAGTTGAAATACTCATCTTTGGAAACCGCTCCTTTCTCCATTACTATTAAATTTTTACAAGTAAAACACGATAATTGCTTCTCGATAGCATTACATGCATAACCTGCTACATATAGATTGGAAGATTCGTCAATTCTTGATTCTTGCAAGTAATCTGAATTTAATACCGAATCGAAAATGGAAATATCGACCGGTTCTTCTAACGAATTTTCACCCGTATTTTGAGATAATTTTGTAAAATTTTTTTGTTATGAACAAAAACATTATGGACGCGAATCTTCTTTTCAGATTCTAGAATTTCTGCGTACGAAACTCTATATGAGCAGCCCGATAATGAACGATACAAACCAAACCGGCGTTCTAAATCATCTGTTTGAAATTTACCCAGTAAAATATATGTTTAGCCCCAGCTCTGTAAATAGGGCTAAACACATTAAATTTAAATTTTTTACATAAAAAAGAAAACTTACCAAATTTTCATTTAAACTATGTATATTTTATTTTTGTTTCCTTTTTTATTTTATTTTAATTTTTTTTGAATATGTAATTGATGTATAAACCTAAAAAGAAAAAAAAATGAATTAATAAAAATAACATAACAACAAAACATGATACATATACTTACCTGGATATGTAATACCTAAAAAGAAATAAATAGAATTAATACTAAATCAACAAAAATGAGAAAAGATATTAACATAACATAGTTTTTAAACAGTACAAAAACAACAAAACAGAGTTATAAGAACAACAACAATAATCCCTAAGGAAGTAACACAACAACAACAACAAGGAAAAACACATAATTAGCTTAAAAACCAACATAAATCAACACAGATGATATGAAATTAACTTATAACACACAAATGGGTACATTTCAGTACTTTAAACACAAAACAACAAGTATTTTTATGTGAAAACTACAAAACCGAGGAAATAGGTTAAGTATATAAACAAACCCAATTTCCGTCGATTTTTACACAATTCACTAGTAAAACATTGAAAACCACTGCACAGATACTAGTTATACAAAAAACACTTAAAACTTACCTGATACAAGTGGATTATTCAGGTAAAAAACACGTAAAAACAACCGGCGGAATCAAACGTCAAACTTTATGTTGCCGCATAAAGGCTCGCGCATACTACAGCCGCGACAGGCCGCAGCGCATCGCATTGCAAAATTGCGCCAAAGCACCTAAAGCCCGGTACCCACTTGTTGCAAACCGGCGGCGTTTCGTATCCCTGTATCGTTGCAATTGTTGATTGATACGAACAAAACAGGAACCCAAATTTTTCGTGTATCATCACTGCGTTGCGAATCATCCAGCCTGTATCATGTTTGATACGGGAGCGCGATACGGTTATCTGGTCAGTGTGTGATTTGAAGTGACGATGAAAACACAGCAGCTAGTGGCGGCAGCCGCGTATATTCTCATTAATTACTTGTTATTTAAACCAAAAAAACGCAGCAGCACGTTGGTGGATGACGTTTAGAATATACGCGAACCGTGAATTATACAGTGGAAGCAGCTTATTATCAGACTTGCGGCTCCAGAAGACTAGCGGTTTATATAAAAACTTTACTCGAATGCATCCAACGGACTTCGAGTATTTATTACAATTGCTTGCACCGAAAATTGCAAAACAGGACACTACCTTCCGTAAAGCCATTACTGCACAGGAAAGGCTTGCGCTAACTTTACGGTTTTTGGCCACCGGTGATTCTTACACAAGTTTGCAGTATCTTTTTTTTTTTTTTTTTTTTTTTATGTGGAAGGCTAGAGTCACAGGAAACGCCCTTTATACTGTGTCGACAATCTATTTTCTTCATATAGAGTGCAATGTCGAACAGCAGCTCTAGTCGGGGAAGAAAGGAACTGTCACAACCTACCAGCGATATTTTGCAGTCCACCTACTCCCACCATTACTGGCGACTTTGTCGTCGGGGCATCGAGAAACAACTCGCTGGAGTGTTATGCCTCCTGAAACGAGTTGAATCTCATCAACCAACCGATGACATGCGCTTTGGTGAAGCGGGGAAGGGCTAACTAAGGCTATGACAGAAGGAATCAGGAATGTAAAGAGGGAAGAAGAAAGAAGGAAAGTTATGTAGGTGGGAAAGTGGAAAAGGCGAAGGGCCGTGGGGCTGGCCGGGATTCGAACCCGGGACCTCTGGGATAGTAGCCAGACGCCTTACTCCCTAGGCTACGGAGGCCCTTTGTATCTTTTTAAAATATCAAAGCAAGCCATAAGCAGGATCGTCCCAGAAGTATGTCAAGCCATTGTCGAAGCATTGCAAGATTACATACAGGTGAGTCGAATATTATTATTTCACTGGCCAACATAAATTTCTAGGGAGCATTTGATTTACGCCAAAGACAATGAAAAAAAGTTTAAGAATAATTTTAAAGAATATTTTATTTTAAAGAGTGTAAAAGAGTGTAAAAATAAAGACATTTCTAATATTACATAGGTACAGTTATGATTAAAAATAAAAACTTTTCTGTTTTGTTGTTTGGGAAGTTTCAAAAATAAAAAAAATTATTACACTAATTAAAGCCGCCGGGGGCAAAATATGGTGTAATGACAGCTGAAGTGGTTTCCTCTCGACTAGATTCTCGGTAAGTAAGTTGCTGATTTGAACTTTGGTTTTCAATTACCGACTCAATTCTCGGAGTTGAGATTTCAGCACTTGAGTAATCAGAAGACGCGTGCAATGGTGTAGTTATGTAGCTAGGCACACGAGGAACCCTGGTATAATAACCCTCATTGGCGCGAGCGAATATTGCCATGATATCGTTTTGTATAGCAAAACGAGCTCTGGTGTCATACTCACGCAATTTAGCTGCCATGAAATTGCCGAAATGATACGAATCGTTTGCTGTGCTTTCTGTTGAGGCGGATTGCAAAATTTTGAAAGCGTGATCAAGACGTTCTTCCTCATTAGTCCTTGCAACTTTTTTTCTTGAAGAACCAGAAGGAGCTGTTGCTAAAGGGCGCTTTTTAGGTGGGCAGCTGTCCTGATAAACGTTGCGAAATTGGTTCGATGAAGTCGTGGAGGAGTTGCTGCTATGAGCCTCATCATCTTTCTCTTGTGCTGGAATGTCTTCCTGCGTCTTCGTAACACTGAACAGCTGAGGAGGAAAAACATAAAACTCTATATTCTTTATTTCAAAACATTCCAAATTAACGAAACAAATGCATCCACTACTGAAAGTACTATGCTATTTTAATAATAATAGAGGAATTATTTGTTAAATAATAGCGATGTAAACCTATGTATTTCATTGCAGATTCCAGCGACCCAAGAAGAGTGGATGAAGAAAGCTGATGAATTTGATGCCAAATGGAACTTTCCGCACTGTGTGGGGGCGATCGACGGAAAACACATACAGCTTAACAAACCTGTTCATAGCGGCAGCGAGTACATCAATTACAAAGGATTTTTTAGTGTTGTACTTATGGCTTTAGTTGATGCCAACTATAACTTCTTGTTCGTTGACGTGGGTTGCCAAGGAAGGATATCAGATGGTGGGGTTTTCTCAAATTCTGTGCTGTGCAAGAAGATGCAACAAAAAACGCTGAATCTTCCTGAACCAATTCCTCTGAATGGAAGACAAAAAGAGTTGCCGTTCTTTTTCCTTGGAGATGAAGCCTTCCCTATGTCAACAAATTTGATGAAAGGTTTTCCAGATTATAATGAGAAAGGGTCAAAACAAAGGATTTTCAATTATAGACACAGCAGAGCGCGAAGGGTCGTTGAAAACGTGTTCGGTATAGCCTCATCTGTTTTTCGTGTATTGAGAAAGCCCTTGCTGTTGGAACCAAAGAAAGCTTCAGTGGTGGTTCTAGCAGTTACTCTATTACATAATTATTTACGAAGACGACTAGATTCAGTCGACCTTTACACTCCACGTGGAACATTTGATTCCGAAGAAGCTGGCGTAGTGAAAAATGGATCTTGGAGAGGACCAGTTGATGGTAGGGATACGCTTCATCCATTGAGAAAAGTTGGTCGAAGAAGCAGTTCTACATTACTTGATGTAAGGGAAAAAATGTGTGACTATTTCTTAAAAGAGGGTAGCCTAGTCTGGCAGAATGATTATGCATAGAATGGTGGGTTAATTAATGTTTTCTTCCTTTTATCTAAATCTAAAATATTTGTTTTCTTTATTTACTTACAGTATTCAGAGTTTGCCTGGGCCTGTTTTTATCCCACAGGAATTGTAAACTGTTGAAGGCAAACCATGAACTTTTATATACTTCGTCCGCACCTAGAAACGATTTCCAAAAAAAAACAATACATTTTATTGTAACAAAAAACTATAAACTATACAAAATTTAAATGTTGTTAAAAGTGACACATAAAATAATATACACAAAATTACTTGATGGAAAAGTAGAAACCCTTTTTTAATATCCTAATATCATCTTTCTGTACTTACTTGCATGATTGCTTTTTAGTTTAGGTACTAATAAACCGCATTTCACTATTGCAGTACTTACCTTTTCCGGTACCAGAGCTTTTCGACCATTTCATTTTTTCTCTCCGCATTGCAGACATCAGGTACTCCATTTTTTTTTACACTCACTCACAGGTCTATTTATCTGCTTTGCAGCTTCCTCCCACGCATCCTGTTTTTTTTTTTTTTAAATATTCGGGATGTTTTGGATCCCACAGGATTTCATATGTTTTGTAAGTGTCTATAAATTCAATGATATGCTTTTTACTCCACTCCATTTTTTAAAAATTATTCTCAAAATCCGTATGTGCGCACGTTATTATCAAAGATCACTAAACAGTGGAGCAAGATGCAACGGCAATGAAGCAACAGGATACGCGCAGATCATATTCCCAGTTGAACACCACCATATATAAAACATTCTTTCTTATCAACAATCCTAAAACCTTTTCCTTCAAGTAAATTTCCAACGAAAATCCCACTAGCAGACGATCACCACAATTTGCAATCCAACAAGTAAATTTCCAACGAAATCCCACTAGCAGACGATCACCACAATTTGCAATCCAACAAGTAAATTTCCAACGAAATCCCACTAGCAGACGATCACCACAATTTGCAATCCAACAAGTAAATTTCCAACGAAATCCCACTAGCAGACGATCACCCACAATTTGCATTATGATCACATGAAACATCTCCACTGATTACAGTTACAGTTTTACTAAGAAATTGATAGTCGAAATCATAAAGCCAGAGTAAGAATATTTTTGTCAATTGAAATGATTTTCAGTCCAGTGAGATCCTCGGTCGCGAAAAGTTTTGTTCCGTAGTATTTAAAGAAAAGTAAAGATTTAAATAAAGTTCTTTGTTGAATGAAAAGTTATTTTTTATTTTTTATCAAACATCTCACAGATAAAAGTGGCGCAGTCGGTAGGATACCGACACTGTGTTAAAGAAAAAGTGTTTAAAAAATATCTACATATCTTTTTCTCGTTATTGGTAGCACAGTGACTTTTTTTAAAAAGTGTCAGTCGGTATCAAAAAAAAAAAAAAGGTGAAGTGTTAAATTCGGCTTTTCAGAAAAATTTTTAATACGGAAATCGATTTAGTCGAGGCTAATCGAAAGCTAAGTGTAAATTAGCCGGTAACAATAGTGCAAAAAGATTCTGCGAATAAGAATCAAAAAGAATTGTTTACCGTTACAAAAAAAATCTAGTGTAGTCACAAACTAAAGCTTTTGGACAGATTTGTGACCAACAGGAATTGCAATATGGCGACCGCAATTACATTCAAGGATATAATCACTGAGGCCCGTGCAACACCAGTGTTCAATGGCAGCGACACATATTCCTTATCGTCCTTTATAAAAGAAGTGGAGACTCTGACGTCTTTAGTAACAGATGCAAACGGGAAGGCTTATATAAACAGAATCCTTCACTCCAAAATTCAAGGGGAAGCAGCCGTCTCCATTAGAAGACTACAAGATCCAACGTGGGGCGAAGTTAAAACGCAGCTTATAAAATCCTTTGGAGTTAACGAGAGCTATCTTCGCCTCAAGGAACAGGCGGATCAGACTAATATCAAGGACGTAAGCCAACTCTATTTTAAGTTAAGTGCTATTTTAGATAAGTTAAATTTTAAATATTCCCTCGATAACACAAGACCCAGTGAATTCAAGCCTGCAAACAATGAATTATCAATCCTTGAAAAATTTTTGAATAAAATAGAAAGAATAGACGCTATGTATATCAGAACTAAAAATATTAACACCCTCGAAGAGGCTTATCAAACATTAATTCAAACAGGTGTCACTGTATTTGATAGGGACTCGCACAAAAATAAATATCAAAACAAGAAAAATAATTTCGAACATAGTAGAGAACAGAACTTTTTCCCAAGAAATAACGTTTCAAATAACTTTAGAACTTCCAGAAGTAACGACCACAATAATCGTAATAACGTTTCAAATAACTTTAGAACTTACAGAAGTAACGACCACAATAATCGTAATTCCTATCAAAATCAAAGTCAAAATACAAATAGAAATTACAATAGATACCATAATGCGAATCATAATCCAAATAATAATAGGTTCGGTAATTTTAGAAATAATCAATCCGGGTTTACTAACATGAATACACAAAATACACAGAATAGATTTTTAAATGCTCCAGAACCAATGGATATTTCTCATAATTGCTTAGAAATATCTGAAAATTTTCCTTCACGTCCCCAAGCGCCCAATTACCCATAGCAACTTTCACAATTGAGGGAAAAAGAATTGACTGCCTAATAGATACTGGGGCAGCTACTTCTATTATGAGTACTAATATATTTCCAGTATCTAGATACAGAAAACTCGACAAACCAATCTTATTAAGAACTATAACTGATGACCATATGTTACAGTACGAAATCATAACTAATATACCAGTCGAATTCAACGAAAACTCCACAATGTCCTGGAAATTAATGAACCTAAGAAGTAGAAATTTTAGGGGTATTATAGGACAAAATATTTTGGGCCCAATTGGAGCTCGCATTGACTTACTCAAAGGGGAAATTGAGGTCAATGGACGAGCTAGCAAATTTACTTATACTTCCCCATATTTAGAGCTACGTCAATTAGAGATACTAGAATTAAATAATTTCGAACTTTACGAAAAACTTAAAAATAATGATTTGAATGGAGAAGAATGTAAGCATCTCAAAAATATAATTTCAGAAAATCAAGATCTCTTCTTTAGAGAAGGAGATTATCTAACTTGCGTTAACGGCGTTAAACACCAAATAATTACCAAAAGTTCTCTACCAATATATAGTAAAACTTATAGATTTCCGAAGGTTCATGAGGAGGAGGTTAAGAAACAAATTAAAGAAATGTTGTCTCAAGACATTATACAACCGTCTAACAGTCCATATAACAGTCCCATATGGGTAGTCCCCAAAAAACCTGATAGCGCGGGTAAACAAAAGTGGCGTATAGTCATAGACTATCGCAAACTGAACGAGGTTACGATCGACGATAGATTCCCTATACCGAATATCGAATCTATCTTCGATAAACTCGGACGGGCTCAATATTTCACAACCCTCGACTTGGCGAAGGGTTTTCATCAATTGTTAGTGGACGAAAAAGATCGGGCTAAAACTGCGTTTTCGACTCCACAAGGACATTATGAGTTCAAACGAATGCCTTTTGGACTCAAAAATGCGCCCGCAACATTCCAAAGAATGATTAACCATGTCCTAAGAGATTACATTAATAAAAGTTGCGTCGTCTATCTAGACGACATCTTAATATTTTCAACGTCCCTGCAAGAACACGTGAAAGCAATAAATGACATTTTCGGAAAACTCAGGGAATATAGCTTAAAAATTCAAGCCGATAAATGTAGATTTTTCTCTAAAAACACTGAGTATTTAGGGCATATTTTAACACCACAAGGTATTAAGCCAAATGATAAGAAAATTGAGGCAATAAAAGAAATTCGACTCCCCTCAACTTGTAAACAGATCAAAAGTTTTCTGGGAGTAACGGGGTACTACAGAAAATTTATCAAGGACTACGCAAAGGTAGCCGAGCCCATGACACAATATCTCAAGAAAAACCGCAAAATTGATATCAAAGATCCTTCATATAAGGAATCTTTCGAAAAATTAAAAATATTGATAACGAGTCCCCCGATATTACGTTACCCAGATTTTAATAAGAAGTTCGTTTTAGTCACCGATGCTTCCAATTTTGCAATAGGAGCAGTCTTGCAACAGGAGGGCCATCCTATCTGTTACGCGAGCAGGACATTGAATGACCATGAAAGGAGATATTCAACGATAGAGAAGGAACTTCTCGCTATCGTTTGGTCAACCAAATACTTCAGACCATATTTGTACGGGGTCAAATTCACGATAAAAACTGATCACCAACCATTAGCATGGGTTAATTCACTCAAAGAGCCAAATGCGAAATTACACCGTTGGAAGATCAGATTAAACGAGTATGATTTCGATATTGAGTATGTAAAGGGCAAAGAGAACAAGGTCGCAGATTTTCTAAGTCGTATCGACATAAATAAATATGAAATAAATGCCTTAGAAAGAAACGATTCTGAAATGGCGACTGTTCACAGTGGCGTCGAGAATTTGGATGACCACATTCCCATTTCAGATAGAATCATAAACAAATATCTTACCCAGATTTTCCTGGTAAACACCAAAAATAAAGAGATTATTATCAAATATAACATCTTTAGACAAATTTATATCTCAAATGAAGAGTTAGATAATGAAAATTATCTAAACGACATTCTACGAAGATATATAAA
Organism: Thereva unica; assembly: GCA_949987705.1. Lineage (NCBI taxonomy): Eukaryota > Metazoa > Arthropoda > Insecta > Diptera > Therevidae > Thereva > Thereva unica. The sequence continues at coordinate 114,660,036 of OX465283.1, forward strand.
GAAAGGAATAACAGGGATCTTTTCAGAACTAGAATACAATCGTTATAACTTGTTACAACAAAAACTTGTTCAGCTTTTCTCGAACGAAAAGAGAATTAAGTTTATCAAATGTACTAAAAAAGCTATCGATTTAGAAAATGAAGAAGACGCAATTAAGGCAATAGAGAATATTCACAATGAAACAAACCATAGGGGAATAGTCGAAAATTATAATGAAATAAAAAACTTGTACTTTTATCATAAGCTTAAGGAATTAATTCATAAATATATTAATAACTGCGACATTTGCAATTTGGCAAAGTATGATAGGAACCCAAATAAGTATAAATTCGAAATGACAGAAACGCCGTCTGAACCCAACCAAATTATACATGGAGATTTATTCTTCTGTTACAAAGAAGTTTTCCTCACACTCATTGACAAATTCTCAAAACATTTAATGGTACAGAAATTAAACGATCGTAATGCTATCACAATTATTGAAAAATTGAGAAATAGATTCGCTATTTTAGGCAGACCAAAGAAATTTATATTCGACAACGAGTTCAACAATATAAACATTAAAGATTTTCTTAAACAAGAACATATCGAAGTACACTTTACTTCACCTCGTTCTCATACCGGTAATTCCCCAGTCGAGAGCGCCCATGGTACTCTTAATGAACATTTACGTATATTAGAAGCTCAAAAATCAAAATTAACCCCTGTCGAGAAACTGTTATTCGCAGCCGAAAAATACAATAATACCATTCATTCAGTAACTCAGGAAAAACCAATTGACTTCGTGAAAAACAAAGTTACAGATGTCAATGTTATCAAGGAAAGACTAGAAAATATGAAAAATAAAACTATAGGGAAATTAAACGAGAATAGAAAAAATTTTAGAATAGGGAACGACGAGGAGATACTTGTAGAAAATCCGGACGCGGTCCGTTATAAACATAAAAATAAATATACCAAAATAAAATCTAGAGTAAAAAATAATAGGTTAGTGGACCCTAGGAACAGAAACATTCACCCTTCTAGAGTAAAGAGAAAATTCAAATTCTTTTCAGGTACCCCAGATAAGGAAAACCAATGTAGGAATTTCAACCAAATTGGATCGTCAACACCCACGAAGGAACTACCTTCTGTATCTACTACAAATCATACGAATGTTTGTGCTACTAGTAATAACCATACCAATATCAACAATCCTGGTAGTCAAGGGAGAAATTAATATACAAAAAATAGAAAGTCAAGGAGGGTTCCAAGTCATTAGGCAAACTGATACCCCTTTAATCCAAAATTTCTCCAAAATCCTACATATAATTGATGTTAATGAGTTTCAGATTACGCTAGATAGAATAGAAAATAATTTAGGGATAGTTTTCTCCGATAAAGAAGACATTTTCTTAATAAAACAATTAAAAACCGAAATAAAGAAATCAAGACATAACATTAAAACTTTATTTCTACATCGACGTAAACGCGGTTTGATAGACTTAGGCGGAAAAGTGGCAAAGGTACTCTTCGGAACAATGGATAGCGACGATAGAACAGAAATCGAGGAACACCTAAAAGTAATCGACTCAAACAATCAACAAATTATTTCCAATTTAAACAAGCAAACCAAAATTAATAATGATCTGCAATATAACATCAAAATGTTACAGAAACGTATAAATGAAACCGTAGCTCTGACGTTAAAAACGCTTGACTACACAACAGACATAACCAAGAGTACCATAATGAACATTCATTTTCTTTCAACGCTAACAGACATCAATCTACTTAATTCCGAAATAAATAAAATTCAACAAAATATAGTTTTCGCGAAACATGGCATCATGAGCCAATCAATACTAACCGACGATGAGATTGATGAATTCGATATAGATATCCTCAAATATAAAGAGATAAAAAGTTCCCTTCTTAGTTTCGATAATAAGTTAATTTTTGCTATCCTTATTCCAAATTTTTCTCAAGAGCTCGCTACCAAATACAAAGTGATATCTGTACCGAATAAAAACTTTGAAGAAATTGTTATTGAAAATACTAATATATTACAGTTCAGGAATAAAACATATATAAATAATGAAGAAATTAACATTAAACAATTAAAATTAGCAGATACTTGCGTAAGTAATTTAATGAATGAAAATTATAAAGAATGCCAGAAAGTGGTAAGAAAAAAAGAAGAAATTGTTGAAATTTTATCAAATATAGTTTTAGTGAAAAATGCGGAGGATCTCACTTTAGCCAATGATTGTAATCGCATAAAATACAAATTACGTGGAAATAACCTTATTACCTTTAATAATTGCACTATAGAAATCAATAATGTAATATTTTCAAATAAAGAAACGACCGTAATAAATCATGTAATAGTACCAAACTATTTAAATATTAAGAACGTAAGCCTTAAGAATAATATAGATGATTTTCAGTTAAAACAAATCGAAAACACTAATGAAATAGAGGAGATACGGTATAGAACAGAGTATAATGCAATTTCAGCATATTCCTTGATATTAGTTTCAATAGTCTTTATCGTACTTTTATACGTTATAAAAAACAGAATTTTAAAATTTTTTAAATCAAAGGAAAATAATAAAGTAGTTGAGGACACCCAGGAGAGTGTCCAGTTTAACGATGGGGGGATCATATTCCCAGTTGAACACCACCATATATAAAACATTCTTTCTTATCAACAATCCTAAAACCTTTTCCTGCAAGTAAATTTCCAACGAAAATCCCACTAGCAGACGATCACCACAATTTGCAATCCAACAAGTAAATTTCCAACGAAATCCCACTAGCAGACGATCACCACAATTTGCAATCCAACAAGTAAATTTCCAACGAAATCCCACTAGCAGACGATCACCACAATTTGCAATCCAACAAGTAAATTTCCAACGAAATCCCACTAGCAGACGATCACCCACAATTTGCATTATGATCACATGAAACATCTCCACTGATTACAGTTACAGTTTTACTAAGAAATTGATAGTCGAAATCATAAAGCCAGAGTAAGAATATTTTTGTCAATTGAAATGATTTTCAGTCCAGTGAGATCCTCGGTCGCGAAAAGTTTTGTTCCGTAGTATTTAAAGAAAAGTAAAGATTTAAATAAAGTTCTTTGTTGAATGAAAAGTTATTTTTTATTTTTTATCAAACATTTCACAGATAAAAGTCGCATGCCCGTCCACACTTCCTCCTAAAGCGTATCGTATCATTCCTTTGATGTGACGGAGAAAAACCGCTAAATGAGAGATCGGGTTTGGATCGTATCATTTCGCACATTTTGAAACGAAGCGTTGCCATTTTTTTAGAAAAAAATTTAAAGAACGGTGATACGATACGCCGGTTTGCAACAAGTGGGTACCGGGCTTAAGGAGTCGCAGCGGGCCGCGCCGCAAAGCAATAATGAATCAGTCAAAGCGAAAAAAATAGTAAAATAAAAGCGAAAGCGAAAAAAATAGTAAAATAATTAAGCACAGTACGATTTACATTAAAATAACAAATTACCTGAGTTGCTGTTGTTGAACATCGAGTCAATAATTAAAGTAAAATCGCGAGCAACAACGTCCGATAACTGCGATTTCCAACGCACACTGAGGCGGGCCGCATCACAACACATAACATCGCCGCAAAAATACGCCTAGCAAGCGATCCGCCAGTGCGCGGCGATGCGGCCCGGTGCGGCCTGCCTGTAGTGTGCGATAGTTCATGTAAAATGTTCGAAAGTGATGTAGGAGGATTTTTGTTATGCAATGCGGTGCGGTGCGGCCCGCCCTAATGTGCGCGAGCCTTAAAACAACTTCGCCGTATGATGTTATTGCGCATGGCGAATTCAATGGAACTGCCATAAAAAACGAAGAATATATGAAAAAAGATATTGTCAAAAAAGATATTTTTACATAAGGCCAATAAGAGTAAAAGAGAAGCCAATTATGTAAAAATAGAGCGAGATACAAAATAATTATGTAAAAATGGATGGCGAAAGTAGATAAAATATGAATTATATGCATTTTCGAAATTAATAAAAATTTTAGAAAAAGAAAAATATAAAATTGCGTATACTATGAAAAATACGGAAAATAATTTTAGAAAATTAATGAAAATAATTATTTCAAGGAATATGCTTAGTATAAGGATATATGAAAATTTGTGTACTTTGGTAATGCAGTTCGCCTAAGTACCACTTTCTAGGATATATAAAGCGGGTACCAACAAGGACTCAGCCTCTTTCATCGATTGAGTTCAAAATGATCACAATTATATGCCACTAGGTGAAAAATTGTACATACTAAAACTCTAAGTCAAAATTAAATTCAAGGAAAGGTTAAAAAAAACATCAAACATTGTGAGTATTCTCATGCATGCCAGAACAACTGGTGAAATTTGAGAATTAAATGCATGTTTGATAAAAGTAAAGGAAAAGTGTTGGAAATTGTTCTAAGTAAAAAAAAAATAAATTTATTAACAATAATAATATCGTACTACATGGTACAACACAGCAGATTGTGAAGGTTCTTCCACATATGCCATATTGATGAAAGTGGAAATAACATATGCAATTGTTGTGATACCAATTTAAAAACCAAAGATACTAATCTATTTTTGTTAAATCTAAGGAATGAATTTAATGAATAAAGATTTTATTTTTTTACACTAAATCAAAGCTGTTCTCATTTCTAAGTTAACCTAGGATATTAATTGCACGATTATTATTATCATTGCATAACCAGTCAAGGTGATCTACATTCACTGGGCACAACTGGTAGGTTTAATTGTCGACACAGGTTTTATCGTTTTATCACTACGCATCAGTGATAAGGTGAACAATCGGCAACTAAACAATATATTTGATATTTAAATCCGTAAGAGAATATTTTATTAAGCGTATTAAAGTTTTGGTAGTGACAACAACGGCGTCGAATGTGTCCCTACTTAAAATTCCGTTGTTACCGTTTTCTGTCGAGCATCTCCAGACTTCAATCCACGATAAGAATTCAGTGAGAAATGCAAGCCTGTAATCTGAAAGGTTATAGAATGGTTTCGACCATTCATTTCGTTTGGTAGTCCCGAGAGTAAGACTTTTAACGTTTACTGTATCCCACCAATTTCTAATAATATCACAAAATTCCGCGGCAATAGTGGTACGGTGAAAAGTATTATCGACTAGTTTAACATTTTGCCGTTCCAAATTGTTCGGATAAATTGTTTTATAATTTAATTTACAGGCTCGCTTAACAAATAGTCCCGATTCTTCATTGTATAATTGTTCGATGTGGTCAAAAGACGCACTTTTAACTTCACCCGTATTAAAGTCAGGATAATGGAAATTCCTGCCACGATTTTTTAAATTAATCCAATTGTTGCGCATGTTTTTAAATATGTGCACAGTATCATATTGCAAATACATATTTTCACCGGAGAAATTCGGATTCGGAAAATAATTTACACGATCTTCACAAAGTTTTTTAAACATCGCTTGATTAATACGATTATTATCCGTAATCACAACAAGAACGCGAATTGTTAGTTAATGAGTACGCCTCATCCCCGGTTAAGCCGGCGACTGGGTCAAGCCGAATGATTTCTTTAAAAGAACCGAATAGCGATTTAATCATAAAAGCCAGTACGGCTTAGCTGCTTCAGTAGGGCTATTTTGCGCCATGCCTACTAAGTTATTAGATTTATATTCAATTCCACGTTTTCCCAAATTAATTATCATCTAATAACAGTGCGACGTACTTTTCCCTATCGTTTAAAATTTCGCGAATGTGTTTAAAGTAGCGCTCGTCGTTGCTGGGATTTTTAAAATTTGAGGACAGGTGCATTTTCGATGACAAGAATTGTAAATATCTTTTACAAGGAAGGATCATAAATTTTCGCAATAGTTCATAAGTCGCGGCAGATTGGATGTATATGACAAAAGCCATTATTCTGGGCTTTTTTGAAAGAAGAAGATCAACCTGGTTTCAAAGAATATCGATTTTGGATTCATTCTCAAAATCGTCGTCACATTCGTTCGCTTTCTTTAAAAACTGAGAAGCTTTTTGAAGATAATATTTCCGATCAGGAACAAAACTATTATTTTCGATACTAACATAACGCGATAGTAGGTTAACAATTTGCGACCAAAGACGAAGTTTTGAATTTTCCGGTAAAATCCATATTGTCTTTCGCGGGAATCTCTAAACTTTGAACGAATATTTTAACTATTAAGTTTTGGTTTACAACGATTTGAACCGAAAACTGACAACCCGATTCCGGATTAGATTCTAATAAAAAGAAAGTTATTTGAGTCTCAGCGCCATTTATTTAAATTTAGTTCGTTGGAGAAGTTTGTTTTGAAATTTTCAAATGAATCTATGAAATCTGCTATTAAAACTTGATTAACCAAATCCTCATATCTGTTGATGAGTCGTTCTCTTCGTAAAGAAGGATCTGCTCTTATTGGAACGAAGTTCCTTATCGCGCGTTGCGAAAGGGGCCTAGACGGAAAAAATTAAGACCAAAAGTTGTAACGACACTTTTTGGTATAGTTGTGCCGTGCAGCGTGCGCATGTTTCCCTGTCTGTTTCTCTCTCTCTCTCATAGAAAGCAAGCCAGTTATTTTCGTTTCGTCTTTCTATTTCGCATTGTACAGTGTGGTGTCGCGACGATTATTTTTTTGAGTGTATACAGGTTGTTTTTGTTTTGTTATTTTTGTTGTTTCTGTTGTTTTTGTTGTTTTTGTTATTTTTGTTGTTTTTGTTATTTTAGTTGTTTTTGTTGTTTTTGCTGTTTTTGTTGTTTTTGTTGCCTTTGTTGCTTTTGTTGTTTTTGTTATTTTTGTTGTTTTTGCTGTTTTTGTTGTTTCTGTTGTTTTTGTTGTTTTTGTTGCTTTTGTCGTTTTTTTTGTTTTTTGCTGTTTTTGTTGTTTTTGTGGTTTTGTTGTTTTTGTTATTTCTGTTGTTTTTGTTGTTTTTGTTGCTTTTGTTGTTTTTGTTGTTTTTGTTGCTTTTGTTGCTTTTGTCGTTTTTGTTGTTTTTGTTATTTTTGTTGTTTTTGTTCTTTTTGTTATTTTTGTTGTTTTTGTTAATTTTGTTGTTTTTGTTGTTTTGATGTTTTTGTTGTTTCTGTTGTTTTTGTTGTTTTTGTTGCTTTTTTCTTTTTGTTTTTTTGTTGTTTTTGTTATTTTTGTTATTTTTGTTGTTTTTGTTATTTTTGTTGTTTTTGTTGTTTTTGTTATTTTTGTTGTTTTTGTTGTTTTTGATGTTTTTGTTGTTGTTGTTTTTGATGCTTTTGTTGTTTTTGTCGCTTTTGTTGTTTTTGTTGTTTTTTTTGTTTTTTTTGTTTTTTTTGCTTTTGTTGCAAGTACAAGTGTTGCAGATTTATGTGCAGCAGAGTGTGTAATGGAAAACGACGTTACCTTAATCATGGCAGTCATATATGTCTCACCAAATAACAAATAGATATTCAGGAGTTCATTCATCGAGCACTGCTAGAGTATTCTAAAGATGCATCTCGAACGCTTAGCAGATAGTACAACAAAAATTTAGATAAAGTTCCACTCATTTTGGCCGGTGATTTTAACATCAACTTCAGTAATGAAAAATCTAAACCATTACTACAGTTTCTAGAGGAAGAATTTGATTTAAGAATAAACAATAATCCAGCAGAATCAACAACAAAATATAATACTACCATTGATGCAGTTTTTTCAAGACATTTAAATAAAATAGAATCCCAAACATATGTTTCCTACTTCAGTTACCACAAGCCAATTATTACTAAAATTGGGCTTACTGATTAAGTTTATATTACATTATATTTATTAATAATAAAAAAAATAGTATTATAACTTAAAAACAAAATTTTTATTACAATTCCTTCACTAATTAATCGAAAAGAACTTCGTTCCATCCGGGTGTCCCTTGACACCTCTTTGTTTTTTTTTACTTTCAGGCACAGTGTGATATGCTGGTTGATTAGGAAATACTGAAGGAATGGCGGTTTTATTTATTCGTTTTAACTTATCACACTGTCTAAAATCATTTGCACGAAAGTGTAGTGCACATACCGCTGAATATCGCGTTGGTGCCCAACCCTTTCTATGAATGGCTTTTGTCCACATATCTTTTAGATTTTCATCTTTTGGAAAGTGAAAAGTGGAAACCGATGAACCATTTTTTAAAGCGCTGTCATAATTCGACGAGGCATTATTTGAAATTTGCTTTAAATTTTATAATATAAAACTTCTAAATTTTCTTTGAAAACCATGCACAAAAAATATATTTCAAAATACTTACATATCTTAATTATTGAGCTGAGGCTCCTCTAACATGCGGCTTTTAATTCACCGTCAATACTCTATAAATGCTCTTCTTCTTCTTCTATAACACACTAAAATTAATTTATTTTTATTTTAAAATAATATATTACTCACAAAACGATGTAAAAAAACACAAACATTTTAATTCTTAATTATTCTACCCTGGAACATAACCCGAAAACCTGAAAATTGATTAACGCTTTTTTTTAAACTTTGCTTTATTTTTTATTATATAATAAAATTGTAAATTACAAGTATTAAATAGTGCACAAAATTGGGCTTGGATTACCAGTGATTAGTTATTTATTGATCTGAGGGAAGTGAGTGATTAAGTGTATTTTAAGAGTGTTGATTGATAAGGTGACCATTATTGTTTACATTCGCGGTGGTTTTTTGAGTTAATTTAGCGAAAAAATGTTGAATTTGTGTCGTAATGAATTAAAAATGAATTTAAAGTGGTTTAAAATTATCATGGAATAGCTATTAAAATATAAGTACACAATTAAAAGTGAATTTCAAGTGATTTGAAATTATTATGGAGTAGCTATTAAAAACATAAGTATACACAATATGAATAGCAATTACTGTTCATTGAGTCTGGACTGTACCGGCATTGAGTGCGGGCGGGTGCTGCCGCAAGTCAACTTCGAAGCGAAAGTTACAATTAAACTAAATCTACAAAATAAACAACAAAAAAATAAACTAATAGAAAACTAATTAAAATAGAAACTAATTAAGTCAATTTAAATTCATATCCCGGCCTCTAAAACTAATCAGTGTTAAAAAAAATCAGAAAAACAATAAAAGTGCTAACTGTGCTAACGAAGTGAAGTGAAAATAAGCTAAGGAAACGTCACCAACAAGGAATTCACCAACGCCGTACTGACTGACAGCAAGTAAGTTCCCGTTTCCACTTCTCCCGCTCCCCCAGCTAGACAACGCCGGCGCTGCAGCAATATCGGCCAGCTGATGGGAATCGTCTTGCTTAAGCAGGCATAACACTGCAGCAAGGCCGTTCCCATAAGCTCCGATGGTTGCATCGCCGGCTGAGTCAGCCACAAATGAGGTCATGGACCTTGCGCAGGAAAGGCCCCTAAACAAAAACAAATATTTCTCTTTTGTTTTTTGTAATATTAGGGGTCTCCTCTCGAACTTCTATTATGTAATGTGCTATCTTGAAATGCATACCCCGGCCATATTCGCACTAAGTGAAACTCAAGTCACTGACACCGATTCTGATCGATTTCAGGTGGCTGGGTATACCTTAGTGCACAATTTCTCCGACCATAGGGGGGTCGCCATGTATATTAGGAATGACGTGGCGTTTCAGAAGGTGCATAATAGTACATCTTCTGAATTTAATCATTTATGGATTAAAATTATTCTTCGTAACCACGTCATATTCTTCTGTTTTCTATACAGAAGCCCTAATATTAGTAATGAAGCCTCCTCATTAGCCTTCGATGCTATCTCAGAACAAATCTCCGGATTTTTATCTTCCCACCATTGTGTGAAATCATTGTTGCGGGTGATTTCAACGTTCATAATGTCAATTGGCTAAATTACTCAAATGGCACCAGTGTTTCTGGCAAAGACGCCGAGATATTTGCAGACCTAAATAATTTGCACCAAATCGTGAACTGTGCAACGCGAGTTCCGGACGTTGAAGGTCAAGGAGCCCATCTGCTTGACCTGTTTCTTACATCTCATCCAACTCGATACTCCGTCGAAGTTAGCTCGCCCCTTGGTAACTCGGATCACAAACTAGTCAGCGCTAATTTCCCATATCCATCTTCTACTCCAACCAACGCAGTTCCTAAAAAAACTGTCTGGCACTATGGGAAAGCCAACTGGTTGGGACTTATACACTTTTTTCAAGCCACAGACTGGAATTTGTGTTTCCACAGTGCCAGTGCGAACTATGCCGCTTCCTGTATTACTAAAATAATACAGGCAGGAATGTGTTTGTTCATTCCTCATTCTACCATATCTATAAAGCCTAGGCCAAATAGATGGTTCAATGGAGAATGTAAGAACGCAATTCAAGCTAAGGAAGCCGCTTATAGAGCGTACAAACATTCCCCCAACGAGTCACTTCGGCGTGAGTATATCAAGTCGAGAAACTCCTGTAATTCCATCATCAGGAAGGTCAAAGCATCATTTGACAACAAATTGAGAAGTAAGATCCTTAACACCCACGTAGGCAGCAAAAACTTCTGGTCCTTGGTAACTTCCATCAAGAAGAATTTTACTTCTTCCTCAACCCCTCCATTCATTAATGGAAAGGAGGTGATAACAGAAAGCAAATCCAAGGCCGATTTACTGGCATCTCTGTTCGCCTCAAATTCTTCGTTACCCTTAGCTGATACGTCACCACCGGTCCTCGATCGCAACGCCCATTCAATGGACGGAATTTTCTTCAGGACACGAGAGGTGTATAAATGTCTCAAAGATCTTGACGTCAATAAATCCACTGGCCCCGATAATATTCCCCCTATGGTTCTCAAAAAGTGTGCCTCACCCTTGGCTAAACCTCTGCGCAAACTTTTCGCCATGTCATATTTCTCCGGAGTTTATCCCAACTCTTGGAAACTAGCTCATGTTCAGCCCATTCCCAAAAAAGGTGAAGCCAGCGACCCTTTAAACTACCGCCCAATAGCAATAACTTCTGTTCTCTCCAAAGTTATGGAGACAATAATCAATAGAAGGTTAATGAAATATCTAGAATCTAACCAAATTATTCACGACAGGCAGTACGGCTTTAGACCAAAAAGGTCTACTGGCGACCTTCTTGTGTGCCTGACTGAACACATCAACCAAAGCATTCATGGCTTCGGTGAGTCTGGTCTGGTTGCTCTGGATATCTCCAAGGCCTTTGACAGAGTATGGCATCCCGCTCTGCTGTCGAAACTCCAAGCTATTGGTATTGATTCAGTTCTAAGGAACTGGATTGAGAGCTTTCTTTCTGGCCGTTCAATCAAGGTAGTATTGGATGGCGTCGTATCCAACCCCCATTCCATTTCGGCCGGCGTTCCCCAAGGGGCGATTCTCTCGCCTACCCTCTTTCTTATATTTATTAATGATCTGCTCTCAATCCCCTCCAATCCACTTCATAGTTTTGCCGATGACGGTACTTTGCGTTACTCATACCCTCCGACAACACAGGACAAGCAAATGCCAGACCTTGTCTCTTAGAACGCGAGCTCATGTCCAACTCTCTTAACGAGGATATCCAACTCATTCTTGATTGGGGCCGCAAGAATCGTGTCGAGTTCAACGAAACCAAAACCAAGTACTGTCTATTCTCCAACAAAACCTGCACCAACCTTCCCTCCATTTCAGTGGGCGAGGATATTATAACAGCTGATCCATATCTGAACATCCTCGGCGTGACTCTATCCAACGATCTGCGATGGAATAATCACATACTGCAAATCACCAAGCAAGCGTATCAATGCCTTGGCTTCCTTAAGAGATGTAAGTTTCTCCTTCATCCAGCTGCCTTGGCTACAATATACAAGTCCTACATTCGGCCACGCCTTGAATACAACTCGTATATCTGGGCGGGCGCCCCTAAAACCACCTTGGCTTGGCTAGACAAGGTGCAAAACCGCGCCATCAAACTCATTGGCGATAACACCCTTTGCATCGATTCTTTAAGCCACCGCAGGAATGTAGCAGCGCTCAGCAAGTTTTACCGCTATTATCATAGCGACTGCTCCACTGAAATCAAAAACCTCGTGCCTACACGGCAATTTTTTTCCCGCAACACAAGACTAGCCAACTCGGCTCACCCCTTCACCCTACAACCCTCCCCTTCACGCACATTACGGTTTAGTAGTTCGTTTATAAATAGAACAACTCGATTGTGGAATTCTCTTCCGCAGTCGGTGTTTCCGAGCTCATATAACATCTCAGAGTTCAAACGCAAGGTTCATCGACATCTACTCATGCACCCTCCAGACCCCTAACCTATCCTATTACCTTTCCTTCAGATCAAGCTTACTACTATACGCTGCACCATGACTTGTAAGACATGACGGACTAGTAGTACAAAGGGTGACTCCTAAGCTTCATCTTACCACAAAAAAAAAAAAAAAAAAAAAAAGGATCCACCTAAAAAAGCAAAAGAAGAAACCATCAACAAAGTTCAACACAATAATAACACTCACCTGTTTGGCAGTAGTCCTGATGACCTCAATCCGCCACATCCAGAGGAGCACTCGGTTACAACCTAAAATTTACAATTCAAGTTAGACATTAATAATATATAAAGATAAAATATACAAATAAATGTAAACATCAACAAATTAGAAAACAATTACATAACCTCACATTTGACATAAACAACACTTAAATGTAAACATTAAAGAAAAAACATTATCGAAAACAGATATTCACATTACGATTAAATTTGCATAATTTCACCTTAGATTAAATTAGTTATTACTTTGTTAGATTAAATTAATATTAGTACTTACCCTTATAAAATGCTTATTCGTCTCCTCCATAACACCACAACACAATAAACTTTTAAGATGTTTTTGACAGTTCTCGATCGTGAGCTTTACCAACTTGTTAAAGCTCTCGATCGTAAATTCTCTTAAAAGCTGCAAAAAAAAGCGAATGGTGGAGGGATCGAATAGGAATTTTATAAGGGGAATTTTTTCGATGTAACGGAGAGCTTGCAAAAATCACGTAGGCATTTGATATATGTATATCTCACGTTTTTTGATATTGAGCATAGAATACGCAAGCTTTCCACACGAGTTTTTTTGAGTTTGATTTAATTTCTTTTTGATTTGAATTTGAAATATTTTGAATTAATACGTAAATACATTAAAATGTAAATACAAATGGCCACCTTATCATTTATCACTCTTAAAATGCACTTAATCATTCACTTTTTTTAAATTTTAAATTTTTTTGATTTAAACACTGAAGCACTAATCCACGCGCGATTTTACTAACTTTAATCTATATTTAACGCTTTTTACTTACAATTTTAATAAATTTTTATCCGCGACGACACGTTGATTTCACCACCGAACAAACTTTGACGTTTAAGAGACCCGGTCAAAGTACTACTACACACTCAAGCAGCTCAATAGTTGTGCATGGCTTGTCCTGTGCGGGTGTTTTTTTATCGAAGTAGCCAGCGAAAGATAACAAAAAAGGGGAAGAGAAAAAACAACGTTAGAAAATGTAACATGATCACGAAATAGTTCCAGTTTTTGGAAAAAAAACGGGTCGTCAACGGTCGGAAAAGTAAAAGTGCGGAAAATTTGAAAGATATTTAATTTTGTTTTGAAAATTTCTGTAAAACATTTTGCGTTTTGAAAGATTTTAGTGAATAAAAAGTCAAAATTTAGTAATACAACAAAGGATTACGGTCAAAGTTTTGTGTTTCTCGGAAATTAGAGGATTACGGCCAAATATTTTGTGTTTTTAGGAAATTTTAGTGGATAAAAAGTCAAATTTAGTAAAACAACAAAGGATTACGGCAGAATATTAAGCGTTTGTGAAAATTTAGACGGAAACAAAGATTAATGTCAAATAGTCAGTTTCTCTAGGAGTATTTGATTAAAAGAAAATTTAGTGACAGAACTAAGGAAAAAGTCTTGGAGTGGAGGTTTGCTGAAAATTACAGTGAAAATACTTGATGCTCTTGGAAACAGTTTAGTTGAGAGAATACCTGGTTTATCATAGATCTGCAGAGGATAAATACAAGGTTAGTAAAGAGTGACTGCTGATATCTGTCAAAAAGATTTTAGTGAATCAACGAAAATGTCGGAATCAAGCAAGGCCGAGCGAGAAATACGGGCTTACATTAAACCACTTAATACTAAACAATTGCAACAAGAAATTAAGAAACGCAATTTACCGTATTCGGAGTTTAAAAATAAGACGCAATTAGCGCACCGTCTGTTCGAAATCTTATACAACGAAACATGTAGGGATAAGTTCCCTGAAATAGATCATGACCTCTCATCGAGTGACAGCGAGGATGATTTAAACGCCACTATAGTACCAAGGGACACTCCACCATCAACGACAGTTAGTACGACACAAACAGCGTCGTCGGAGGAACACTTTAGAAGGGAGATTGAGCTGCTCAAGAGAGAAAAGGCGGTGGTTGAAAGAGAAAATGAGCTCTTAAGGAAGGAGATCGCCTTAGCAAATTTACGGGACGCCCCAATTGCACGACCACGGGGACAGATTCAAAATTAGTGTTGGACATATCACGGAGTTATACATTTCGATCCGGATGAAGATGACTACAACCTGTGGGAGCAGCGAGTCACCGAAATTATGAAGGCTTACAAAGTCGACCCAGATGTCATGAAAACACTAATAGTATCACGAATTAAAGATAGAGCTCAACAATTTTACAGCTCGAAGGCGACGTATATCACATAAAATCTTAGCGATATGTTGAGCGAATTTAGGAAGATGTTAAGCGCCAGGCAAAGCAAACTTAAGTTAAGAAAGAGATTTGAGGAAAGGCCATGGAGAGGCAATGAGGATTTCAGCGACTATCTATTACCACGATAAGGTGATTATGGCCAATAAGCTGGGCATGGATGAGGACGAGGTATTAGAATATCTCATCGAGGGAATGGCAGACCTGTTATGAACACTAAAAGTGCACGGGGCCGGTAAACGACCCTTGCACAACATCTAGGTGTAACCTGAAACGTTTAAGGAAATTGGCAAAAGAAATTTAGCCCAATTTGACTTGCGAAAGATATTAAATGCTCGTAAGCAGATTGCGCCAGTTGCAGGGCACTTAGAGAAAGGCCGACGGGTGCGTTTTTCCGGCCGGCGACCTCAACCTTGGGTCAAGCACCAGCAGGTGACTTTTGCACCAAGGTTGAAGGCCCGGGAGAAAAATGCAGCCGACGGATTTTTCGAAAAGAAAGCTTTAGGTAACTAAAGCGCGATCGATTTTTTAAGATCGAAGAGTATTGTTTGAATCACGACGGCGGGAGGTCGGTCTTAAAAAGGATTGTTTTGGCCTGAAAATAAAAAATATTAAAAGAAACAAAATCAATCCAAAACAGACGTAAACAAACCGGTCAGACGCCGACCCGATATAAACTAATAGATTTCAAGCTAAAAAGAAAAAATAATAAATAAAAAATGATTATAAAAAATTACCTGCACATAGTCCTGAAACCCAGTCCGCTTCCTTCCTAAAAATAAATAAAAAATTCAAAAATAATATTTTAAAACAAAAATAGTAAACACTTACCTAAACTTAATGTCACCCAGTTAATAATAAAAAAAGCTTTAGAGAAAGCTTTAATCATAAAATTGGTCGAAACTCCAACCACTGTAAAATGATCGTGCCGTGGTGAAAAAGCTCCACCAAGCGCCATCTTTCATTTCGACAGAGGAAGAGAAATAAAAGTTCTTGCACCGAAGGAAACTGGTCAGTCGATCAGACGAAGTCGTCAGAGAGGCTATCAACGCGTATACGTATATTAGGGATTTAGATATTGTCTGGGTTTTTACCGGCAATCTTAAAAGGTTAGACAGGCGTAACAAAAAAAAAACTTTTATTAATTTTTTAATTGTACTTTTGGTGATGGATGTCGTATCCCGACAAATTTTTCACAATTAAATATTAGGGCGTAAATAATTGTCGGGTTTTCACCGACAATTCCTGTGTCAGGTTTAGAAAAAATATACTGAATATACGTCATAACCACTGGTGGCGGATATCACGGTTTATAAAAAAACTAACATAAAACATTGATTAGGGCGTAGATAATTGTCGGGTTTTCACCGACAATTACTTTGTTAGGTTTAACATATAAAAAGTACTAACAACGTAGTTGTGTGGACGCCAAAGTTGGTGGAGGTTTTTTTTGCTATAAGTCGAATATCGACTATAATATTTTATCCTCTATCAGAGATTTGCTGTTTAGGAATCTCTGTTGAGGAATTTAAATTAAATAAATCAGCACAAATTCGTGTGTTCTGGTTGTCCATAGTGACTATAACCATTTTATCCTCTATCAGAGATTTTCTGTTTAGGAATCTCTGTTAAGGAATTAAATTCAAACAAATCCCTTATATATCGTATGATCGGGATTTTAAATGATTTTTGATAACTCACAGCTAGTGATTAGCAGAAATCATAAGCTTTCTATTTAGTCAAGTTCTAAACCGTAAGAACTTTCAAGTCGAATCTCGACTAAAAACAAAATTTTTGTTAAAAACAAAACTTAGCTAACCAGGTTGAGCAAAATTCGCTCTATTTTAATTATCTAAATTTCCAATATTGAATCGTAACAAAGTTGCGTATACATAGATCCATAGCGTATGAAAGGCTTTGACCCTGTTTTAAGAAGTCCAAACCAGTGGCAGGTAAAAAAAACATTATAGGCTGTAAATTAAAAAAGGACAGCAAAAAGGGGAGAAGACTGCGAATAAATCGCCATTTCATCCTGTGTGCACTGAATCCCGCAAGGTCATACAGATCTAAGTCGGGTTACAGTGGAAGCACAAGCAATTTACAAAAACAATTATTGGTCAGCTACAGCAGCTGGGATACAACCGGGACACTGTGGTGACCTAATTATACTCTGAATAGAGAAATAAGGAACAAAAGTAAAGAACATTGAATTTGAAATATAGATTGAATGATTTACTAATAATTACATTTTCAGATAAATAAAGGCAGCAGTAATAATATAAGTAGTTATAAGCAATTTGAAATTTAAAACTTAAAAATTGAATATTAAAGTAAAGTAGAGTTTAGAGGAATTTAGAATTAATTAGAAGTGTAATTTGTAGGAGATAATATAAGTATTTTAAACCATTTTTATCTTTGATTCCGCAACCTTTAACCATTACAGAAAGCTAAAGTAAAAGAAAGGTAAATATTGTGGGTTCTTCAATTTGGAAGAACTTAAAGTTTATAATAAAAAGAATTTTCTTATTATTACGGCTTGCGCCGTAACATTGGTCCTTCGAGCCGGATAAAAATGGTCAAATAGTTATATCCTATAAATTCACAATTAGATAAAAATTAGTAAATCATTCAAACGTTTAAGTATTTTCGGGATTATTTTGGTTTAGTAGTTGTAGTTCAATTAACGACAAAATGAAAACTACATTAAAAATGCAAGGCACGTTGGAGACACAGCTAAGGCAGACAATCTCCAACTATAATAAGACTTCCAAGCATAGAAGAACGGCAGGTTATATAAAAGGGAAGATCGAAACTATTAAAATAATATGGGAGAGGTTTGAGAGTAATTACCTAGAATTAGGTGCAGCCGATGTTACTAGCATCAAAGACGAAAGTGTCCGGGATGAAGTAATTCGGTACGTACAAGGCACTCAGTTTCAGGAATTTGAGGAATCATACTCAGAATTCATGGGTGACTTGCAAGATGCGCTAGAGGCATGCATTGCTCAGAAAGCTGAAGAATCGAAACAAAAGGTTCAAGTTAGTGAGCAAACAAGCGCACCCAAGGCCATTGTAAAACTTCCGACCATTGAAATTCCAAAGTTCGATGGCCAATATACTTCATGGAGGACTTTCCATGATCGTTTCGTATCATTGATACACAGTGAAGAACGATTGACAGCAGTCGATAAACTTCATTATTTAAAAAACAGTCTCACAGGGGAAGCTCGAAGAGACTTAGACGCGTTTGATATGACGTCAGAAAATTATGCGCCAGCATGGGAATTATTATGCAAACGCTACAACAAGCGGAGGCTATTAATATACGCCCAATTTAAATTATTATTTAATCAATCGAAGATTAAAAATGAGTCTTATAAAGACATAAGAGCAGTGTTAGATGAACTGCATCGCGTTAAGCATGGCTTACAAGTCCTTAAGGTCGATATTACCAACTGGGATCCCATATTTGTTTATGCAACGGCACAAAGATTGCCGGATAAAACACGAAATCTTTGGGAACAGTTGATTGCTAAATCGGACGACTTGCCGTCGTTAGCAGATTTAAGCAAATTTATGGAAGAAAGGTATCGCAGTTTAGAAGCCACCAAAGATATTAATCAAAATATATCAAATCGAGAAGTTAGAAAGGGTTGCAAGGATCGGAATCGAACTGCGAGTTATCATATAAGCCAACACAATGTTGACAAACAAGGCAGAGATAATTGTTGGCGAGAAAATAAAGAAAGGTATCAACAAAGAGGGTTTGTAAATAATAACAAGGGGGATTATAGAAAGTTGAAAGCCAGGAACGTTCACTGTCTAATGTGCAGACAACAACATTTCCTATCTCAATGCCAAACATTCAAGAGTTTGGACATGAACGCGAGACGGAGATGGCTGACAGAAAATAGGGTGTGTGATAACTGCCTGAGGTCACATCCAAATGCAACATGCACCAGCAGCAATAGGTGTCCCCAATGTGGAAAAAAGCATCATGTGTTGTTGCATGATGGATCCACACAAGAGGGAAGTTGTCAGGGAAAAGTAGATAAGAAAGAGGAGAATCCCAAGAATCAAACTGTTACCAACTGCAATTATAGCAGGAATAACACGCAATCAATGCTAGCGACAGCATTGGTAAAAATTAAGGATGATAAAGGAACTCATCTGACTCTGCGAGCGCTAATCGATCCTGGATCGCAGAGCTCGTTCATAACCGAAACGGCATATCAATCCTTACAAGCGGATACCATACCAGCTGCGTTAGAGGTGACCGGTATAGCATCCGTTCCAGTGGCAACATCAACTAAGATAGCGTGCGTTTCATTGCTGTCCACCATAGACCCTAAGTTTGAGCGCACGTTGCAGGCCTATGTCATCAAAAACATCACTAATGTATTCCCACCGAAAAGAATTACATGGCAAAACTGGTCACACATTGACGGCCTAGAGTTGGCTGACCCAAATTACACCGAACCAGGTCGAATCGATGTATTATTAGGTGTCGACGTGTACGCAGATATCATACAAAATGGTCTACGCAAGGGAGTTACCCAATCGCCCGTCGCCCAGAACACCAGCTTAGGTTGGATAATATTTGGCAAAGCAGCTACAAGTGTACATAAGCGAAGTCAATCGAACTTATCCGCATTTACCCTTCAGCAGACGGATACTTTGCAAGAGTTAAATAGTCAAATGAAGAAGTTTTGGGAATGGGAAGAGTTGGACACCGGACGACGTCTAACAGTTGAGGAAGAAATGTGTGAGAAGCACTATGAGGACCACACAAAACGCCATCCAAATGGTCACTATGAAGTTAGTATACCGTTCTTGGGCGGTAGTCCACCAGATCTAGGTGAGTCTAGAGGACAAGCAATGTCCAGGCTAGTCCAAATGGAAAGAAAATTGTCTCAGAATGTAGAGCTACGCGAAGCCTACACACAATGTTTGAGGGAGTACATTGATTTAGGGCATATGAAAGTAACCACAGGGCAAACACCCCACAGGTATTACATGCCGCATCATGCCGTAGTCAAGGAGAGCACTACGACAAAGGTGAGGGTGGTATTTGATGCTTCAGCTAAAACCTCGAATAAAAAAAGCTTAAATGAGCAGATGTTGAACGGACCAACATTACAACCTAAATTATTTGCTACGTTATTAAATTGGAGACAGTACAAATACGCGGTAACGGCTGATATCGAAAAAATGTACAGAATGATATCTGTAAGTCCTTCAGACAGAAAATATCAAACGATTTTATGGAGAGAAAATCCTAAAGAACCAGTACAAGAATATGAGTTACAAACCGTCACCTTCGGCACGACAGCGGCACCATACTTAGCCATAAAAACCTTACAAAGGCTAGCCACTGACGAAATAAAACAATGGCCAAAGGCAGCCAGAAAGGTTTTTACGGACTTTTATGTGGATGACCTACTTACTGGGGCAGACACACTGCCAGAGGCATTAGAACTTCAAAGGGAATTAATTGATCTATTGAGATCTGGGGGGTTTCATCTAAGAAAATGGGTTGCTAACCACCAATCTCTACTAGAAGCAATCCCAGCGGCAGATCGCGAAATACAACTGCCGCTACAAGTCAAAGAAGATAATCAAATCAAGGCACTGGGTATCTATTGGCACCCAGCCAAAGATTACTTCTCATACGCGATAAAGGAATCGGAATTCGCGCAACTAGCCAAGACAAAAAGAAAAATTTTGTCCGAGGTGGCGAAACTATACGACCCGCTAGGCTGGATAGCCCCACGTATAGTTATTGCCAAGTTAATCATGCAGAAATTATGGATGAATGGGTATCAGTGGAATGACCCAGTGGATCAAGAAATCCAACAAGAATGGACCCAGTTCAAGGAACAACTTCCCCACATTCAAAACTTTAGGATACCGAGATGGTTGAAAACAAGTACAGGAAATAAGAGGTGTCAATTAATGGGATTTTGCGACGCATCCGTACGAGCGTACGCAGCCGTGGTGTACATCAGAACCGTTTTAGAGGATGAAAGTATTGAAACGACATTGCTGATGGCAAGAACGAGAGTTGCTCCCATCAAACCAATGTCTTTACCGCGATTAGAATTATGTGGAGCAGTGCTTCTCAGCAAATTAATCCGGCAAATCAAGATAGACATGCATCTCCAAGACATCCAAAGCAAATGCTGGACTGATTCCAAAGTAGTTCTAGCGTGGTTAAAAGGCATGCCTAATAAGTGGAAGACATTTGTAGCCAATCGAATAGTGGAGATCAGTGAAAATGCTGATAGCACATCCTGGCACTATGTCTCCACCAAGGAAAACCCAGCGGACTTACCGTCAAGAGGAGTAATGCCAGCAAAATTGCAATCAGCCTCAATTTGGTGGCAGGGTCCTACCTGGTTGCGGAAACCAGAGGATAAATGGCCAAAAGAATCTCTGGAAGACCTGAAAACAGAACTTGAAGCCAAGACAACCACCAAAACCCTGATGACAAACCAACCAATCATCACTGAATGGTGGATGAAGTTTTCCTCGCTAACAAAAACACTGCGAGTCATGGCGTACTGCTATCGATTCATACACAATAGTCGAAGGAAGAAAGAGCGGTGCAACTCGCAGCTATTAGCGAAAGAAATCGAATGGGCAAAGACGAAACTAATCCAAGTAGCCCAGAAACAAATGTTTCCCAAAGAATACGAACAATTAAGTAACATCAAAACGATCCACAAATCTAGCCAATTGGCCAAACTATACCCATTTATGGCAGAAGATGGTACAATAAGAGTAGGAGGCAGACTACAAAATGCAAATCTAAGTTACGACACTAAACACCCTATCATCTTACAAAGGCAGCATCACGTCACCAATCTTATTATTGATCATTTCCATAAGACAACGCTCCACGGGGGAGCACAACTAGTATTAAACACGATTAGGAACCAATATTGGATTACGAACGGGATGCTAGCCGTAAAGGAGAGAATTTATAAATGCGTGACATGCATTCGATATAGAGCTACAGCACCATCTCAAATAATGGGAAGATTACCAAGCGCAAGGATCACGCCAGTCAACCCATTCGAAAACGTAGGGGTAGACTACGCCGGGCCCATAGAACTAAAAATGTCCAAACATAAGGGCTCAAAAGTATATAAAGGATACTTCTGTATCTTTATATGCATGTGTACGAAAGCAATTCATATAGAGGTAGCATCAGACATGACTACTGAAGCTTTCATAGCAGCATTGAGAAGGTTTATAGGGAGGCGAGGATTATGTCGGAATATTTATTCAGACAACGGGACAAACTTCGTAGGAGCTAATAAACAATTACAGTCTCAGATGAAGCAGGTCCTAAATGATGCCACCGCGCAGGCCGCTGATGAACTTGCCAATCTGAACATACAATGGCACTTTAACCCACCAATAACTCCACACTTCGGAGGCTTATGGGAGGCCGGTGTTAAAAGCATTAAACATCACCTGAGACGCATTAATAATGACAGAATACTTACCTTCGAAGAACTAACCACATTACTCGTTCAAATAGAAGCTTGCCTGAATTCCCGACCGCTATGCCAGCTGTCGGCCGACCCATCATACCTAGAGATACTTACTCCTGGGCATTTTTTGGTAGGAAGAAATCTCAAGGCAGTACCAGAAGCAACATCCAAGGACAACATGCCATATTTAGATCGTTGGAAACATGTACAGCAACTCGTACAACGATTTTGGACTCAATGGTCACAGGAATATTTATTGGAGCTCCAAAAACGAAACAAATGGTTGCTACAACAACCAAACCTTAAAATAGGCCAGGTAGTTATCATTATGGACGACAATCGCCCACCAGCACAATGGCCACTAGGGGTGGTACACGAAATACACCCAGGATCCGATAACCAGGTGAAGGTGGTAACAGTAAGGACCTCCAGCGCAATCATTAAAAGGCCGATACAGAAATTGTGTCCATTGTCCGCATGATGGTGCAGTATTTATTGGTAAACTTAATTAAATATAATATATAATAAAATATATAATCGGAAAATAAAGAAATATATATATTATGAAGTAAAATTACATTAAGCACATACATGAATTTTATATATAGATTACTTAAATTAAGCATACAAATTAAATTTTATAAATAGAATTAGTGTTATATTTGGTATACAGCGAAATATACATATAAAGAAAAAAAATTTACATAAAATAAATAAAAAGAAATGAAATGTTTTGATGAGACGCATCAACGGGGGGGAGAATGTTTTGGCCTGAAAATAAAAAATATTAAAAGAAACAAAATCAATCCAAAACAGACGTAAACAAACCGGTCAGACGCCGACCCGATATAAACTAATAGATTTCAAGCTAAAAAGAAAAAATAATAAATAAAAAATGATTATAAAAAATTACCTGCACATAGTCCTGAAACCCAGTCCGCTTCCTTCCTAAAAATAAATAAAAAATTCAAAAATAATATTTTAAAACAAAAATAGTAAACACTTACCTAAACTTAATGTCACCCAGTTAATAATAAAAAAAGCTTTAGAGAAAGCTTTAATCATAAAATTGGTCGAAACTCCAACCACTGTAAAATGATCGTGCCGTGGTGAAAAAGCTCCACCAAGCGCCATCTTTCATTTCGACAGAGGAAGAGAAATAAAAGTTCTTGCACCGAAGGAAACTGGTCAGTCGATCAGACGAAGTCGTCAGAGAGGCTATCAACGCGTATACGTATATTAGGGATTTAGATATTGTCTGGGTTTTTACCGGCAATCTTAAAAGGTTAGACAGGCGTAACAAAAAAAAAACTTTTATTAATTTTTTAATTGTACTTTTGGTGATGGATGTCGTATCCCGACAAATTTTTCACAATTAAATATTAGAGCGTAAATAATTGTCGGGTTTTCACCGACAATTCCTGTGTCAGGTTTAGAAAAAATATACTGAATATACGTCATAACCACTGGTGGCGGATATCACGGTTTATAAAAAAACTAACATAAAACATTGATTAGGGCGTAGATAATTGTCGGGTTTTCACCGACAATTACTTTGTTAGGTTTAACATATAAAAAGTACTAACAACGTAGTTGTGTGGACGCCAAAGTTGGTGGAGGTTTTTTTTGCTATAAGTCGAATATCGACTATAATATTTTATCCTCTATCAGAGATTTGCTGTTTAGGAATCTCTGTTGAGGAATTTAAATTAAATAAATCAGCACAAATTCGTGTGTTCTGGTTGTCCATAGTGACTATAACCATTTTATCCTCTATCAGAGATTTTCTGTTTAGGAATCTCTGTTAAGGAATTAAATTCAAACAAATCCCTTATATATCGTATGATCGGGATTTTAAATGATTTTTGATAACTCACAGCTAGTGATTAGCAGAAATCATAAGCTTTCTATTTAGTCAAGTTCTAAACCGTAAGAACTTTCAAGTCGAATCTCGACTAAAAACAAAATTTTTGTTAAAAACAAAACTTAGCTAACCAGGTTGAGCAAAATTCGCTCTATTTTAATTATCTAAATTTCCAATATTGAATCGTAACAAAGTTGCGTATACATAGATCCATAGCGTATGAAAGGCTTTGACCCTGTTTTAAGAAGTCCAAACCAGTGGCAGGTAAAAAAAACATTATAGGCTGTAAATTAAAAAAGGACAGCAAAAAGGGGAGAAGACTGCGAATAAATCGCCATTTCATCCTGTGTGCACTGAATCCCGCAAGGTCATACAGATCTAAGTCGGGTTACAGTGGAAGCACAAGCAATTTACAAAAACAATTATTGGTCAGCTACAGCAGCTGGGATACAACCGGGACACTGTGGTGACCTAATTATACTCTGAATAGAGAAATAAGGAACAAAAGTAAAGAACATTGAATTTGAAATATAGATTGAATGATTTACTAATAATTACATTTTCAGATAAATAAAGGCAGCAGTAATAATATAAGTAGTTATAAGCAATTTGAAATTTAAAACTTAAAAATTGAATATTAAAGTAAAGTAGAGTTTAGAGGAATTTAGAATTAATTAGAAGTGTAATTTGTAGGAGATAATATAAGTATTTTAAACCATTTTTATCTTTGATTCCGCAACCTTTAACCATTACAGAAAGCTAAAGTAAAAGAAAGGTAAATATTGTGGGTTCTTCAATTTGGAAGAACTTAAAGTTTATAATAAAAAGAATTTTCTTATTATTACGGCTTGCGCCGTAACAAGGATTGTTTTAATTTCAATTTAAATAGCAACAAATCATGTTCAAAAACATGTAATTTAAAATGGTTTTGCCTTATAATCAATTAAGAACTGTGTTTTGTTGAACAAAACATAAATCTAGTGCAAAACCATATGTTGTATAAACGATAAAAGTTATTTTTAGGAGATTATATAAAAGTTTTTTGGTGAAAGTGTGATGTTTTTTATTATAATTTGTAAAGTTTTATATGGCTCAATTTAAAGTGGGTTACCTGTGGATGACTCTACTTTATTCTTGCTGATAAAAAAATTTTTACTAAATAACTGTAACAGACCCCGTTTTAGAGTCGCAGGCCAAGGTACAACAATTTAGAGGACTGAATGAGCTTTTTAGTGCCTTCTCCAAATTGAAGAAGATACAAGGACAGCGTAAAACATTTAGGACAGCACCAGCTGCAGCACCGGTGGACCGAAAGCCAATAGCTAGTCAATCTTCGCAAGTAAAATGTTTCAACTGCCATTCCAGAGGCCACGTCAAAAATGAATGTAGAAAGCCGCCGAGACACCGAGGTTCCTGCTATGTTTGCGGAGTCTTTGGGCACATATCAACTGAATGTCCAAAAAATAAAATCAATTTAATTGCATCAAAAGATAATATGGATGTTTACAAAAAGGTAACAGTTCATTATAATTTAAAGGATGTAAATCTTAAAAATTCAATATTAGCAATTTTAGACAGTCAGTCCAGTCAGCCTGATTAGGGTGGATGCGTTACCCGACAAGATTAGGAACAAAATTAAGAAAAAAACTTATGGAAGCAAATTTTATGGAATAAATAACAGTAGGCTTAAGATAATCTTAGAACTGACAGTTTTTATAACTATTAATGGTAGCACTAAAGAAATAAATGTTTTAGTTGTGAATGAGAGCACGATGTCTTACAATTTACTCTTAGGTAGAGATTCTCTGTCAAAATTCGATTTTAGGTTGGTACAGGTGCTAGAAGACGACTTTGAGAAGGAATAGATGTAGTTATTGACAATGAATTAGACATTAGGGTCGATAAAGATTTAGAAAAAGGGGCCAAGGACAGTTTTTTAGAGATATTTAGGAAATATTACAGCGAATCAGTTAAACCTAATATACCGAACGTAAATCAAACTGTCTAAAGATGAACAGTTCCATTGCACACCTCGTCGTTTATCATTTTATGAAAAGTCTGAGTTAGAAAAACTTTTGAAAGATTTAGAAGCACGTAACGTAATTAGACCAAGTAATTACCCATATTGTTCACCTATCGTCCTTGTTAAGAAGAGGAACAATGAATTACGCTTATGTATAGATTATCGGCAATTAAACAAGATTACGTGTCGTTATAATTATCGCTTACTGTTTAGTACAACATTATTTTTATTTCTTTCATTTTATTATGTATGGCAGTTCTTTTCTTTTTATTTTTGCTAAGGTTGGCTTCACCTGTTTTTGGTTCTAGAAATTCATACTTTATCTTTCTGCCACGCCATTTTTGTAACACGGAGTTCTTAATAATAAAAAATTCTATAAAGCTCGAACAAGTTTGTTTTGCATTAGCCAGTCACATCATATCTTATAATAATCAGGAAGAACAGCCGGAGCCACAATATTATCATCATCAATCAACAGAAGCATCAACAAAAACGCAGATAAGTAAAATTCAAAATACAATTTTACTAGTAAAAAAAATTAAATTCACATAAATTTTCGTGAACTCCATTTTGTTTCTTTTCCAAAAAGACGTTCCACAATTTCCACACACACTTACATAATTTGTGGACATAATACACTCTTATGCAATCAAGAACTGTCAAAGTGTCTCCACATAAAAAAGACATCAAAGTGTAAACATTTCGAAAAAAAAAAGTTTGTTTAACCAAAATTATTTGTTTAAAAGAGAGTTTATTTAAAAATTAGTGTAATAATAAAATAATAATTAGTTTTTATGACATTTTTCTACCTACAATTAGCGAAACCAAATACCTGGATATTTGTAACCCCAAAAATGGAGGAAATATTTATCAAATGCCGCACTACACCATCTACAACTAAATTACATGGTACCGGGATTCTGAAAATAGGAGAAGGATGTGAAGCTCGTTCCCCATTGCATATTCTCAGCTCTAAAACTGATTTTAACAGCAATGTGTCGCTGAATTACTTCTCTAGTATAAATGTTCCCATTGAAATGATCAAGCTTACCATAGATAAGTACTTAGATTTTAATGATATTGACTTAAGACAGAATGTTAATTTAAGTTCTATTAATCTAGCAAAAGATCTAGAAAAACTAAGCTTCAGGGTAAAAGATTTAAAACAAAAGAATATTTCATTAAAGTCAGTTAAAAGTCATTCTTTCCATTTATATTCCTTAAGTTTTATTGTTATATTAATAATTTTGATTGTATTAATTTATATTGTCGCAAAAAAGCTACTAAAACTTAAAATGATTACGAAAAGACCCGAAGTTAATGAAAACATGAAAGAGATAGAAATTCCTAAAGATAAAGGAGATGACTTAAATGGAGAAAGTTCGGCCACTCATGAAAATTACACCAATCCCAGGTATAATTTTCAACCTTAAGAGGGGGCGTGTTGTAAAGCACCCATGTCAGCATATTAGTACCCTTCCAGCATACTTTTATTTTTCCAACAATTGCTACTTGCTAAATTCCTCAATTCTACAATTTCATCAACCTTCCTTTAAAGTCACGTATGAATTCTATATTTCCTGCAATTATGCTGACTTATCAACACGATCCCTTGTTTTTCTCAATAAGTCACGTTAATATCAGGTTACATCCTGTTTCCACTGGTTGAACTCTATTTTCTTAAATCCTAACAGACACTCCAGTTTGATTTTCCAACGTGCTCGGGTCTTCGCGGAATCATTTTTGATTAATTAAAAAAAGGTTTAACAAAGTTAATTAATTGTTTTAAAGCAAATAAAGGATTTCATTTAACATCCCGAGCAACCTCAACAGTGGCTAGCGGTTTCAAATTTTTTATTGCTCTACGTAAGGGAGTAAGTTTTAGCAGGCAAGAAAGTTATTCCAAGCCTCAATATCTCGAATAAACTTCGAATTATCGAGGTTCAGCAATTCAGCAAAACCTCGGTTATTCGAAACCTCCCTATCTCGAATTAAAATTTGACTCCCTTCAGGTTCGAGTTACGGAGGTTCGAC
The DNA here is from genome assembly GCA_949987705.1 of Thereva unica. Lineage (NCBI taxonomy): Eukaryota > Metazoa > Arthropoda > Insecta > Diptera > Therevidae > Thereva > Thereva unica. The sequence continues at coordinate 114,688,197 of OX465283.1, forward strand.
TGTATTTGCATTGTTATAGCATTTTTGATAATTTGGAAGGAAGGAAAAAGAACTCAAATTAAAGTAATTCATAAAAGACAAAATTCAAACAGAAATTCTAAAAGACTCCAGGAGAAGTCTTACTCAAACCGAGGAGGGGTTATGTATGCAAAAGACAAGATTACGTTGTCTGCGGCATGCATACCGGAAATCTCGGGCAACGAAACGACCCCCGAGTTTTCTGAGAAATCCCAACAGAGAATCTTTTAGTATTCCCACCGAAAAACTGCAAGCCAAACACTTTGAAGTTTTTCGATGGCTAGAAAGCGTTTAGGAGCCAAAATTTCTTAAGCGGGCCACTAAAAATTGACTATTAGATTTTAATATATGTATCTATTAACATATTTTGGCAGCTTTATAGGTTAAAAGTAATACCCTAAAACGGTTTTTGAAAATTTGAATTTTTCAAAAATTTATGGCGATTGAAAATTTTGGGTACTTTTCTTTAAAATTACAATATCTCAGCGAATAATTACTGGATTTCAATAAAAATTGGACTGCATGTTAAGGAACAGAAGAGGAACAAAAAAAAATACAATTATGCGAGGCCCGCATGCCAGAGTATCGCATAGCTGTCAAAAGTAGATTCAAAGCATAGACTTAAAGGTACATTTCCAATGCTGGAGTGAGCTTTCGCTCAGACTCTGCGCAGATTGTCCCTATTTACAATGCGAGCTTAGCGTGAATTTCGAATTTCGAAGTGGAAGGAAGTAAACAGCTGATTTGTGACAGCAATGTTTATATTTTATGTAAAATGGATAGCCACAGACGATCAATAATATTGCGTTATTATTTTACATTATCGCAAGCGATTTGTGATTTTAGAAAAAGTAGGCGCTGGTGGGTCCGTGAGTTGTTTAAACAGCGTGAGAAGTTTAGCGATGCCTCAAATTAAATAAATGAAATGTTGTTGCTTGGGGATCATGAAAGCTTTTTTAACTACACCAGAATGAGTCGGGAGCAGTTTGATTTATTGCTTCATAAAGTAGGACCTTGTTTAGCTAAATCCTCAATAAGGAAACCAATTAGTGAACGAGATAGATTACTTGTAACATTGAGGTAAATAAAGAAATATTTAAAATGAAAAAGGGAACGTTCTGATAAGGTGTATTTTTAGGTTCCTTGCTACTGGCATGAACTATAGTAGCTTATCCTATGCTTTCCGGATGGGAAAATCAACAGTCCATAAAATAATAAAAGAAACGACGGAAGTCCAGCTCATAGTGGAACACTATATCACAATTATAAAAAAACATTTTCGATAGTACTAATGGCAGTGTGCGACTAGGACTTTAATTATACATATGTCAACATTGGTGCGTTTGGGTCTGCATCTGACGGTAGATACTATTTTGGTTAATATTATTCTTAAATTAATCATTAAAAATATCTGTCAATAGGATGTATCTTACGGCGTTCTGATTTCGGACAGCATTTATTAAATAATTAGCTTAGAATTGCCGGAAGATGTAGAGCTGCCTAATACCAACACAAAGTTCCCACATTACATTGTGGGAGATGAGGCATCCCCCTTAAAACGCCACCTTATGCGACCGTATGGTGGGCGATCTTTGCCATTAGACAAAGAAAAGTACAATAAGTGCCTTTCAACTGCACGGCGTATCATTGAAAACACTTTCGGGATTATGGTTGCTAGTTCCGTATTTACCACACTGTGATATGTGCAAATCCGGAACTTGCTAAGTCAATAGTAAGAAGTACTGTTGTTTTGCATAATTTCATCCGCAAAACAGGGTCACCTCTGTACCCGCCAATGGACTGCGAGAGTATTTCACCAATAACCGAAGCAGATGTGGGAAATTGGAGACATTGTGCTGTGAGATTGGGATCTAATAATTCAACGTACGATGCTCTCACTTTGCGAGATATTCTAAAAGATTTCCTAAATGATGTCCGAAATTGACAAGAAATAATAAATGCATTGTTTTTATAATTTTATTTTATTTATTATACCTATATTTGTAAACAGTGTCCATTAATTCTTTTTCAAGCGATTGGGCTTTGTCAGCGTCTAAATGAATTAAAGTATCTCTTATGAATTCAAGTACTGTGTCATAGGGTCTCACTTGAGGTGGAGTGTTTATGGCATTAATCAACTCCCTGGTATTTTCAGTAAATACCTGCTCCATAGTCCTCGGGTTCGTCCGTGGTTGTGGCCGAGGTGACGGTATGGAAACTTCTGGTGACTCGGCTGAAGCAGAATACTCAGCAATTGGATTGGATATTGGGGATAGAGAGCACATAGGGATTGATATTGGGGAGGAAGAGCATATGGGAATTGATACTGAAGGTGAACACACAGGGATTGATAAAACGAAAGGAGAACATACAGGGATTGGGTTTCGTGAAGAGCTAGAAGAAGAAGGAAGAATTACATTGGAAAACCGAAAGTTTTGAGAATCTCCAGCACATGAGTCCTCTAATATAACTATCGGAGTGGCTTCTTTTTGTGTACTCGGCCACATAGTGGAATCTGTTACTCTGAAATGAATGTAATGAATGAACCTTCTCTTTTTATAGACTTCATCCAGAAATTTAAGGTGGTCAAAAAAGATCCATTTGGTTCCTTTGGATGAACCAGCTCCATTGCAACGTGAATTGGCGTCTTTCTCGCACTCCCGTTGGTACTTTTCCCTCAATTTTCTAAACGTTTGATACGCTTCTTCGCCTGCAAATACGACACAATACCAGTGGATGCAATAATTATTCATATTCACTTCGTACCTGACAAATTAAATTTTCCTCCAATTTCCGCCCATAAATGATTCCTTTTGTTGACATTTCTATAGCTGTATGAAGAAATTTTCCATAGACAATCGGTCCCTTGGACAACCTCAATGTGTTCTCTTCATTCATTTTAGTGGCAATAGCAAGAATGTAATGAATGTACAAAATTAAAAAAAAAAATCGAGTAAACCCCAAACTGATAACTTTAATATAAACAAGTAAACAGCAGCTGCTGGTTGGAGTCTCGTTTGTACTCTTATCAAGAGCAGACAGACTGTGCGTTGAGACTAGAGGTCGCGAGAAAAGTCGGTGTTTCCTAAGAATTACGGTTCAATCCCAGTGCGTTATACATATATAGTTTTTATTTAAAAAGTGTTAAATAGATTCTCTTTTTTTTTCCTTTTTAAATTTTAAAGAAAATAACTTTTAAGACGAAACAATTAAAGAAATAGAGGAGAAAAGTCCCAGTGTAGAGCATGTACACGGAAGTGTCATGTCTCAAAAAAATAATATAAAAGGTGCCGCCGGCGATAATGACACGATAACAGTGACAACCAAGCATAAAAACAAGGCCATAAAATTGCAAGTGACAGTGAAAAAACTAATAAAGAACGGCGCCCTGTAAACAAAAGGCGCCGAAAAATCAAAATCATGCCGAATCTACTGCAGCGATCAAAAGGCAACAACAACACCCAGGAAAAAAGTCCCACAGCGTCTGGGTCTGGAACAACGGCCACTTGCACCGTAGTGATGACTGATTCCGACGAAGAGTCATCATCCTACGATTCTGTCCCAGGCAAATATAAAGGCCTGGGCAACAGTTTCAAAGAACTGGCCACAGAAAATAATGAAAATGAAGCTAGGCTCGAAAAAATGATTGAGGAGCTAAAGGAAAAAATTTTTCCTAGGCTCCCAAAACCAAAAGCAGCAACAACTCAGCAACGGCAAAGCCTGAAGCAGCAAGCCCCGCAGCAACAACAACAAAAGCAATACCAACAGCAGCCCCAGCAACAGCAGCAGCAACAGCGCAGCAAAAACAACATAAAAAAAAAGAGAAAATCCCGCCGATCAACATCTTCCACCAGCAACCAATGGATACAATAAGGTTAGCGAAGCAGGTGCTTAAGCACACTAACTTTTTTATAAAAAGGCTTAGTGGGATTAAGCACTGCTTAGTTTTAAATAGTTTAGGAGATTTTAATAAAATGAAAATAATATTAGAAAGGGCGAATACGCAATTTTTTACATTCACTGCAAAAAGTGAAAAATTACAAAGCGTCCTCTTAAAAGGCCTCGATCCCGACTCTGATACCCAGGAGCTCTTGAATGAACTCCAATCTCTCGAGGTCGAAAATTTAAAATTTGCCGCGGTAAAAAAATTCAGCACGACTTACTCGCGTCAAACTGAGAGGCAGCTCCCCATATTCTTGGTACAACTGACTCCCGAAAGCCGGTTGGATAACCTAAAAAAGATTAGGTATCTCAACTTTCATGTGGTAAGTTGGGAAAAAATAAATAAAAAAGCAGACATCCTGCAATGTATGCGCTGCCAAAGGTTTGGACATGCCGCAGCTAACTGCCAAATGGCTTTTAGGTGTGTCAAATGTGAAAGAACCCACAATCAAGGCGAATGTCCTCTGGGGAGGGAAAAAGTCGCGGATAAAAACAAGTTGTTCTGTGTGCTCTGCAGATCTAATGGACATCCTGCTAATTATAGAGGATGCCCTAAATATGCAGAGTTCAAGCGACGTATTAAGGCGCGTAAAGAACAAATACAGGCCCAACAAGACCGTAAGGGGCAAATGTTTTAAAATTTAGTTGTACCTGGTATGCCCTTCGCCCAAATGGCGGCTGGAGCCCAGACAACCAAACAGCAAGTCCCAAAAGCTGCGCCTGCAGCAAGTTCTGGGGACAGCGAGCTGAAAGCGGTTCTCCTATCAATTCAAGGGCAAATCGCTCAGCTACAAAAACAACTAAACGAGCAAAACGCCCGTTTAGGCTTAGTATATTCCTTCTTTACGACAGAAACCATCTCTGGGTAAGCTGATTAATGGCTTTACGCAGGGAGGACACGATCAAGGTCATTGCGGTGAACGTTAATTCGTTGATAAGAAACGAGAGAAGGGCGAATTTGCTGACCCTTTTGCAAAACGAAAATCCTGATGTGCTTCTTGCTAGTGAAACCAAACTAAGCGAGAAGCACAAAGTGGATTACAAAGATTATGTGGTAATTAGGAGAGATAGACCTAATGCCACACAAGCTGGGGGCCTACTAATACTAGTAAAGACCACCCTTAAACACAAGATCATGTATATCAGGGACATCGCAAAGTTTCTGGTGTTAGAAGCGTGCGTTATATACCTCCCTCTGTCTAGTGGCAGAAGGCTGTATATAATTGCCGCGTACGCACCCCAAACCTCCCAATATAGAGGAAATGAGCTCTCTTTTTCAAACTCTCCACCTGGAGTCGGAGCAAAATTTTTACTCTATCTCCATCTATCGAAAACTAGTTTAACCAAAAACTTTAACATTTTTCGAAAAGCTTCAACCTGCACTAGAAATAGATCAACTGCAGATTGCAGCTTCAGCGTTCGCAGCGTGGATTAGAAGGAGAGATTAATATGTAAAACTGCAGGAGTGGGAAAGGGAACACAAATCCACGCTGTGCTACGCTCGCATTAGAAACATAGCCTAAACCTGGCAATGTACAATGAGAAGCGTGGCGCGAGTGCGTTGCTTGAAATATTCGGAAAATTGAATATTTCATGCATGCTAGTTATGTATAATTCGGAACCGGACTCCAAAATGTATAAATCGGAACCGGACTCCAAAATTCCTACATATAAGAAATATGACTCCGCCTGGCAAGGCGTGAGAAAATTCATTTCCAGTTCTGAAAAGCCAGACGCTGATTCGGCATAAAAAGATAACTAACGAGTGTACATGACTTGTCCCTGCCTCTGAGTTCTAATCGCGACGCCTCACGGGAATGTTCATTTTTAAAACCCGCAATTAAATAATTAATTATTTTCCTGATTAAATAAAATTTTGTTTAAACTTAAAGTATTGTGTTGTTTTTCTTGCTTGTAGTGATTTGCAAGCATTTTATTTTTTTTACGGTCCACCCCGCTCAACCACGTAACTGGCGCAGTCGGTTAACGAAAAACTCGCGAAAGCTTACGTTTTTTAATTTTTATCGGTAACGTTCGGAAAGAATAAACCGAAATACGCGTCGATATTAGGTAAATTCGCGAAGAAGTAAAACCTAAATTGCCGCGTAATAAAAAAAGGTTAAAATAAATAAGTGCTAGTGCTAAACAAGAGTGACAACAAGGCCTAAAAACGTCACTTAAACCAGGTAGTGAGGTTGCTCCTGATCTTGTGCTAAAACAATACAAATTAAAAACGTTAATATAAAAGTGTAAAGTGGTGCATGTCCGAAAGAAGGCGAAGGAGGGAATCGCTGTTCAACTCTAACAGAAACATAGTGACCCACGAAATGGAGGACCAAAGTAGTGAACTTCAAAGGAAACTAAGGGAACGTGAGGAGGAAATTGCCCAATTAGCTGTGGCGGTGCAACAATTAGTTGCAAATCAAAATCAAGAACCAATCGGAAGACTAGCAGCTGCAATACAGGAACTCAATGTAAGAAATGTAGCAGATCCTAGGCAGAGGGTTTTAAAGGAACTCAGGCACATGAGTACATTTACGGGACGAGGTGATGTTTCAATAAATTCCTTCATCACGAGCATGGAATTTTTCCTCAACGCAATTGTGGACCCACAACTACGAAAGGATACAACCAGGATGATTTTTCTCGAGAAGATTCAAGGCGAAGCCAAGGACGCAGTAATAAACATTAGGGAACCAGACAACTGGGAGATGATAAAAGCAACATTGAAGCTGCGTTATAAACCCGACGTCGAACCGGCGGAAATCTATCGGAGAATTAGCGGATTAAAAGTAAAAACAGTAAGTGAGTTAGCTATAGAATTACAAAAAATTAAATTTAAAACAGATGAGCTTATAATATGATATATTATAAAAATAATACGTGCATAGATTTAAGTAATGTTGATTCACTCCTTGCAAATACAGCAAAAGAAATGTCTCAAGGAGTGCTTTTAGATAAAATCTATCAGATGACTAATATTTTAGAAATCATCAAGGTAATGCGTGAAAGGCGTTTTGAAGATGCGTGCATTAGGGATGAGTTTAAAAAATCAAAGTTTTTAACTTCAAGTAGAGTTGTCGAAAATTTTACAAATAGAAATGAAAGTTCCAAATTATAATAACAGATAAACAATTACCACAACAATTATAGACAAAACTCGGGAAACCACCGCTCACAAAATGTTAATACAGACCAACGACGTTTTTATTATTCAAAAAATCAATATAGTCCCAACAATTATAACTCCGAGCAGTTCAAACCCAATTTTACACAAGGTAACTATAGAGGTCATTCATTCTCGCGGCGAGATCCGACCACACCTATGGAAGTGGACAATGTCCAACCCCTCAGAACTAATCGAAGTCAATTTTCTCAGAACTCAAAACATATTCCGAACGAAAGTAGATACGAAAGGGTAACCGGTGATGCTGAATTAAACAAGGCTGGAATGTCAGAAGAAGCAGAAAAGTTTTTTCTAAACTAGCCTCGGACGAATTACCACAAATCCACATCACCATCAATGGCGTAAAATATACGGCCCTAATCGATACAGGATCTTCGTTTAGCATTATTGATGCTAAATTACCTAATTTCCTTAAAATTAAAATAAAGCCATTAAAGTTCACCACGGTTACGGGAAAAGCCCGTATAAATTACGAAGTGCATACACCACCCCCAGGAGCTATTATTCGTTGGAAGGTTAGAAACCTAGTTAAACGAAGTTATCAATTCCTTATCGGTATGGATCTATTAAATAAACTAAAAACCGACGTTAATATTAAGTACCAACACATTTCTCTCAACGGCCAAATACATCTCCAGAAATAGCGAACCCGTATTTACCCAAGGCGACATGCCTTATTTCCGCGAAAAAATGATTTTAGACATAGTACAAGCAAAACTATCGTAAAAGCGAATATAAACGCGATTTCTTTAACATACAAACTTTATTATTTACAGCTTTTCGCAGCACTTTTGATTATGTTTACCGTAACCACACCAGTCCAAGGATGGTTAAACGTTTACAATATGGAAGAACAAGCAGGGTTTACTGAAATTCGATTAAATAAAGTCCAAATAGTATCTAAAACAAATATAATTATTCATGTTATCAATACCAAGGAAATTCTAAACGTAATCCACGATTTTAAAACTAACGCAGCTAAATTAGACGGACAGCGTAAAGAGTTAATACTTACAGAACTAAGACATTTGGAAAACATAGTTCAGACACTTATTCCACCAATAAGGCGACGACGAGGTTTAATTAATGTAGTGGGAACCGCCCAAAAATGGCTCTTTGGTACCATGGATGAAGAAGACCGACGTGACATTGACAAACATTTAAACGCTTTAGATTCGAACAACCATAACGTAATAGAAGCTATTAATCAACAAATTGACATTAACGAAAATTTTAACGAAACATTTAAACAACTAAAAAACATAGCCAAAAGAGATAGAAACACTATATTGAACAGAATAAATAACCTTTCAAGCAATACATTGATCGAAAATATACATTATGACCAAATTTTTAAAATTCAAATTCTTAAAAATAAAATAGAAAACTTGCAAGACAATGTTGTTTCCGCCAAATTCGGAATCTTACATCCTAGTCTTCTTACAGACCAGGAAATTAAAAAATATGAAATAAATTTAGAAAAATTACAGTATATTAAAGTTGGATTGGCAAAATCAGGACATGATTTATTAATTTTTGCAATTAAACTTCCTAGAGAATTTTTAATGGTACAATTAAAAGTAATCTTGCCTATACCTAATAGTCAACAAAAAGAAATCGATTATCCTTCAGAAATTGTATTCCATATCAATGATACTATTTATTAATATGAAAATTATAAAACTTTAAATGAACTAACTGTAAGCAAACATTGCATATATAAAGAAAATTGCAATTTAGTTAAAAATACAAATACAGAAATAATTGAATTAGATAAGGAGACTATTGTAATAAAGAATGCCAATCAAATTAATATTAGCCAAAAATTGTGACAACAGAAAACTAATTCTATCAGGAAATATACTAATGCACTTTAATAATTGTACAATAAAAATTTTAGCTCATTATTTTTCTAGCGAAGAAGAAAAATTTCAAGATAGATTTTATTATCCTGTAAATAAAGAATTTAAAAATTTCACTGAAAAGCTCACCTTAGATGATATTATATTGCACAATACCAAGAACATTAATAAGATTAAGGAACTCCAAATGCATAAAATTGTTACATATGGCGCTAATGTAAGCCTATTTTCATTGCTGTTAATTACAATATTTATATTATTAGTTTATTTTAATGAAAAGCAGAAAAATTTAAAAATTAAGATACAAAATATGATCCAGGAGGATCCTATGTCAAAGGGGGGAGAAGTTATGTATAATTCGGAACCGGACTCCAAAATTCCTACATATAAGAAATATTACTCCGCCTGGCAAGGCGTGAGAAAATTCATTTCCAGTTCTGAAAAGTCAGACGCTGATTCGGCATAAAAAGATAACTAACGAGTGTACATGACTTGTCCCTGCCTCTGAGTTCTAATCGCGACGCCTCACGGGAATGTTCATTTTTAAAACCCGCAATTAAATAATTAATTATTTTCCTGATTAAATAAAATTTTGTTTAAACTTAAAGTATTGTGTTGTTCTTCTTGCTTGTAGTGATTTGCAAGCATTTTATTTTTTTTACGGTCCACCCCGCTCAACCACGTAACTTGCTAGCTGTTGTGTTGTGAAATTACTGTTAGTGGATGGCAGTTATAGTGAACTCTAATTGTGTCTTTGTGAAGAAGTGATCTACAAATTTTTTTTTTAAAATAAAAATGCAAAAACTTACTGACGCTAAAATAGAACTCCTTATTGAGTTAGTGAGAAAACATCCAGGACTTTACGGAAATGGCGATAAATGTTATAGAAAAAATGAGTGGAGGGAAAAAACCTGGAATGTTAGTGCAACAGAGTTGGAAGCAAGTGGTGTGTAATTTCCTACATATTTTTAATAAAATAATCTTTTTAAGTTTAATTTATTTACAGCGAGAGATTGTAAAAATGCCCGGAGGTCCTTATGGGACCAGTTCCGTAGCAGTTTAAAGGAACGCAAGGGCTCTACCGGCGAAGCAGCTCCCGAATCTTGCAACAAGAAAAAATATAAATGTTTTGAAAACCTGCTTTTAATACAGGAATCGTTGCAACCCAAGATAAGATCGTATATTACTCGTATTTATTAATATCACAATGGTTATAGAACAACCTGTAACTTCCAGGCCGCAGAACAGGAAGATATTAATGACATTAGCACAACAGACGAGGACAACACTCTCTTTTGGACACAAATAGACGGAGAAGATTTAACCGTAGAGTCTGAGCATGCTACTTCCAGCGAAGGAAGCAGACGCTTTCTTTTTAATGCTCCTCGATAGTAAAGTTCCTCTTCTGTGTCCAGAACTTCAACTCCGATCCAGGCAAAAAAAAAACGAAAAATGGAAGAGAATGTAACGGTAGGCCGTTCAGAAGACCGATTCCGGAATTACGTCCCTGTCTTAAATCTCGGTTATATCCGCCTTAACGGCATTATAAAATTGACCACCTAAATAAACTCTATTCAACCCCTTACTTCCCGTATAATTTCTCTAATTCAATGTACACAAAATTTCTTCATATAACCCTTTTGCGTCAAACAGCACTTTTTCGGATAAATTTTCACCCAAATTATGCACGCCTATGGCCTAATATTTAGCCCCGTGGTTATTTTCCCACCCACACATGAACATTTCGTTCTTAAAAATCCAAGCGGGTGGCAGCGCAGCCAATCAAAGCATTGAGCGCGAGAATAATCTGACGACGCCGGGGCACACACCAACCCAACGCATGTATGTAGCATGTCGGGATAGAAAGATACGCTCAACTAGTCGCATTCAGAGCGGTGGATTAGCTATCACCCCACCCACCAAGAATCACGCCACTTCCGAATAAGGAAGAAAAATGCGAAGCGATTGCAAAGCAAACCTGGATGGGGGGGTTGAGCGTCGGCTTCAGCCAAAAGTAGCGTCACTCGGTGAAGGATACTGAAAGTCGCCGGACGTGTACGAACCGATAGTGGAGTGCACCGAAGAAAAAGAGTCGGTTTTAAAAGGATCGTTTGTCCCCACGGCGGAATTTTCTTTTAATCTGGGTTTTACCCAGCGGTTGCCGAAATTTGAGTGGTTAAATTGTCTCCCAATTTTTTTTTTTTTTTTTTTTTTTTTTTTTTTCAATTTACGGTTAATGATAAATAGTGCATAGTGCTAGAAAAAGGAAAGCCGTTGAAACAGGATTCTTCCTTTCCTGTAAAGTGTCTCTAACTTAGTATCGGCGCGAGTTACAAACATGTGACCCATCATCATCAATATAATGTTCGCACGTTCCCAGCAGTCATGGAACCCGACGCTGAACTCAATCCAGTTCACGAAATTCTAGGATAAGCATTTTAACTGTAGTCATTACATTTTCAAATATTCTTTGTCTCTAAAAATCCCGGTTTTATATTTCGCATTACTACTTATTTTTCAATTCTAAATTCCGTTAAGATCATCATTTTATTCGTAGACATTATATTTTCACATTTTCCTTTGCTATTAAAAATCTCGGTTTCATATTTCACATATTTTTATTTTTACTTAATTTTGTCAATGTTAACAATTTTACTTGTAAAGAATAAAAATTCCATTTGTTAAAAAGTTCAGTTCTCACTGAGCTTTCAATTAAGGAGGTCGATCTAAAAAGTTAAATAAAATTAAATATTGTTCGTTAATCGAAGTGTTTTATTTGCTTATTTTTGTATATTTTTTATTGTTGTGTGTCTTGCAAGTATCGCAAGACCGTTTTTCGCGCGTTACATGGTTTGTGTCTTTATCACCTGCATAAAAGAAGTCGATTCCTGCTGTAAGTGCGCAATAAGGAATGAAAAAGGAAAAATGTGATTTGAATTGCTGGAAATAACGGGAAATTGCTTGAAGAGCAAAGGCTTCATTGAGGTTGAGAAGTTCGAATCGAACAAGTTCCTGCTTTGTTTGGCAACTGTTACCCCCCCCCCCCCCCCGCAAATCATTGCGCGCTGGAATGGTGGACACGAGGAGTAAAGGTAGGAAATTCTAGTCCAATTATATTTTTTTTCAACCCCGTGGTTCCGGAACGGGACACCGTTCGTGCAAGTGAGGGCCTGAAAAAAAGGAAAGGGGTTTTCCGAATGCTGTCCAGCTCCTAAGGTGACTTATCAGCAACAGTGTTCTATGGGAGTCCTATTGTTTTTGTTGTGAAGTACTATGTAGTCAAAATCAAAAATCTTACAAAGGCAAAACAATAAAACAAAATTTTTTAAGTGATGAACGATAAAGAAATAGCAAAAAAAAAAATAACAAAAAAACAATAAAAATAAAAATAAACCCTATATAAGAACAACCAGTGAAGTGCTTCCTCGACCTCTGAGTGCCCGGAATAACTTATTCATGCATTAAAATTTAACAATAACATGAATACCAGCGGCCATTCCAATCGTGACGGGATACACTCTTACGAATTTTTTTTTTCTTTAAAAAAAAAAGGAAATGAAAAATAATAACTTACAAAAAAAAAAAAAAAAACAAATAATACGATTAATCTTAAAATAGAACGTTGTAAATTGCATATGGGCAATAGGACACCTAATCATAATGAAATTAATAATGTCGCCCGAGACAGGTTTTCTTCTACACATATTTAACTATAACATGAGAAATCACTAAGACTATAAGCCAGTGGCAAGGACATTTCGGGGAAACGTAAGAAAAATAAAGAAAAAAATGTGAATAACGAAGAAGATGAATCCGTAGTTATGTGTCCAAATACTTACCTTTTCTTTTAAAACATTTTTTTTGTAAGTAGATATAAAGGTGCATGTCGATTATAGATATAAGGCTTTATTCCTTTTGTTTACAATATTTTTTTGTTAGAAAAAACAATTTTTTTTGGGGAATTAAAAATTCCTCAGGTTTTGAAGAAACCCGTAAATAATCCTGTAAGGTTCTAGACAACCATGTTAAAATAATAATTATAAGAAAATTAATTATCAAGCAAGCGGTGGCCATCCTAGAAAGAAAGAAAACCGAAAAAAATATATTTGCCAGACCAGTAGTCATGCTAAGGCACATTAGTTATAAGTCAAATTATTATTGTTATAAAGAAAAAATTATATTTCAATATAAAATCCTTAAGGGAAAAGAATCCACAAATGAAAAGTAATACCAATGGAATTAACAGATAGAAAAAGATTTTGATAAGATAACTTTTGTCCTATATATATATATATTTTTTTTTTGTTTATGTTTACGCGGATAATTTGTTTTTTTTTAATAGAATAGAAGAATTTCTGTTTGGGAATATAGAACGGTGTATAAAAGAAAAAAAATTTGAAGAGAAATAAAAAAAAGAGTAAAAATTTGTCACGATCAACATAATCCTCGAGCGTCTTTCTTTTCATATTGCCTTGTTTTTCTTCTTGCTCGCTTCCGAGTAGATCGCTTCTCTTCCTTTTCTTTTAACATGTAAGGAATATTAGGTGGACTGTGAGCATGGAAACCAGTGGGGGAGGCTGTGTGCCTCATGCATCAAATGTAAGTACTTATATGTCTTAAGTTTCTTTTCAGCATCTAATCCCGATCGCGTTCGCCCGCATGGCTGCGGCCCATACTTAAACACCGCTCTCTCTCGATGACCCTGGATGGGTCCCAATATCACCCCCTTCAATGTTTTTGCGTTTGGCTATTAACGGCACGAAATTTTAGTTTTTAAAACTGTCAACTCTTTCAGTCTCCCTACACGACGAAACCCCCCATCCGGCGAGCTAGCAAGAGCAGCGCTAGTCGTGCCCACGCCAAGTGTAGTGGAGGCTAGTACCTTTTTCTTGGCGATACCCTTCATTCCGGACCAAACGTCCTAGCCACCTTCCTCTTTAGGAATACCTCTTTTTGTATATATTTTTTTTGTAATATGCTTATGGCCCTTTGAGGCAATACATTTCCTCCTGCGTTCCTTCGAGCGTAAGCTCAATGTAAATCCCCGACAGTTACAAGAATACCAAGCAGGCGTTCGGAGATTTTTTAAAAGATTTGCTCCAGCAGGTGTCGGAGAAATCGAAAGACAACATTGACGATGTAGATAATTTCTTTTTGGGATTATCTCACACCGTTAAAAGTCAGCAATTGCAGCTTATAAACCTGCAATGCAAAATAACCCTACTTATCTCGCAAGAGATCAATAAATGCAAAGTACAAAATCCTTGAAATACAATTTTTAAACCCAATATTTTTTTTATTCAAGAAGTTAATGTTTATTTTATTTTAAACAGAATGTTATTTATTTTATGTTTAATATAATTTTATGAACTGTTAATTATGTAATTAATTAATGTCTATTGATATATGTAGATATTCACTCAATTTGTTCCTTATGTGGTATGCTTCCCTTGAAGAATTGTGGGCACGAGCCGCTGGAAGTCTTCTCATTGGCCCGTTTTCTTCTCTCCATTGCCCCGTAACAATTGATCCATCGACAATTGTATCAACATAATTGTCTGGACAATATGATGCGCATTTTTGGAACATCCGAAAATTGTGCAGGACGAATGAAGCAAATGAATATTAGTACATCCACCGTATCTGGCAAGGCATGGATATCGTTCTTCAGCACTCTCCACCTTGCCGTCAGCACTCCAAAGGAATTCTCAATCGTAACCCTCGCATGAGATTCTTCTAGTATTAAAGTTTTGCTCTTGAGGTTGTAAATTGGAGCTGTGAGTTAGGTGGAAAATAATTTCTTCTTTGTCATTACATGCAAAACTTTATGGTCTTACTGGGGAACGGACGCATTAACCCTGCAAACAATTTCTCGGCTGCTCGTTTTCTCGAGCTATTTTCGAAAGACAACTTGTCGAGAATTATTCGAGAAACAATTGTTAAAATGATTCTTAAAGCTTTCACGCTCTTTTCATGGTTTTGTTTGCTTCTCCCTTCCAGAATTGCTTTGTTTTGCTATCGGGTGCGGAGTATATGAGTGTGTGTGCGTGAAGATGACTTGCCTGCGCAGGCGCGGTGGGAATTAGCTGGGCGTCCTTTTCAGTAGTTAAATCCTGGTTAAGGCGTGCGCATGCGTTTTTTAAATGTGAAAATTAGAGATAAATAAAGTGATTACATAAAATAGTGAAGTTAAGATAATTAACAACCGATAAATAAATATCGCGGTAAGTACATTTTTTAACTTTTTGTTTTTTTTTTTATAGTAGGGACTGTTACGAAGATTTTAAGGGGTCGTAGAGCCTCCTACGATTTGTTTTGGGGCCGTGGGAGGGTTTTTTAGGTGAATTTTTTTAGTGCATTTTATGATGCACCTACGAATTGATGTACAGTAAAAATTGGATAAGTATGGTTAAGTACACGAATCGGTTAGGTGCAAAATTTTAAAGTTATTTGCATTTCAGATTTATTTTACACATACTTTTTTTCTGATAAGTGCAATTCTTTTTAGTGCACAAATCGTTTATTGTCACAAAATTTTTGTGCAGAAATATTGACTTTGATAGAAATTTCTTTCGGATAAGCGCACAAAAAATTTCAACACTTTTTAATTGGAAGGTACTTAACCCATACTAAGTCATTGGTCATTGGGTTTAGTATATAGGAGCTTTCTGTTTTCAACAGGAATGCACTGTAACCAGCTTCACCTATCTCAAGATGTCACTTGGTAACTTGTCAAAATTGAAACCGTTGCCGCCGAGATTTTCTGCTCATACATATCTGGGTATAGTACATATTTCTGAAAATTTTAAAAGTAATTTCTCTGCTCTTTTCGTTTTAGTATCGTTATGACGAGAAATAGGAAGCTTGTTTCGCTTTCTGTGGAGCAAAAAATTCGAATTTTAGACAGTCTCAAAAGTGGGAGTCGCAGAAGCGATATTGCAAAAGATTATGGTTACCTATCCACAATTTCGCGGATTCTAAAAAAAGAAGAACACATTCGAAGCATTGTTCTTGAAAACAAAAATGTGAAAAGAAAGCGACAAAGGACTGCAAATCATCACATCCTGGATAAAGCGTTCTACAAATGGTTTTGCCAAATGCGAACAAAACATGCTGTTATTAACGGGCCAATGCTCCTGGAAAAAGCAAAACAGTTCGCAATTTCCTTAAATATTGATTTCAATTCCAATCCTGAATGGTTAAACAGATGGAAATCGAGGAACAATATAAAACTAAGCAAAATTTCTGGAGAAAAACAAAGTTCAGACAAGCCAGCAGCAGATACATGGCTAAAAGATGTTTTACCTGGCATTCTAAGAAATTATCAAGATAAAGACGTTTTTAATGCAGACGAATCCAGTCTTTTTTATAAAGCACTTCCTAATAAAACATATGCTGCTAAAGGTGAAGAAGTAATAGGAAGGAAAAACAGCAAAATGCGTCTTACATTATTGTTTCTTTCGAATGCTGATAGATCTTATAAAAGGATTTTCATAATTGGTCGAGCTAAAAGACCTAGATGTTACAGTGGAAAAGAAATTCCTGCCGATTACTTTTCGAACTCGAAGGCATGGATGACAAGTGCTTTGTGGACGGTGATTTTGAAAAATTTTAACGATGAAATGGTAAAAAATAACCGAAGGGTGGTCCTTTTTATCGACAATGCTGCTTGCCATAAATTAGGACCTGGGGTTTCTTTGAGTAATGTGAATATAATTTTTTTGCCAGCTAGACCATCGCTTTTCGAGAGAACATCAAGCTCCGAGAAAGTAGAAAAGAAAGTGTGCAAAGTTATTTAGTTAATTGTCTTTTTACTATTCCATGAATTCTTAAAAAGCTCTAAAAGTGTTCTTTTATCCTTATTTTGATTAAAATTGGGCACTGTGATAATTTTACCGTGCCCCTATTCAAATCCACGAGGAATATCATAACCCCTAAAGTGAGCGAAGCGCATGCTTCTCATCAAGTCCCTGGTGTCGTCCATGGAAAGTCACCCGGAGACGCAACAATGGAATCCAACAGACGCACCAAGCTCTTTAAAAGGCATCCTGAGCATTTCTAAAACGCTAATAACACTATCTTTACAGAAAATGTAGATTCCCACGTGGTCGAAACTATAACGGTTTCCACCCCTGAAATGGCATCCAATCCTTCCCAACCGGTCAGCGCTAGCAGCGAAAGGAGCTTCTGAAAACATACAACCATATGAAATTAGGGACCCTACAGCTAAAAGGACGCGTTCACCTAAATCTGATGGAGAAGATGACACTCCCCAGCTTAGTGAATCAACCACAAAGGATGGCTGGACACTGGTTAAAAAACCTCGTAAAAATTCACCAGGTACCATCAACAACTCTAACCTTATTGTTATTAATAAATCTAATAAAACTAACCCTCTAGTTTATAACAACTATCAAAATAGTTTTAATTTATTGAGTATAGATAATAATGTAGGTGACTTAAGTAGGAGTCCAACTATCAGTAGGGGGCATGGCAAAATTGACTCGGGCCCAAACCCGAACTTAGATAACAATGGCGATTTCCGAAATTCGAATAAGAGGTTCCAACCTCCTATCATTGTGAAGGACTTAAAAACAAAAGTCTGTCTAAACTTCCTAAGGCAGGAAAATGTGGAATTTTATTTAGCCAAAGGGGCTAAAAACATGACCAAGATTTTCGTAAAGAACAAGGAGGATAAGATTAAGATCATGAATAAATTAAAGGAACAACAAGTTTGCGGGTTCACATACTCGGGGAATGACGAAAAGCCCACTAATCTCCTCATAAAAAGAATTTGCCACTCCTTTGAACCTAGCGATGTTCTAATGGAACTTAGTTTAATCTTCCCGAATACTAAATTCTCTAAAATTAAGAGATTTGAGACGTTCAAATCCAAAAAAAAACAGTATTGATTTGAGTATATTTCTACTCCAGGTAGCTCCTAACGAGGACGTCAGGGATCTACTCAAACTTAAATATCTCGCCTATCAGAAGATTAAGATTGAAAGACTTCTTAGCACTACTCGGACACAATGCTTTAAATGCCAAGCGTTTGGACACAGGGCTAACAATTGTCTTAACGTTTTTCGCTGTGTTAAATGTGATCAGGACCACGAGCCGGGGCAATGCAACACCGTAAAAGGGGTGGATGAGCCTAAATGCGTAAACTGTTGCTGTCACGTGGCTAGTTACAGAGGTTGCAGCAATTTTAAAAAATATTTAGCGAACAGGAAGGCCAGAAAGGAGGTGCGGACCTCAACTAACGTACTATCTACCACACTCCCGCAGTCTAACCATCTAATAAGCGGAAAATCATACGCGAATGCAGTTAAGGGAGATCAAATACCCTTAGGAGGCCTAAACACTGATGGACTCTCAAGTAAAGAAAACTCTCCGGAAATTAATGCGTTATTAATGAAAATCGAAAAAATTATGTCCATCTTTGTTAAAGAAGTCATGAGCTGCGTAACTTCTCTTGTAAACAAAAATGCATAAAAAAAACATAACATTATTAGAACTTAACGTCCGCTCTATTAGATCCGTACATAGAAGACAGGAGCTTAATAACTTATTAGCCAATAATAACTACCCGGACTTGGTCTTGATCTCAGAAACCAGACTAACTTCAAAATTTAAACCTAAATTTAAAAAATATAATATGTTTAGAAACGATAAGAGTGTTGGGGTGGCGATTCTTATAAGGGACCATATTTCGGCCCTTAAAGGTAACTTTGATTTAGGTATACCAGGGGTTTTGGCATCTATTAAATACAAATCCTCCAATAACCTCTTAAAAAATTTAATAATAGGCAGTATCTACATCTCTTCGGCTCTAAAAAAGTCATTTCAGAAGCGTTTCACAGATTTTACGAAAAAGTTTACCAAACTAAAAGGCCTACACACAGCCCCGAGTTGCTGGAAGAAGTCGAAAGGGTAGTTCTTGATTTCAGAAATAGGAATAGTTTAACTAAGGGACAGATGTATAAAGTGATATCCTTCTGTCCTTTCAATCTTGCATCAAATCCCAGTGATAGGAGCACCTTTACAAGTTTTGAAAAGGTTAAAGGTCTAATAAAACTATTAAATAGAAAAAAATCGGCTGGCGTAGATGATGTTTCAAATTTACTTTTAAAAAACTTTCCTAATGAGGTCATCAAATACTTAACAATAATCTTCAATAACTGTATTAATAATGGATACTTCCCCAAAAGATGGAAAATTGCTAAACTGATTCCTATACCAAAAAATAAAAAAGCTAAAGAGTTACATGACTTTAGACCCATTCAAATGCTCTCTAACATCGGCAAACTCTTCGAGAGAATTATCGCCAGAGATCTGGATTATCTGACTGAGGCCAACAAATTAATACCAGCTTATCAATTCGGCTTCAGAAGTGAACACGGTACAACCCAGGCCTTAATCAAAATACATAGCGACATTTCTAATAACCTTAATCAAAGGAAAACTACAGTAGCGTGCGCAATGGACATTGAAAAGGCCTTTGACTCATCTATAAGCTTCTCAGTTATGGCATCCCACACCTTCTAATAAGGCTCCTTTTGAGCTTTATGGAAGATAGGAAGCTATTCGTCCTTTTCAAAAAAGTTCAATCAAACTCAATTAACGTGTCATCGGGTGTTCCTCAGGGCTCCCTGTTAGGACCTAAATTATACAACCTATTTCTTGCAGATTTTCCGCACGTTTTTCATAATGATGATAATGAGCTTTGCTCTAATACTATTCTGTATGCTGACAACACTTTGATCTACGCGGGAGCTAATACCCCTGAAATCGCTTGTCATATTGTGCAAGAGCACATCTCAAGAATTGAGACATACTATCTTGACTGGGGAATTAATATTAATACAGGTAAATCTAAAATGATATGCTTTAGAAACTCGTCCGGTAAAGGTATAGCTAATATCGCTAAGAGAAGCAGGAATATTCATCTTTCCATTAGTGGTGATAACATCCCGCTCAAAGAAGAACTAAAATATCTTGGACTTACTTTCAACAACCTCCTAAAACCAAATCCACAGGGTAGAGCTGCTATATCCAAAACTATTAAAGCCTCCAAAACACTAATGCCCCTTCTTAGGAGCGAATTCCTTTCAAGAAAATCTAAACTGCTATTATATAAGCAAATGTTGAGACCGATTCTTATCTACGGTTTCCCAGTGTGGTTTGCCATCTCTCCCACAGTGGGGAAAGAAATCGAAGCTCTAGAAAGGAAAATACTGAGACACTGCACCAACCTTTTCTTTAAGGAGCAAAATAGGAGATATTCCAATAAATTTCTCTACGAAAATGCAAAAATTAAACCCTTCCTAACATATGCCATCGACCTTAGCCTGAACGCTATCAAGAAAATGGAAAACCACCCCAACATCCTACTCAGAGAGATTTACGTCAAAGAATCATCTATCCCGCTTGTTGAGAAATTCTATGTGACCCCGACTAGTATGTGCAACCCTAACTCTATACCACTATTGCTGCCTGTAGATGATAGAAACCAAATCCCCAAATTCTACAACCATATCCTCACATCCTCTCAAAACAGAAGATAACAACCGAGATCTCTTGTTTTTAGTCTACCCTTGTTTTATGAAAGCAGTCTAAATGAAACGAAACCATCCAACCAACCCTCCATTAAAAAAAAAAAGTGAAGTCAAGATAATTAACAACCGATGAATAAATATCGCGGTAAGTACATTTTTTAACTTTTTGTTTTTTTTTTATAGTAGGGACTGTTATGAAGATTTTAAGGGGTCGTAGAGCCTCCTACGATTTGTTTTGGGGCCGTGGGAGGGTTTTTTAGGTGCATTTTTTTTAGTGCATTTTATGATGCACCTACGAATTATATCCTAGTAATTAGAGCCCCAGGTGAGGTGCAATGACTTTTTTTGATTGATTATGAATTATTACTGTAGTATATGTATGAAGAGATAAGCCGAAAGCCCGTTATCAGAGTCAGCCAGCGGCAGTTGCTAGTTGGATGCGATCAGGGCTACACGGACTTGTAATCATATATCCAATAAAGAAGTCAATGAATTTAACATTAAATGGTTAGTGTTTTATTTAACCACACCCAAGGATAATACATGGCGACGAGGATAATCGGAAAAAGACTACATATCATATTACGAAAGGATAGAAAGTACGAAACTAATTCAAGAAAATTTTGCAAGTCTTCAACCGGGCAAGTGTACACGTGATTCAGAAAACTGTGCTGCGAATACAAAAAAAAATAAGAATAATAGTGAAATTGACAAAAGGTGAGAAGTGAATGGGAGTGAGCAAAAAGAAAAGACCGACGGTAGAGAAAAAACCACTTGGTAGACCACCGAAGACACGTATTATAACCATCAGGAAAAGCATGGATTTCCTGAAAAAAATTGATCACTTAAATCTACACGGCAATGTTAGTGAGCAGTGGAGAATTTTCAAGCAGAACTTTGAATTTTTCTATGTGGCAGCTGAGCTTGAAAAGAAATCGGATTCCGTACAAGCAGCTATATTGCTAAACGCACTTGGCCCTGAAGCAGTGGAATTATTTAATACATTCCAACTAACGGACGAGCAACGGAAAAATTACAAAGAGGTACTACGAGCATTTGAGTCGTTTTGCGTGCCAAAAAGCAATGAGGCATACGCAAGTTATAAATTCCACACAAGAGATCAAAACAGTGGGGAACCATTTGACGCATTCTTGATGGAAATAAAGAAACTTGTTCGAGAATGTAACTTTGGTGAACAAGAATCAAGGATGCTAAGGCTGCTTACACACCAAACTCGACATCGACATGACACGACGAAATTCGACAACATTTTTCTGTCGCGACACACATCTATTCTTATCATTAAGCGAGTCTATTCACACTGAATTCGACATCGACACGACACGACAGAACTCGACAAGGAAAAAAACGGTTACCGACGAAGGGCTTCACATTCAAATCAGTTTATATCCACTGAACGACGACTTTCGACATGTCGAGTACTTATGAAGCGACTTTCGTTGTGTCGAGTGGTTCTGGTTGAAATGGATTGTGACGCAGAGAATTCGCCGAATCTCCGTACACACTGAATTCAACATAACACGACATGAACTTCTTGTTCATTAGGTGTCGAATTTGGTGTGTACGAAGATTCGACAAAAAATTTTTTGCCGATGGACGTTTTGTAATGTCGTGTCGATGTCGAGTTTGGTGTGTAAGCAGCCTAAGAGACCGAATAATATTGGGTGTGCGTGATAAAGGTTTACAAAAGCGGTTGTTAGAGACGGAAGGACTGGATCAAGCGAAGGCAATAACTATGGCACGGGCAGCAGAAGCATCAAAACATCAGTCAGCGCATATTCAAGGTCACGGTACCAGCCGGGAATTGCTATTAAACTCAATAGCTGAGAACAATGAGGAGTTACAGTCAACAATGGCGAATGGTAAACCAGTTCACAATACAGTAGGTAAAACTTATAAGTCATCGAAAGGTAATATAAGAACAAATTATAATAATGTAACTAAGGATAGAAACAATTGTAAATATCAATCTAATAATTTTAGGAGAAATCAAGAAAGTTCAATAAAAAATTGTGGATACTGTGCTCAGAAACACATTAAAGGAAGTTGCCCTGCATGGAATAAAGTTTGCATGAAGTGTGGTCGCAAAAATCATTTTGCGTCTGTATGCAGACAAAAACAGGTACGTGAAATCATTGAACTGACAAATAACTTGGTAATAGATTCTGTCTCGAATGTTACATCAAACAAAAATGCTCCAAGAGCATGGTTTAAAAATATAAAAATTGGAAATGAAATTATTAAGTTTAAATTAGACACTGGGGCAGAGGTAAATATATTACCATTAGCAATTTTTAGGAAAATTGAAGGTGCGAAATTCTCTCCGACAGAGGTAATGTTGGAAGTCTATGGCGGAATGACACTCAAACCTAAAGGGGTAGCGACTCTTGACTGTGTAGTGAAAAATAAAATTAGTAAAACAAAAGTTCATTATAGTAACTAAAAGCGCAATGCCCTTCCTCGGGTTGCAATCATGTATAGATTTAGGCTTGGTAATGAGATTAGACGAGATAGCAGAGTCCAAAAATGAATTGTTAGACAGATTTCCAGAAGTTTTTGAGGGTCTAGGAAAATTTAGACAGGAATACAAAATCAAAATAAGAAAAGAAGCCATACCTATTGCAAAAGCGGCTAGAAGAGTACCCATTGCCCTATTGAAACCACTTAAGAACGAATTAAACTCTCTTTGCCAGCGCAAGATCATTGAAGAAGTCAATGAACCGACGGAGTGGGTGTCAAACCTGGTAATTGTTGAAAAGAAGAACAAAAATTTAAGATTGTGCTTAGACCCAAAACATCTAAATGAAGCCATTATTGATGAAGTGTTCCCTATTCCAACATTTGAAGAAATATCGGCAAAGCTAGCGAACAAAAAATTCTTCACGGTCCTTGATCTAAAAGAAGGATATTTGCAGGTTCCATTAGATGAAGAATCGGCGAAAATGTGTACATTTCTTCATTTGGCTTATTTCGCTTCAAGCGTTTACCATTCGGCATAAAGTGCGCACCAGAAGTGTTTCAAAAACTGAATGAAAGGAATTTTTCGGATATCCCAGGAGTAATCGTCTACATAGATGATGTTCTAATTGCGGCTAATACAAAAGAGGAGCATGTTGCGATTGTAGAAAAGGTAATACAACGCGCTAAAGAAAATAATGTGAAATTCAACAGGGAGAAAATTCAATATTGTGCAGAGAAAGTGCAGTACTTAGGACACATAATTTCAGGCGAAGGAATAAAATACGATCCAGAGTATAAAAAGGCGATAGATAATCTAAACGCGCCGCACAATAAAAAGGAGTTACAAGTACTATTGGGTATGGTAAATTATGTCAGAAAATTTGTTCCCAATTTAGCGGAGATCTCGCAACCACTACGGGTTCTGCTTAAAAAAGATACTGCGTTTCGGTGGCTGTCAATACATGATACAGCACTTCAGAATATAAAGAATGCAATAACGAATGCACCGTTTCTCCAACCTTTAGACGGTAACAAAGATATTACTATACAGGACGCGTCGCAATTCGGGCTGGGATGCTGTCCGATGCAAGACAAAAAACCTGTATATTTTGCTTCCAGGAGCTTAACGTCTGCTGAGTGCAATTACGCACAGATAGAAAAAGAATTATTGGCGATAATTTTTGCATGCACAAGGTTTCATCAGCATATCTATGGCCGGAAGGTGACTGTATTAACCGATCATAAACCACTAGTAGGAATAGATCGCAAGGAACTAGGCAAAGTAAATTCCGCAAGGTTGCAGCGAATGAAGCTGAGATTGCTAAAATATAATCTACAATTCAAGTACACTCCAGGCAAAGAGATGTTAATTGCAGACCTGTTATCTCGCAACTTTCCTGTTACGGAAAACACAAGACCAGAAATCGAAGACATAAATGAAGTGGTTCATACCATAAATATTAGTGAAGAAAAAAGAGAAATGTTTAAAAAAGAAACATCCAGTGATCCGGTACTAAAGGAGCTTTTGCGTACAATAAAAGGGGGCTGGCCAAAAAATAAAAGCCAAGTAAAGGAAAATATCAAGCATTACTGGAAGCATCAGACGGAATTATCAGTTGAAGACGAACTAGTTTTTTTTAATGACAGAGTGATTGTTCCGGTAACACTTAGACAACAAATACTTGATATTCTTCATAGTTCACATTTTGGAATAGAAAAAACGAAACTCAGAGCAAGAAGCCTCGTATACTAGCCAGGCATAAAGAGACATAGAGGAAATTGTTGCAAAATGTAGTATTTGTCAACGGCATAGAAAAGCTAATGTAAAAGAGCCCCTACTCCCTCATGAAGTTCCATTATTCGCATATTTTAAAATCAGGATGGATATATTTGAACTGGGTGGTAAGTCGTATCTCGTAGTTGCAGATTATTATTCAAAGTATTTCGACATCCTTCCATTAAGAAATAAAACCGCTACAGAAGTGATGTCAAAACTGAAAGAGTTGTTTTCAATTCATGGCATTCCAAGAGAGATCATTGCCGATAATGTACCATTTGGGTCATACGCATTCCAAGCGTTTGCACGTGAGAATGATATTAGGGTAACAACATCGAGTCCCCGCTACCCCCAATCAAATGGGTTTGCTGAAAAGTTTGTAGGAATAGCGAAATCCATATTATCAAAATGTAAAGACAGCAAACAAGAGCTCTGGAAAACACTACTAGATTATAGGAACACGCCTGTGAAAGGAAGTCTGTTGTCACCTGCAGAGTTAAATTTTGGAAGGAAAACAAGGAGTGCAGTTCCAGCAAAATTATCATTATACAAAAATAACTGTCATGATGAAGTAGGAAAGATAGTAGCAAAAAAGAATTATAAAGACAAATTATATTACGACAAACATGCGAGAGTGATACCTGAGTTTGGAAAAGGGGAGGAGGTATGGTATATAGATAATAGGAAATGGAAATTAGCCAAAATCGTAGAAAAATCCAAAACACCTCGTTCCTATTGGATAAAAATTGCAAATGGTAATATCATTAGAAGAAATGCAAAATATTTGAGGCATACTAGGGTAACACGCAACAGACCATCAGAAGTCTACCAAGAAATAAAGTAGATTCCGCAGGGCAACTTCCCAACAAGAGTAAATTTGAAGTAGTGTAGAAGTACGTACTAATTAAGATTATTTTGTGAGACGCATTGATAACTTAGTGAAATCTGATGTTGTAAAATGAAAATTTAATAGTGTAAGTTGATTTGTTTAAAAAAAAAAATGATTAAAAAGGAATTGTATAAGATTGAGATCCTGTAGAAAGTAGATGTTCTCAAAAGAGGAAGGTGTAGTATATGTATGAAGAGATAAGCCGAAAGCCCGTTATCAGAGTCAGCCAGCGGCAGTTGCTAGTTGGATACGATCAGGGCTACACGGACTTGTAATCATATATCCAACAAAGAAGTCAGTGAATTTAACATTAAATGGTTAGTGTTTTATTTAACCACACCCAAGGATAATACAATTACATACAAATGAGATAATTGCATAATTTAGACATGGGTGGCGTGCATAGGGTGCATATGGTGAGGGGGGGGGGGCAACATTGAGGAACCCCTCAGGCCCCCTTAGAGGCAAATGCGGATTTTTATATTATTTTTTAATTATTGTACGTTAAATTACGAAGATTTCGAGGGGTCTCCGAGCCTCCTACGATTTTTTTGGGGTCGATTCGAAAAAACGAAACATGTATTCAAATAAATCATTCGAGATTCATTCGATATCGATTCGAAAAAACGAAACAAAAATCCTTCGAGATTCATTCGATATCGATTCGAAAAAACGAAACATGTATTCAAATAAATCATTCGAGATTCATTCGATATCGATTCGAAAAAACAAAACATATTCATAAAAATGATTCGAGATATATTCGACATCTATTCGAGAAAACGAAACACACATACATGTATATCCTTCGAGATTCCATCTCAAAAGCGATTCATTCTAGCGTTCCTTTTTTATCATTTTCGATAACGCTTTCGAATCGTTCTCGATTTCGTTATCGAAGAAATAGCTTTCGCTTTTTATGAATCGCTCTCGCTTCCATATCGATTCCGAATGTTTGCAGGGAAATTCCTACTAAGTTCCTACTAATAATACTAAGTGTAAAAGCTCCGATATAATTTTTGCGGATATATTTAGAATGCATTCAAAATACGTCCAAATATGGTTATACCATGTTTCCATCGCACTCGAAATCTTCCGATTTCGGCAAAAATTAGGATTTCGGACGAAATCTCGTTTGAAATCTCATGTTTTAGCATATAAAATGAAATCGCCTTTCGGAGGAGATTTCAATGAAATCTCGATCGAAATCTTGGTAATGACTATTCAGCCTATTCAGCAAGTGGGAAATTTTGGGGAAATTTCTCAGCTGTAAAAAATTTTGACAGTACGAATTTGTCATTTTTAAATTATCTATCTTTAACGTTTAAAATGGAGCTTAAATGAATGTTTATATTTATTTTACAGCCTATTCTTTTCAAATTCCTCAGTTTTGTTGATATAATTAGGTTTCTAAAATTTGATGTGCAAGTTTGTTATGACAAGCGAAAACTGCCTGGTGCGATGGAAACACATTTGGATTTCGCCAAATCGTTTTATCAAAACCTGCGGATTTCGAGTGCGATGGAAACATGGTATTAGATGAATCATGCGCAGTTTTCTTTGAAAATTAGTCGTTACTTTGATTTTTTTGAAAACGACGCTCCGCAAATTATCTGTACATATTATTTATTGGATAATCAGGATATATTATTTATTGGATAATCAGGATATTAAAATTCGAGTACTTGATAAAATATAGAACTTTTTTAACATTTAATTATTCTGGTGAAATTGCTTTAAATCCAAGCAAAAAGTGGAGTGCAGTGCTTCAAGATTAAAAAGGAAGGCTTTGGTAAGTAAATAATCCTGAAAATTTGTTATCGATATGAACGGCAGAATTTGTGGCATAAGTAAAAGACATTTTAGAAGAATTGTTTACAAGAGTTTAAGACAGCTTAGTGAAATTCCCCAAACAGATGTTGAAAGTAATAATTTAAATGATAACAGTGGTAATACAAATTGTACTGATGAAACTGTAAAAGAAAATGAAATAGGCGATGCAAGTACAAAGGAATATAGTAATGAAAATGATATAGTTGAACAGAATGATGGAAATGGCAATAATGGCAACAACATAAACATTAACAAAGATGATGAGGAAGTTGATGAAACTGATGCCAATGAAGAAAATATTTTTCAGGATATGAAAGAAAGTTTTAAATTAAGTAGTATTCGTTTATGGGCAGTACAATAGCTGTGTTCAAAAATTCGAGCAAAGTGCTCGCAAGTAGTTAATTTCTACTCGTTGCTACACATGCCTTTGTTGAGAAGTAGCTCTCCATTTGTGGTTAAGCAAAAAGCTGTCATTATGTATTTTTGGAGCGCTAGTGTATTTTTTGATTTTAAAAATTTTTCATAGATGGCTTTTTGATATGACAGGTTATGTCAGGTTGTGAAATAGTGCGATGACAGTCTTGGTTTATACTTCTTGTATTTGGAAAATTTTGAAGGAAACAAAGTACAAAATGGTAAGTATTTATTGTATTTAGTAAAAATTTAACCAAAACAAATTAATTTTCAATTTACCTCACATTTAGACAAGCCAAAAAGAAAATAAATATGTAAAAAATTGGACATATGACGAAGGAAAAGCCTTCATAGAAATATACAAAAATAGGAAAGAAGAATATTTCCGCACGCGGAACAAGAAGCACTTCTGGGCAAACATCCTAACGGATTTAGAAGCTTTAAACGTTTTAGTAAGTAATTTTTGATAGCATAGAAAATATGGTAATTTATCTTATAAACGTATTATATATGTTTTTAGTCATCTCCAACAACAGCAGAACATGTTCTTCAAACCAAGCTACTACTAGACATTGCACCATGAACTGAACGACATGACGGACTGGTAGTACAAAGGGTTACACCTAAGCTTGGTTTTTTCATATAAAAAAAAAAAAAAAAAAAAATGTTGAGATCAAATAGCGTACGCGCTTATAAAAGTGCTAAGGATAGAGGAACTGGTGCCAGTACTTTGAAATTCCTTTTTTTTAGAGAAATAGATGATATATTTAGAGATGACCCTTTAATAAGCTCGCCACATACGTTAAGCGTAGCAGTAGGAAAAGTGGAAGCCCCTGTTCCAACCATAACAAAAAAAAGAAGGAGCAGAAGAGGAAATCTCTTTTCGATATCAAACATAAATATTACGAAATTAAAACTGATGAAAAAAGAAAGAATAGAGAAATCCTGGAAAAATATCTAGAAAAAAAAGAAACTGCAAAAATGGAGAGACATAAGGAATTAATGGATCTCTTAAAAGTCAAACACTGCAATTGGTACAGTCATTTTAGATTTTAAAATGGCTTCTGATCTAAAAAGTTAGATCGCACTTTTTTCTTTTTGTAATCTGTTTATTTTGGTGTTTTGAAAAATATGTTAAAAATCGATAACGATATCACCAAGGCATAAAAAGTGATACCGATTTTTAACGTATTTTTCAAAACACCAAAATAAACAGATTACAAAAAGAAAAAAGTGCGATCTACTTTTTTAGATCAGAAAATACTAATTTCACTGGACTAAATATGTATGAATTGAGTTATTTATTTTCTAATCGAAAAGTTATTTATTTTGTACTGGAATAGTAATTTTTTTATAATAAATGTTGTCTATCTAATTCTAAAAATATTTGTTCTCTTGTGCTATGTGCTTGTTCATTATGGTAAATGCCACTTTCTTGTTCAGCCTCCTCCTCACTCTATATCTATCTATTTCTTATTTCAGCCTCAATTGTAGTGTCGTTTTGTAAAATACAAATGTTATGTAGAACACAGGCTGCTACAACACAATTGGTTATAAATCCTAAGTCCGGACTTTCAAAAAACTTAAGCCTCCTAAATCGGTTTTTGAGTAATCCAAATCCGTTTTCGACTACTATCCTTGTCGCTGAATGTGAATAATTAAAAGTCCTTTGCTTTGATGACAATGTACCAGTCTTTGATGACAATGTAAAGTCTTTATATGGAGTAATGAGGTAAGGTTTGTCCGGGTAAGCAGAATCCCCTAAGAGAACACCACGCGGGATGATTAGATTTGGGCGAAGTTGTATTTCATGATAGAAAGAAGATTTTCTAAAAAGTCGTGCATCATGCATTGAACCCGGCTCACCACAATGTACATCCATAAATGATTTATCATGATTCACGATTCCCTGTAGTAATATGCTGTAATAGCCCTTTCTATTATAATATGATTCTGGGTTCAATTTTGGACGATTTATTTTCCCAGTAGGAAAAAATACAAGCGCTTTGCTGCAAAGCAAATATAAAGCAGCATAGCAGTGCCTTCTGCTTCCAACAACAACGATAGTAAAGCACAAAATCAGCAGATGTAACAATTGTTCCTTGAGTCTGCGGTAAAAGGCTTATCTCCAGCACGCCATGCATCTACCTTTTTTTGAGCCCCCATAATTAGCATCAGACAATAGAAAATGTTTCTTTCTCTTTTATTCTGCTGCTTCGCTTCTAAAAGGGGCTGAAGGGTCTGGTAACGCGTGCTCAGTCTTGTCTTTGTTGTCGAGATTGACGGGGTGGTCGGATTATTTTAAAAAAAGTTTTCTGGTTTTAAAAAAGTGTCCCTAACAAGTTGGATATTGAGTGCAAGGTAAGTGTAGCAGTCGCTACTTGTATATACGTTTTTCGTTGCAATAAGTTTTATTCAAGTATCCACTCAGTTTCTGTTCTAATAATTTTAAGTACAGTGTTTTTGGTTACGTCACAATTTGGATTCTCACTACTACTATGAAATACACTTGGGGAATTTGGATTGCCATATCACGTATGTATACACTGTACACAGAATCAATTTTAAAAACATAGCCACACAAATATTGTGATATTAAAAATTATTTTGAATATTTGTGAGAGTATTAGTTAGGAGCTTATTCAAAAAGGAAGTCTCCTATAATATGTAAGTTATCTAATTAAAGCCGTTATGTAATTTTTTTTAATGTGACATAATAAAAAATATAAAAATCGTAAACTATTAAATATAATAATAAATAAATATTAAATAAATATATAAAATAAAAGAATAACATTAAAATAAAATATGTGCAGTAAAAGTTTTTATTGGCAATATATATATATATATATCCCTTATACAGGGTGTCCCACATAAACTTACAAAGCGGCCGGCTGTGGATAGGTCTTGGATAGACGAACAAAAAATCGTATGTGGGGGGGGGGGGGGGGAATCGTAACGGTTTAGCCGCTAGGGCGTTTTGGTTATATATTCATAGGAAATTGTCCAAACTTTCCAATTTTTTTAAAAAAAATATTGGTTTATCACGTATTTTTTGGAGAAAAAGGTGGTTTTATTTGAAATTTTAGTGAAAAAATAACAAATTTTGACTTTGGCGATTCATAACTCCAAAAGTTGGTAAGATAGGACCATTGTTTTTACCGTTGTAGGTGGAGGAATTCTGCGTGCACTGGTACCATAACCATGAAAATAGGTTATACGGTTACAAAAAATACAGGGTGATATGTAAAACTGTAGTAAAAAAAACTTCAAAACGCCCTAGCGGCTAAACCGTTACGATTTCCCCCCCCTCCCCCCCCCTAACGATTTTTTGTTCGTCTATCCAAGACCTATCCACAGCCGGCCGCTTTGTAAGTTTATGTGGGACACCCTGTATATTGTTATGAAATGAAGGAAGACGGCAAAAATTAGTCTGACCCCATTTCAGTAAGTTCCTTCTTTTCTACAAAATTCCTATTTCTTCCTGTAAAAAAAGAACTATATTTATTGGTTTAATTTGATGTAAAAATAATAATTGTTGCAAAAAAGCGCTTTAAAAGGCCTTTCGAAGCGATTTTTTTCCTACTGGGATAGAGAAGAAAAGTTTAAGGTAAATGAAGTTTTGTGCAAAGTCGTTGCATTGCCATACAAAACCGGTGTCGTGTTTATTCCAATACTTCACCATTGTACTTACTAATGTTAGATTTTTTTAAAAGGTAATTAAAGTTTTTATTGGTTATATTTGAATTTCAGGAAATGGCAAGTAAAGAGAATAAAATGAAGCGACTACGTTTCGATCCGGTGGCCGTATATCGTTCTAACGCCACACTTGGGGCACACAACAGCGAAAACACGACAACACAATCAGAAATTGTGGCTTTAAGAAAAAAATGCGATGATTTGGGTAGAATATTAAAAATTAATCAAAATGTCTCTTCATTGTGTTTCTTTTTGCTTTACAGAACAGGAAAATAAATTGCTCAAAGAAAATTTTTCTAAAATCCAGGAAAATTTTGATGCTATACAGGAAGCGTTAGCAAAACAAACCGTTTATTTACAAAAGCTGACTGATAAGGCTTTCCCTACAGAAAGACAAATTGAAATATTTAAAATTGGGAGGAATGAAGGATGAAGAGGAACTGGATGCCATAGATTCCACAATAACCATTTATGAGGAATCTGAATTGGTATATTTCTTTATTGATTTAGTCACAGAAATCTTCTAATTATTTTTAATTTATAGATTACCTTCATAAAACAATTAATTGGTAAAACTCCTCTGCATAACTGCCTGGATTTATTCTTCACAGACTATTTTATTATGGAAATAAATTGGGAGGGAAAACAAAATAAAATTCCATTAAAAAATATTAAATTGTTTAATAAATTCATATATCGTATGTATTATATTCTTTTAATAACACAACAAATAATATTTTTTATTTTCAACAGAAGCTGTAAAAAAAGAAAACTTTGGCTACAAAGATTTTGTGGCAAGTTTAAATAAAGGATTCCGGCTATAGAAAAATAGAATGTATAGGAAAACTTTTCAGAGTAAAGTACAAAATTGATTTACCAAAACATCTAGTACATTATTATTAATTCAATTTTATATGTACACATAAGTACATAATAGAATTTTTTGTTATGTTTTTACATTATATTAATGGAATTTATTTAATTTTAATTTTCTTTATATATTTAGACACATATGTATGTACATAACTAGAATTTTTTGTTATGTTCTGTTATAAGAATCGAATTTATTTTATTTTTTATAATTTTTTGTTAAGTTTTTACATGATATGAATGGAATTTATTTAATTTGAATTTGTAAATTTAAGTAGGAAATAAAAAAAGCCGAAAAGTTCTTTAAATTGAGTTTTTAAAAGCGCCTTCCAGTAAACAGATTGAAAACGCTTTCAACAGAATTTTTAAAAATCACTTTAAAAGCGCTTTAAACGGAATTTTTAAAAATCACTTTAAAAGCGCTTTAACGAAGCATAATAAAAGTGCATTGCTCTGCGGACATGCAATGTTAAAATACAATGAAGCTTCATACGGAGCGTAAGCGCTTTTATGCTGCAAAAAAGCGCTTTAAAAGGCCTTTCGAAGCGATTTTTTTCCTACTGGGTTTATATGGGTTCCGTCAATAGCACCAATTACACGAGGAAACTTCTTCATTCTTTGAAATATTACTTGATTTTCCTTCATTTGATTTATGTCTGGCAATTTAACGTATAGTTGATAATCTCTAGAACAATCCATTTGATGACACGATGCAAAATACGATGCACAGAGCTTCTCGAAACAATAAATCTGTCTGAAATCTGTCTGTACGTTTCTGTATTTGCCAAGTACCAAATTGTCAAGTATATTTCAAGTTTTGCTCCAACTTCTGGACGTCCTACCAAACATTCTTTCTTAATGCCTGACTTATATGAATCTAAAAAGGAAAGCAAATTATGCAGAAAATATATTTATCTGCATCTATCTCATCATCACTGTAACGGTCGGCGGTAAAACCGAAGCCAAAACTAGTTGGGATGTGGGTTCGACCCTTTCGGTCCACACGATCAACTTCCCAGTAGTATGATGGATGTTGAATATTATGATTGGATATTTTAATAATAAATGAACAATAGGCAATATAGAATATGTATATGCATAATACCGAGAATTTGTCACAATTGTTTATCAATATTTTCGCTAAAATGTCAAACTAAATGTGCGCACTTATAAGATTAGGATGACGAAAATGTATATAAAATTGATGTATTAATGTTTTTCGGCACCTCAATGAAGTCGATATAGTTTTTAATTCGCGCGGTATCGTGCAGGTACAAAAATCACTTAAGTCATTTAAACCAAAAACCCGCTGGACCGATTATTATAAAAATCTTTTCAGATTATGTTGTCGCTAATACGCTTCAAACGGCACCTCAAGTAAGTCAATATCTTTTGTGGTTCGGGCCATATCGTGCAGGTACAAAATTCACTTACGCCGCTTAAACAAAAAAACGGCTGGACCGGATTTTATGAAAATCTTTTCAGATCATATTTTGGTTAATACTCTTCGAACGGCACGCCAACTAAGTCGATATCTTTTATAGTTCGCGCGATATCGTGCAGGTACAAAAATCACTTAAGTCATTTAAACCAAAAAACCGCTGGACCGAATATTATAAAAATCTTTTCAGATAATATTGTCGCTAATACGCTTCGAACGGCACCTCAAGTAAGTTAATATCTTTCGTGGTTCGGGCGATATCGTGCAGGTACAAAAATCACTTACGTCGCTTAAACAAAAGAACGGCTGGACCGAATTTCATGAAATTCTTTTCAGATCATATTTCGGTTAATACGTTTCGAACAACACCTCAACGAAGTCGATATCAGATTTGGTTCGCGCGATATCGTGCAGGAAAAAATGACCACATCCGTACGCACATACACACACACACACACACACACATACTTCCTCCCAATTTTTTGCTTAAAATGCTCCTGGGACCTTGAAAGATGAAAATACGTTGAAATTTTCGATTTCGATTTTCGGACCGATTACAATAACTTCCTATACTGGGAAGTTAATAAATCTTCTCGCATCGAAACTTTCGGATGAAAACTTTTTTTTGCCTAAATTGCGCACGCCTAATAATTAGCCCGTGGTTAAATCTCCCACCCACACATAGACATCGGTCCAGAAAATTCTTTCGGGTAGCGGCGCAGCCAATCCAGGCCCTTTGCGCAAGAATAATCGCATGACGCCGAGGCACACATAAAAATAATGTATGTAGTCTGCATGTATGGATAGGGACTCATAGACAAATACTCAATGATGCGAGCGCAGGAATTCCTTCCAAAGTCTAGTAATAACAAATCTTTCATCTTCATACAAAAATTTCCGACCGTTGATTGTGTGCGTGCATAATGTGAACATCACTGCTGAGCAAAACTCAACGCATACTTCGTGAACTCGGCGAGACAAAGCCAGATTCTCTCTTTACGATAAAGTATGAAGAACAGAAAAGGAAAGAAAATTGAACCGGTTTTTTATTTCATAAATCAAAACAAACGAGCAAATATGCACCAATACATCCCCATATAAACTCATAAAATTTTCCGACTTATGGTTGTATTCCAGCGCGTATAAAAATGTTGCATTCTCTCTCTGATAGCCTGACATCGTCATTTGAAAAACTTGTGCATGCAGCTGTTCGCCTTTCACTCATTAACCATATGAAGATGAAAGACTTGTTAATTTCTAGACTTTGATTCCTTCTAGCGCTATCACCCCGCCCCCAAAAAAGCCACGCTAACCTTATAAGGAGAAAAATTGATGGAAATTTCCATGAAGCGTCTCGAAAATGTGGCTGAGATTTTTTGATTATGGAAACGATTAGCACTCAGGCAGTCAGTTTTAAGACAGGAACCGGCGAGGAAGGTTCAAGAGATAAGTACGCGAGTAGGTCGGAGTGGATTTTTTTTGAGACGAGGAATGCATTTCTCCTCAACGGCAAAGTTCAATGATAGTTTCTTTAAAAAAAAAAAAATAATAAAATAAATAACATGTCGCGAATAAAGTTTTTCGTAAAAATCATTTAGCAAAACTGCATTTAATGAAGTGCGGAGATTATTGACCTGTCGCCGATTATCAAATTGTTAGTGAGAGTTTTTACGCAATTAAAAGTTATAATAATGCCACATAGTGTTTTGTATAAAAACGTAAAGTTTTTTTTCCTTCTTTGCTACTTTTATTAAATGCATACTAATGCCGGTGAAAATGATAAATGAAAAATAACATACGGGCGTAATAATGATATTTAAAATTTTTTTTGAACAAGTTTTCTTCCTATGCTTTATTTTGATGGCGTTTTAAAAAAAAAATTTTTATGGAAGTTAATTTTGGTGCGTAAATACTTGTACAATGAAGAATACTTGGGGCCGTGATTTTCCGGGTTAACTTTCGTGAGTGACATAAGGAGAAAGTGTCATTAACAACCCGTGTTTTTTTTTGTGTCAATCAATAATGTTTGTACGTTATTAAATTTTTTAACTATTCAATTAAAATAGAATTGCATGTGATAATTTTTAAGTTATCATTAAACCAAGTGCAGTAAAATTTTTTAAATGAATTCTCGATGGATAAAGTGGAAATAAAATAAATGTATTTTGGGACTGTACACACTAAAATCAACTAAGATAAATAGATATAAAATAAAATAGATATTAGAAAAAAAAAACAAAAGAAAAACGGCAATAAGTAGTGGTACTCCGAGAAATGCTTATACAACTAAAAAACGAAGTATTGAACTATTTTTCTTGGACCCCTTTATTAACCACATTTGTAAATAAGGTAACTTGCATGTATTTTTTTTTGGAAAAACTAAAAATCAATATTTAAAGAGAAAACAGAGAAAAAAAAATTATAATGAAATAAAATTTAAGAGAACCTAAATAAATCAAACTTAATTTTATTAATCAATTATAAATTTATATATAAAAAAAAATAATAATAATAAAAAATTATTCTTGTAATGGATTCTAAACATTTCCTAAACGTATGTAAAAAGCGGACATGGTCCTTATAAAATAATGCAAACTTAACATATTCCGAATATATCGAAGGAATATATTCTGCTCATTCTGAAATATGGATAAAATAAAGAAGATATTATCTTTGAAGCAAAATATGAGATTGCTCAAGTCAAAGGGAAAACTGCTGTATCCGTAAAAGCACTGCAACAACAATATGTTTGCGGAAAAACACAAATTTAAGACATTTTTAAGGCTGCAGAATCAATTAAAAATTCGTTTTTAGCTTATGAGAGAGGTCCTGCTCCAAGCGCAAGGAAAGAAAACTGAATTTATTGAAATCAATCGACGCGACGGTTGTTTGATTGGTTTCGTTTAGCTAGGACAAAAAATATTCCAATATCAGGGCCACTTCTTAAGGCGCAAGCCAATTTTAATAATAATAAAAATAAAATAGATTTATTTAGTAGTAGTAGTAATTTATATTCAAATAAATATTCTCCTCTAAATATGGAAGAGGACATATGTGAAAGTGCCCCTTCGGTTAATATAAATAATGGGAATGGTAATAAAAACTCCATGCCAGAAAAATCTGTAAGTCTGATAAAATTAACGAAAATAATAGTGTCAGGGGGTTCTGTCCCCTGTCTTTAAGGTCGCAAATGTAGTAAATCTAAATAAAGAAATTTTTCAAAAATACCCTCAGAGTGAACATAGGATCACCAAAAGTAAACGTGGTTAAACTTTTCATAAAAGATTGAGCGCAGAGCGATCTTTACTGAATTAAAGAAAGAAAGGATTGAGTCCTATACTTATACGCCTAAGGATGAAAGGCCGATCAGTATTGTGCTGAAAGGCAAAGATTCGGGCTACACGCCCAATGAAATAATAGATTTACTTAAAAAATAAGTACCCAAATTTAAAAATTATAGGAATCAGAAAATTGGTAACTGCATATTCATTTAAAAACGGTACTGAACTAGATATTAGTTTAGTTCAGCTACCACCTGGCACTGATATGGCAGAAATTCTCAAAATTAAATATATATTATCTCAAAAGGTGCAATGGGAAAGGTTCAAACGGAAGGAAGTGGTGCAATGCCGAAATTGTCAAGCTTTTGGGCACTCTGTCTCAAATTGCAATAACATTTATAAAAATGTGTTAAATGTAATTCAGGCCACGGGCACTGCTGTGGCCAGTGCTTTAAAACCCCAGAGGAAACACCGGACTGCATAAACTGTGGAAAATCTGGTCACCGGGCAAACTACAGGAAGTGCCCATATTAAGTTAAAATGGCTGAAGCAAGAAGCCAAAAAATTAAGATAAACAGAGAAAATAGAATGCGTAGGGTAGATGAAGCTATTCGGTCCTCCACGGGCCCGGCTAAACATAGGAATAACACATGGGGCTCAGCAGCCCACGGGTGTAGCTATGCGGATTGCCTAAAGGGCAACGACCAGCAGTTAAATAGTAGTACATTTCAAAACATTCACAATGAGTTTCTAAATATCCCACAAGAACTCTTTGGCATGAACCATCAAGAGTACAGCAATACGCTAATAAGATTTCTACACCAGTACCGCGGCACCAGTGACAGATCTGAAAGGATCCATCTCTATACGTCCCTAAGACTTAGCCTCA
Source organism: Thereva unica (assembly GCA_949987705.1). Lineage (NCBI taxonomy): Eukaryota > Metazoa > Arthropoda > Insecta > Diptera > Therevidae > Thereva > Thereva unica. Next base: position 114,726,338 of record OX465283.1, read on the forward strand.
TCCAAGCTGGAGAGGAACGCTTTGGGCCTTAGGGTAGCTTCATTGAATGTAGGGTCTCTTGTCGCGGGATGTAGGAAGCATTATCTTAGAGACCATCTCTCTTCAAATAAATTTCAAGGAATACCTCAAACCAAGGAATAAGCTGATTATCCCGCAGTATAAAGCATTTGTAAATAGCAAGGATCAGGGAACAGCAATCATTTGCAAATCTAAATTCAATGTAGTTAAAGTAAACCTCCCTATTGATACAACTCATGTGGCGATTGAGCTACGAATTAACAGACAGGGTAGCATACAACGAAAAACCCTCTTAATTTCAATTTATCTGGCTCTTGACCTATCAAGACCAAAGATAATAAATCTATTAGAGGCCATAAACAACACTGACCTAAATGCGTATGAGGGGATAATTGTCGGAGGGGACTTCAACACGAAACATCCTAACTGGTCAAATCAAAAGACCAATAGAAATGGCAAAAACTTGAAAGACTGGCTAGATGATAATCCACACATAAACAATTTCGAAATAAATAATCCAAACAGCCCGACCTTTCCGCGATCCAATAGTTGTATTGATTTCCTCATAGTTGCAAATAGGCCGAATTCGTATTTGCAATTGATTGACGGTTATCATTAATCAAGAATTCGAAAACTTTTTTGACGCAACCGTCAACAATTCGGAAACTTCACTGAGTTGGCAACTTGCACAAAAATCAGCGCAACAACGCATTCGCTTTAACCCACATGCTTTTTGACATTTCTATTGCTGTGAGGTTAACGAAAATGGCTGAAGCTGAAGATATCGACGGGAGGTAAGTTTTATTTATTTATAATTATATATTTCCCCTAATAATTAAATAATTTAATAATTTTTATATTGTTTAACTATTATATTCAGTGAAACGCTAACGTGGAGTAAAGATGAAATGAAATTGTTAATTTCTACAAGACTGAAAAATGAAAGCCATTTCAGAGAGGGCAAAAAGACAAAAAATGTATTATGGAGCAAAATATTAGAAGATATCAAAAAGACAGATGTAAATTTTCATTTCTCCCGAGAAACTTGTAAAACAAAATATACAAACCTAGGCCGAATTCGTAAACGTCCGTTGATTGACGATACGTCAATGACTTGACGATCAAGGGTTTGCACCAAATCGTCAAAAGCATTCGCATGCCATCGCAATTTCTTGACGTTTACGAATTTTTCGATAATTTCGAAAGCGTAGCATCAGGCATGGAATGCAAAAGCTTACCCTCTTTCTCCGATCACTATACAACAGTAAGGGACTTCACCCTCCAAAATACCACTCTAGCCTTGCAGCTACCAACGAGCTACAGGTCATATAATGATGTAAATTGGGAGGATTTTCAAGAATTAGTAAGTCAAAATAGCTCTATAGACTGCCCTCAGATTGCGTAAAAACTAACCATGAGATTGACTCAGCAATCCAATCACTAACATTAAATATACAAACGGCAACAGAAACAGTGGTGCCAATCTCCCGCGGAACATTCTTCGAGAAGCTTCCTAGAGAAATTCAACATCTTCATCAAACATTAAAAAAACGGAAGAGAACTCTCAAGAGGTTGTTGGACAGAAGAATGGTACCAGATGTGATAACCCAGGAGCTTGGTAATAGAGTAAAACTATTAACAATTATTCTTAATAAACAAATAAATAACTTCCTTAATAATGAATTCCAAAACAGAGTTAGGAATATTAAACCAGGCCCAGTCTTTTATAATGAGGTGAAGAGAATACTCGGTAGCAAAAGAGTGAGCACTGATAAAGTAACAATCAACGGAACCACTGTCTCTGCACCATCTGAAATGGCGGAGGCCTTTGCTGCACACTATAGGGAAATCTTTAGAGACAGAACTACAGGTCTATCTTCTAGGCACATTGATCATATAAACCAAAATTATAAAGAGCTCAAAAGTCACATTGACAGTACCCCCGCTGTTCGCTGCAGCTTTAGGAAGGCATCACCTAAAAATTCCGCACAATTTCAAAATTCAAATTTCAACAACAATAAACCAAATCAACTCCATAGCCCCAGCAAAATTTCCACAACTTCAAAAACAATTCAATTCAATTCAATTCTGTTTATTCATAAATGAGTTTACATAACTGGTTAAATTATACTAATTATACTATACTGATAGGGTCGCGAAGCCTAATGCAAAGAAGACTCCTGCTCAGGCAGGGGATATGGGCGATATGAGAAAGGGGGGGATCGGGATGCCCGCCAATCTCCTTCCCAAGAGGGACCGATCTAATAGGTATCAATACACTCAGAAAATTTTTCCGAGATCTATAATTAAGTATGACAGGGTAAATTTAAGCATATGCTGAAATTCTTGATTCAACTATCGTGATTTAGCCTTTTATCAATGTATCAAGGATGGCATTCTTGCTTAAAGTACTTTTTTTTAAAATTGTGTGCTATGTGCTCATTTCTACCAACCACAGTAATACTCAACTTAAGTACGGCCCTGCGCAGGTTCTGAGAACTTTTAAGCATCCTTTAGGTTGAGAATGGTTCATGTTAATTCTCAGTATTTTGTTTCATTGACGTGCTCGTTTTAAGCATTTTTATAGCTAAGTTAAGGAACTCATACTTACTCTAAGCATGGTGCTATTGAATGCATACTTAAAGTGCGCATCATATCATAGTCTCAGTCCGATACTGAACGTTGAAGTGTGTGGTTACAGTGAAAATAAAAAGTGAAAAAAAAAAAAAAAAACTAGGAAAAAGTGAAAGTTAGGAAAAAGTTTTGCTTGCAGTTTTCATGGTAAGTTACTAAATTGCTTAATTTTCACTAATCGATTTAAATACATTAATGAATGAAACATAGTTTACTTTACTGAGCGCGATTAATGTCGATTAATTTTTTTAATTTTTAAGGTTTATAATTGAGGAGCTTCTTTTCAAAACTTGACTATTCCACTTTTGATGAAAATGATTTTTTTTTTGGTAACTTTCAAATTTACACTCTGCGAAAATAAAATTGGGCCTGTTCATGAGAACCGTTTTTTTCGCGACCCGTTTTTGGTAACTGATTTCAGAAATACGGTAATCTCACGGAAATCTCAAATTATCAAACAAAACTCGCCTTGTCAAACAATAAATTCTATTTATTATAATTCAAACTAATAATTTTATTATAAAATCACAAGATGAACTTAATATTTCAAAAATAAAAAAATATTCAAAAGAAAAAATCAAAGGTTGTGCGCGTATCAAAAAAACTGTGTGGAAAGCTTGCGTGTTCTATATCAATATCAAAAAATGTGAGAGAGCTATCCAAGTATTTTTCTCATATATATATAAAATGTCTACGTGATTTTTGCAAGCTCTCCGTTACATCGAAAAAATTCCCCTTATAAAATTCTTATTCGATCCCTCCACCATTCGCTCTTTTTTGCAGCTTTTAAGAGAATTTACGATCGAGAGCTTTAACAAGTTGGTAAAGCTCCCGATCGAGAACTGTCAAAAATATCTTAAAAGTTTATTGTGTTGTGTTGGCGGAGGATAAAACTAAGCATTTTATAAGGGTAAGTACTAATATTAATTTAATTTAACAAAGTGATAACTAATTTAATCTAAGGTGAAATTATGCAAATGTAATCGTGATGTGAATATCTGTTTTCGTTAATGTTTTTTCTTTAATGTTTACATTTAAGTGTTGTTTATGTCAAATGTGAGGTTATGTATTTGTTTTCTAATTTGTTGATGTTTACATTTATTTGTATATTTTATCTTTATATATTATTAATGTCTAACTTGAATTGTAAATTTTAGGTTGTAACCGAGTGCTCCTCTGGAAGTGGCGGATTGAGGTCATCAGGACTATTGCCAAACAGGTGAGTGTTATTATTGTGTTGAACTTTGTTGATGGTTTCTTCTTTTGCTTTTTTAGGTGGCTGAAAAATACTCCTGAACATACTCCCGGTCCTTGAATCCTGTGGATTCTAAATGTATGCCTGTAAGGACAACCTTTAATAATGTTTTACCATGAGTATAGAGATGATAGACAGACTGGATTAGAAAGGATAAGAGGACGGGAGGAAAGGATACAAGGACGGGAGGCACGGTATGTGATGTATGATAGATTAAGAAGGTGTAGGGCTTGTGTTAGTAAATTGCGGTTCTACTGGCAGCAGACACAACTTTGTAATTGGCCTTTTAAATATGGCATCCTTGGTTTTTACTGCTACTACTCGAACTAAATTGTCTGCACCTGGATAGGTTTCCACGATCCATTTGTCCTACATCTAAATTTTTAATCCTTTCCGACCATTTGGGTCGCTGCTGTAGCTGGGTTAAATATTCTGATTGCCACCTCTTCCAAAAGGATTGTGTTAGTTGAGTGAGGTATTGCCATCGTGAAAGTGAATTCAGCTTGTAGTCTAACATTGATGGCTCCGGCAATGCCAATGGAGCTTCTTGGATTAAAAAATGACCCGGTGTTAGCGTTGTCAAATCACTCGGGTCATCTGTTACTGGCGTAATCGGTCTAGAATTGAGGCACGCCTCAATTTGCGTGGTCACTGTTGTAAACTCTTCATAAGTTAGGGTAGTACCGGTCAGAACTCTACGTAGGTGATGCTTTGTGGCCTTGACCCCGGCCTCCCATAAACCTCCAAAATGAGGTGCCGATGGAGGTATGAAATGCCAATTTATTCGTAATGGAGCGCTTATTTGTGGAATATCTGAGGTTAATTGTCTTATATGTTGATTGTATTCTTTATCAAGCGTCTTACTGGTTCCAATGAAGTTAGTGCCATTGTCCGAGTAAATGTCAGAGCACATTCCTCTTCTACTAACAAATCTTTTTAGGGCTGCATAGAATGCGTCAGAAGTTAACTCGGAGACAACCTCGATATGTATGGCTCGGACAGCTAGACATACAAAGATCGCTAGATAGCCCTTGTAGGTTTTTTGACCTCTACCTTTGGATGCTCTTATATTAAACGGTCCACAAAAATCCACACCAACATGGGTGAATGGTCGAGACATTCTAGTTCTTGGCGCTGGCAAATTTCCCATCAGTTGTGTTAGTGGTGCTGCCCGTTGTTTTACGCAGGTTATACATCTGTAAATTTCTCGCTTGATGGCGTTCCTGGCATTTAAAATCCAAAATGTTTTCCTAAGTAGTCCGATCATCAACTGTGTTCCACCGTGTAAGGTTCTAGCGTGCATGTCTCTGATGATGAGTGTAGTGAGCGAATGATTCGGACTTAAAATCACCGGGTGCTTCTCGGACCAAGGCAGATTCGAAGATTCTAAACGTCCTCCAACTCTCAAAATTCCATCCTTGTCGATGAAGGGCATCAAACCGTTTAATTTTCCCTTTACGATTTTTTCCAAGCGTAGTGCCTTCAATTCTTCTACAAAGTCTTCGGCCTGGGCGTCCTTCACCCAATGCATCAGGGCCTTGTGTAACTCGGAAGTCGTTAACCAGGGCGACGAGCAACTATGAATTCTCTGACACTTGGCAATGAAACGAAAACAAAAACAAGAAACTCTTAATAATGTGGTAAGACTTGAGTATTTCTTAACTAATTTTGTGACATCTGAATCTGTGGTTATGGAGAGATAGACCTTAACATTTTTTCTTTCTTCTAATTGTGTGCATTCCATCTCCTTTAGGGTCGGCCAGTAGTTTTCCGATTGTCTGAGCCACTTCGGTCCATTCCACCATAGTGAATGCTGCTCTAATTCTGTCGGTGACGTGCCACGAGACGCGCAATCTGCTGGATTGTCTTCTGATGGGACAAACTTCCAAGCTGTACAGTCCGCCGTACTTTGGATTTCTGACACACGGTTCGCTATGAATGTCTTCCATCTTGATGGATGAGCCTTTATCCAGGATAAAACAATAGTAGAGTCGCACCATAGAGTAAGATGAATTCGATCGATTTTCAATGCCTTTTTTATAAGTTTAAATACGCGAATCAATAGAACAGCTCCGCATAATTCAAGGCGTGCTAATGATATCTGTTTTGTGGGAGCCACCTTTGTTTTCGATGTTATTAGTCTTGTTATGATGTTTCCCGAATCGTCTGTAGCCCTTGCATAAAATACAGCTGCATATGCACGAGTCGACGCATCACAAAACCCATGAAGTTCAATATCGTTCGTAGTGGTGTGCAACCATCGCGGTATTTTGATACGTTCGATCTGTTTCAAATCATTTTTCAGATTCAACCAAGCTTCTGCTATGGCTTGTGGTACATCTTCGTCCCAATCGGTTCCTGATAACCACACCGATTGCATCAAAATTTTTGATCGTATGACAACCGGTGCTAGTAGTCCTAATGGATCAAATAACCTTGAAATTTGTGATAATAATTCCCTTTTCGTAATTTGTTTAGAATGTGCTTCAAAATTTATTTTGTAAGAGAACGCGTCTGTTTTAGGACACCAAAGCACCCCAAGTGTCTTAATGCCCTCATCAAATTCGATGTTGTGGATCTGACTAATTTCCTGATCTTCAATAGGAATGTTGGTTAGTAGATTTGCATCGTTCGTCGTCCACTTTCGCAAATTGAATCCTCCAGATCTTAATAAGGCAATTAATTCAGTTTGAAGGTTTATCGCTTCAGTTATGGTGTTGGCTCCTGTCAACAAATCGTCAACATAAAAATCTGTTTTGAGTACTTGTGATGCAGTTGGGAACCTGCTTGCTTCGTCGTCTGCGAGTTGGTATAAAGTTTTTATTGCCAAATAAGGTGCACAGGCTGTGCCGAATGTGACGGTGTTCAAACAAAAATCTTGGACGGTGTTTGTTGGTGATGGCCTCCACAGAATGCGCTGATAATCTGCATCTTCCACATCTACAAGAATTTGCCGATACATCTTCTCGACGTCAGCGGTGAAGACAAACTTATGTTTACGCCATCTAAGAAGAATGTTCAACAAATCATCTTGAAGTTTTGGCCCAACCATAAGTGTCTCGTTCAACGATGGTCCATGTGTTGTCTTCTGTGAAGCATCAAACACAACCCTCAATTTAGTGGTTGTGCTTTCTTTGAAGACAGCGTGATGTGGCAGGTAATATGATTCGTAATATGTTTCATTTTTTGTACTTATTTTTACCTTTTCCGTAGATTCTGGGATTCGACGCATGTGGTTCAATTGTTCATACTCTGCTATACATTTTGCATACTCGTCGTGCATGTGAGGTGCCTTGTTGAATCTGGATTCAAGGTGATGAAATCGTCTTAGCGCTGTTGCACGTGAAGACCCAAGTGATGGACGCTGCTCATTTTTAAATGGTAATCTGACGGTGTAACGGCCATTAGTTTCTCTTTTTACAGTTTTTGTGTAAAATGTTTCACATGCTTGTTCTTCCAGAGTCATATGTCGTTCTGCTTGAACTTCCTCGATCTCCCAAAATTGTCGTAGATCCTGCTCCCATTGAGTGTACGAATGGCAGCTCACAGTTCGATTGGTTGTTGAGGGTGATGATATCTCTCCTGAAATTATCCATCCCAACGTGGTGTTCTGTGCTATAAGATTTCCAGTTTTCAGTTTCTTTAATCCTTCCAGTAATATTTTGCAATATATATCTGCTCCAATAAGTATGTCAATTTTGCCTGAAGTAACAAATTGAGGATCCGCCAAACAAAGTTGCTTCAATTGCGACATGTCATCATCGAGTCTTAGCCTTTGAGGTGGTAGGATGCCAGTTATAGACTTGATTATCAAAGCGCTTGCCATTACTTGATTGTTATCATGTATTGATTTGATAGTGAACCTTGCCGAGCTCTTTCCAACGCCAGTCTTCTGATTTCCTACTCCGTAAATATCCATGTGAGTGCGTAGTCTTTCCAGCCTCAATGATTGTGCAAGGCGTTCAGTCAGAAATGATAGCTGAGATCCTTGATCTACCAAAGCACGCGCCACTACCTCTTGCCCACACGGAGAACAAATACGAACGAGTGCAGTGGCTAAAAGAACTTCCGGTGAAGAATTAAAACTCTCGACATGCAGTGAATTCACGTCGCCCTTGATCGGAATTGATTCGCTGCTGGAATTCGAAACTAATTTATTGGATGTTGCCAGATGCGATGTCGTTGCTATGCAGTCCTCGGATGTTGCAGGAGGAGCTGCAGTTGTAGTAAAACTTGTAATGACACTTTCACTATGTAGCAGGGTATGATGCCTATGCTTACAATGAAAGCAAGAGTGCATGCTGGGGCACGATGAAGCCTTGTGTCCTTGCCGTAAGCAGTTAGAGCACAGTCCCTTTTTTGCGACAATATTTCTTTTTTCCATATGGGTCATTTTTAAAAATTGCTCACATGTCCTTATGCTATGGTTACCTGAACATAGTGTGCACCTTAATCCTTGTGAGGTATAAAATGATTGCCTCATTCCACTAACTTGTCTTGGAACGACATTAGTCTTCTTGTTATTTGTACCTAAAGCCTCAAGAGTTCTAAATTGACTTTCTAAAAACACCTTCAATTCTTGATATGTAGGGAAGTCCGTTTTGGCTCCAATGCTCTGTTCCCACAAGCGTTTAGTTTCATTGGGTAATTTTTCGCTGATAACGTAAGTAATTATGGTGTCCCAAGAATCAACGTCAATATGTAGATTTCGCAATGCTTGCAAAGTTTCATTCGTTGTATCTAAAAGATTACGGATGTTGCTTGCCGAATCCTGTGAATATGCTGTCTGTCCAAATAATGTCTTCAATTGGGCCTTGATTAACAATCGTTTATTATTGTAGCGTTCATTTAGAGCTTTCCACGCTGGCATATAATTAGCTTCTATTATGTTGAAGTGTTTTAATAATTGTTCTGCCTCTCCTTTCAGTGTCTATCGCAGGTAATGTAGTTTTTGGACGCTCGAAATCTTATTATTTTCATGGATCAATGTCACGAATAGATCACGGAATGAAGTCCATTCATTGTAACTTCCACTAAAGATAGGAAGATTGATCCGTGGTAACTTAATGCCTTCACGATCTGCTTGTACTTCTCTTTCGTTTAAGGGTGGTGGATTCGAAGGTCCTGCTAGTGGGAGCGAAGTTCCTACTGGGTGTAGAGTTTGGAATTCGTCCTGTATTTCCGCTTTTCCAAGTATATACCGCTCGTGCATTTCAGTCAAGAGGTCATCTTCAAAGTATTTGCTTGCCTGCGTGGGTAATTTTTCAAACGAGTCTTTGGCAGGAACAAGCTCACGGTGACGCGATTTAGATTCTTGCCAAAATTCATTTAAGGCTTCTAAGCGAGCATCAAAATAGGATTTTGTTTTTCTGGTCTTAGAATCCTTTTTGAAATTGCGTACGCATTTCAGGATGTTTTCGTACGTCTCGAATTGTTCCGCGATCAACATTTCGAAAGTCGGCAAATCCATATCGAAACTGAATGTGCATGCACTCATATATAACAATATAAATAATAAATTGGGATAGACTCACCGGATGAGATCCTTTCTCTTAAAAAGTCAATGTGTGTGGTGGACGGGTTGCATGCAGGAACTATAAGTATTTTAATTATATGCCCTTTTACTCCTTCGGGATCACTAGCTTTGTCCACTAATTTCTTATTAAGTCACTGTTTTAGTTAAATCAATTAACAAATCACTGTTTCAGGTTCTGATCGTAAAGCCTAGTAGAACACCGTTATTTTCAAGCTTATAAATTCTAAAATACACTATTGACGGACACTGTGATATTCTAAACGATAAATTCTAACCGACACTTATATTCAATTCTAAAGGGCACTGTTATTCAAAATGATAGAATCTAACCGGCACTTATATTCAATTTTAAAGGGCACTGTTATTCAAAATGATAGAATCTAACCGGCACTTATATTCAATTTTAAAGGGCACTGTTATTCAAAATGATAGAATCTAACCGGCACTTATATTCTTTTTTAAAGGGCACTGTTATATTCAAAATGATAGAATCTAACCGGCACTTATATTCAATTCGATATGATATTTTAATATTCAATTTACACCCTCTCAACCCGTTCTAATGCACTCAAATCACTTTTTTATACATGTATTATGCTCCCTTTGTTCTCAAATCTAGACACTCAACTTCGTTTTTTAATCTAATTTATACACTGTTTTTAATAACCACCTTTTATGCACCTTCACTTTTTAGGTTTTTAATCAAAATCCGGCTCGAAGGACCAATTTTATGTTCATGAGAACCGTTTTTTTCGCGACCCGTTTTTGGTAACTGATTTCAGAAATACGGTAATCTCACGGAAATCTCAAATTATCAAACAAAACTCGCCTTGTCAAACAATAAATTCTATTTATTATAATTCAAACTAATAATTTTATTATAAAATCACAAGATGAACTTAATATTTCAAAAATCAAAAAATATTCAAAAGAAAAAATCAAAGGTTGTGCGCGTATCAAAAAAACTGTGTGGAAAGCTTGCGTGTTCTATATCAATATCAAAAAATGTGAGAGAGCTATCCAAGTATTTTTCTCATATATATATAAAATGTCTACGTGATTTTTGCAAGCTCTCCGTTACATCGAAAAAATTCCCCTTATAAAATTCTTATTCGATCCCTCCACCATTCGCTCTTTTTTGCAGCTTTTAAGAGAATTTACGATCGAGAGCTTTAACAAGTTGGTAAAGCTCCCGATCGAGAACTGTCAAAAATATCTTAAAAGTTTATTGTGTTGTGTTGGCGGAGGATAAAACTAAGCATTTTATAAGGGTAAGTACTAATATTAATTTAATTTAACAAAGTGATAACTAATTTAATCTAAGGTGAAATTATGCAAATGTAATCGTGATGTGAATATCTGTTTTCGTTAATGTTTTTTCTTTAATGTTTACATTTAAGTGTTGTTTATGTCAAATGTGAGGTTATGTATTTGTTTTCTAATTTGTTGATGTTTACATTTATTTGTATATTTTATCTTTATATATTATTAATGTCTAACTTGAATTGTAAATTTTAGGTTGTAACCGAGTGCTCCTCTGGAAGTGGCGGATTGAGGTCATCAGGACTATTGCCAAACAGGTGAGTGTTATTATTGTGTTGAACTTTGTTGATGGTTTCTTCTTTTGCTTTTTTAGGTGGCTGAAAAATACTCCTGAACAGGGCCAAAACTTGATAATTACACCAGAAAAAAAAGATTAAAAGGCATGATTTCGTCAAAAATTGATTATTCCATATCAAAATTATATTACCCATTTCAAATACACATTTTTGGAACAAAATATGATTAATCCAGAAGTTATTTAACTATTTTAATCTAAATTGCAACAAAACATGTTTTATCCCCAAATTCTTCAGTCAGAACATTATGTATTTTACTCTCTAAAAGTTTATCAGTGATCATCAGTTACTATTATGCACAGTTAGTATTACGCACAGTTAGTATTATGTTAGTATTATGCGCAGATGGTATCGAAGTAACCAACTGGCATATTTTACATTAACTGAAATATTTTAAAATTCACTCAACAGTCAGTGAATTCTCCAGTGACTGAAACTGCAGTGAACTTTCCACTGGTATAATTTTAGAGAGTGCTTTTTAATATGGCAAGCCAAAATTTCTGTTTTTGTACGATTGCACAACACTCGTGTACGTGGCGTGTGGCTGCAGTTTAGACACTAAAGGCATGTTCAACTGTTTAACGGTATAACTCAAACTCAAGTCAGTTAAGTTGCAGAGTGTAATAAAGTAATGTTTTGTGTTTGTCCAATCATAAAAGTTATTTAATTTATAAAATGGAGCATCAAAGTACAGTACAAGATATTAATACAGGCTCAAGAAGTAGGCAGCGTGGACGGCGCAACAAAAAAAAGTAGTTTCACCTGCATATTATTTTGTTAATTTTGTCTTACATATCTACTAATCTGATTCGCATTTTTATTTTAGGGATTACTCAGACTGTGACCCTTGTGCTCCGGCATTTGTGAAGCCTTGTAATCATGGCGAAAAGAGTAAATTTCTTTGCAACAAATTCGGGACCAGAGATATTTTGAAAAATCGTAAAGCATTGTACAAAAACCAGTCCAAGGTGCAGGGCCGGCGTAAACGGGCATGCAACGAATGCGGAGCATGCGGGCCTCTCGTCTAAGGGGGCGCCATCACGAGATTGGAATATATATTCAGCGCCGGCCTTAGCCCTTGTTCAGGGTGGAGCGAGATTGTCTTTCGGCGCCCTTTGTTCGACGCTGTCCTAGATAACACTTTTTTCGAGTACTGCCGGCCTGCCATTTCCTTACGGGATTATATCTCCCCTTTTGCAAGCCTTTATGGGCTAGGGGCCCCATAAGGATTTTGATGGTGGTTTTAGGGTGACAGTTCCGCCTGTAGCAGCAGTAGAGGAAGTATGTTTTCTTAGAGTTGCTTCCACGACGTTTCGCCAACAGCACAACCTTCTTTGGAGGCTATTTGGTTGTTTGTATTGCATGGTTGGGCATTAGGGCTTGCCCCAGCTAGTAAGGTTGAAATGGTGGAGAGAGTCACCTTCTCGTTAAAATAGGCTTCTCCTGCTATCAGCCCAAAATTGTAGTGTTCGCCATCCTGACAACGTCATCTCTGTGAATTTTATGCGGTGCACTTTGTGGAGTATTTTCCACTCCTACACTCTTTGGGTCTTCTTTTGGACCCCTATCCATTCAAGACTTCCTTGCACGGTAGCTAGTTGTTTCGCGGTCAGAAGAGTCTCCGGATTGTTAGCCGCAAGCACGCCAATTCTGACACTTTCCGCTATTTGACGAAGGTCGGCTTTGGAGTTACTTCGTTTCTTCCGACTTTCTGAAGGCTGTTCAAACCAGAGCCTTTGCCCTTTTCGCCAGGTTATTATACCCTAGAGAACAACCAGATGATCTAACCCTCTTATTATTAAGAAAATCGGTATCCCTTTCTTCCTCGGGGGCCATGCAGACCCTACCAGCCTCTACACAGCTTTCGGATATCGCATAAAACGTTTTCGGGCTGCGCCACCCCGTTTTCTGAAAGCGGTCGTTTTTCGAGTCGCCTCTCCAATTAGGTGCCCTTACTTCCGCAGGAAATCCCTGGGCTTACGGGCTCCATCTCTGGGTTTACGGGCTCAGACTGCCCTCCCTGAAGAAAAATACCGAAAACTTTCCTTCGTTGAGACTACATTCGACACCTTGAAGCATGGATCCAAAAATATCTAACTGGCCTTGTAGGTCGTTCTTTTGGGAGCTGTGGAAGTCCCAGAAATGTTTGGAGCGTTAAGAACTGCTCCATCTTCAAAAGTTTGTTTATGGTAATTTTAGATTGATACGACCTCGGCGAGAAAGGACGGTCGCCCATGGCAGAGCTCCGTATCACCAATGGAAGGCTAATTCAAACGGAAGTTCGCGCTCGGATAAAAATTGCATGCGGGCGTTGAGGACCCTAGCGCCGGCCCTGCCAAGGTGGGGCAGGACGTTCATTTATCTAGATTCATTTCTGTATATGACCCTCCGCGTCGTCGCCAAAGTAAAACAGTTCCTCAGCAGGCCAGACCTAAGCAAAGGCCTGTCACTTTTTTTCTAACAAAAAATAGTCATCCTAAGGTAGTATGCAAGAGATTTTTTATAACATCTCTGGGTTTAAGCAGAGGAAGAGTGGATATTCTTGTAAAAAGGCTAGGCAATGGAGAAATAATAAAAGAAAAAAGAGGAGGAGACCGAAAAAGCAGGAAATCAGCAGAAATCAAGGAGAAGATTATAGAATTTATCAATAAATTCGATGCTGTTGAAAGCCATTATAGTAGATCTAAATCCAAACGTATATACTTAAGTTCAGAACTAAGTGTAGCTAAACTCAGAAGAATGTACAATGATTCAGTAGAAATTCCGTTTAGAGCCAAAAAGTCATTCTTCAGGTCAGTATTTATTACAAATTTTAACATCGGTTTTCAGTCTCCATCTACTGATGCTTGCACTTATTGCACACTATTGAAAAATAAAATAAAAACAGCAAAAGATAATGAAAAAGTCAATTTTATGACTGAAAAAATAATCCATAGCAGACGAGCGAAAGCCTTCTATGACTTAATGAAAATAGAACAAGAAGGCACTTTAACTTTCTGCTTTGACCTTCAGCAAGTACAACCGCTCCCTCGCACTCCAATTCAAGAAGCATTTTATAGCAGACAAGTTAGCTTTTATGTATTTTGCATTGTAGGGGAAGATACCAGGAATCCTTTATTTTATAATTGGACAGAAATACAGGCAAACAGAGGTGCTACAGAAATTGGTTCCGCTTTGCTAAATTTTTTAAGAACTCATGATTTTGAGGGAATTCATACTATCAGGTTGTTTTGTGATGGCTTTGGGGGTCAGAACAAAAATTCACATATTGTGCATGTACTTTTGTTCTGGCTTCAAAAGCTATCACCAGAAAACATTAAAAAAATAAAACTGTTTTTCCCTGTTAGAGGGCACAGCTTTTTGCCTGCTGACAGGGTTTTTGGACGCGTAGAAAAGGAACTTAGGCGTCATCCCATTATTACAACCCCAGAAGAATACACAGAATATTACTCTCAGTTTGGAACGGTTAAAAAGTTGGGATCGGATTGGAAATTATATAATATTAAGGAATTAGAAACAGTTTATAAAAAAATTACAGGTATACAGAATTTAAAACGAATCACTTTTGTTAAAAGCACTAATAATAGAAACCAACTTAAATATCATATAAAAACTTTTGAAAATTACAAATTTACGTCGGATAATGAAAATGATACAAAATTATACCTTCTAAAACGACAAAAAAGTCTAGATAACTTTACTTTAACTGAAATTGTAATGCAAAAGCATCTGAGTTTAAAAAAGAAAAATGATGTCAGAAACTTGCTTATAAAACAATTCGGCGAGGAGTGGGCTGAAAACCAGAAGCTCTCTTGGTATGTGAGTATAATAAATAATAGCAATGGTGTTGAAAGTGATGATGAAAATGATCATGAACATACAGAGGATTGTAATTGCCTTGAACATGAAGTAACTGTGAGCATTTAAAAAAAAATAAAACATACTGTAAATATTTTTTTTTGTTTTATTTATTTAGAGAAGAAGATGAACCCTTAGGTTATTTCAATTCAAAAATGAGATTTCTGATACCTAATTAGTTTCATCAAAGCAAGATTAATCCACAGTGGTTTGAATCAAATCATGATTTATCCTCTAGAGCACATAACAAAACTTGATTATTCCAATCAGTCGCGTCAAAACTGGATTATTCCATTTCAAATTTTGGTTTTATTCAAAATATATTATTGCTAAATTTTTGAATCCTGTACAAAGCAATGACTATTGTCGTCGTCTGCAATAATGCATCAAATTTTCGGGTTAAAAACATAGCCGCATACCTACAAAACTATTTTCTCAGATTGTGAAAAAACACAAAAAGTGGAATAGTCAAGTTTTAAAAAGAACCTCCTCAATTTAACTTTTGAAAATTAATATTAAAAACTTATTTATGTTCATAGTGTGATAATAATTTGAAAAATTGTATCCTCAAGTGGGAATTTGAGACGTCGTTATGTTTAAAACAAAAGTTTACTTTCGGGAATATGAAAATTTACTGTATGAAGAAGTTCTTTCACACAAATTTCTGGTGGGGCGAATCGCTAACAGAATTAAATTTAGATATCTTTTACAAAATCTAATTGCACAGAAAAATTATAATTATTTAGAGCAAAGAAAACACTTTGTAGAGACTTGGTTAAACAAACATCAAATATTTTTTTGTAAAAATGGCCACGCGTAGTCAAGATATTCAAGAATTAAACGCTGCTGAACAGTCCGCCTATATAAGTTATGAAACTGATGTAAATAGATCTAGTCTACTTTTTGATATAGGGTCCGATATTCAAATATTTGAATTGAATGACAACCCAGAGTAGTATGAATATGAGGATTCTGGACAAGAGCACTTTTGGTGATCTAGGGTGCTATGGATTCTGGACCAGAGCACTTTTGGTGAAAAAGCACCAGAATTCTGGATCAGAGTATTTTTTTGGTATAAAGGGAGCTGTATGTTAAGTTTAAAAGTGAGAACTTTGTAAAAAATAGAAGAGGTAAGTGTACAGTTTTATATATGTATATATATTTTACTTACTTAATTTTTTCTCAACTTTTTTTCAGAAAATATGTCTTTGTATTATATGGTAACACCACCATCTACTGAAGATGAGATGGATATTGTGCCCACACAAAGGTATAGCTCGTTGGACCACTGCCTGATAACTGGTGCTATTACCTGGCGCTGCTACAGAGGATATTCAGAAATGAATGGAATGAATAGGTGTGAAATCACCGTGATATCGCCTTTTAGTCTGATATATTTATCCCTAAAAGTATGGTTTAATTCGCCGTACTGGGATGAATGCATATTTAAAGTATTGCTGGATCAGACACTTTGGGATCAGCTGTTCTTTAAGTTGTCTACAAAATTTTGTGGACAGGCTATAGAGCAAATGGTCCTGTTAACGTGTCTATGGCTAACGCCATGAGGAATCATCAAAGAGAAATGAAAGCCGAGTTACAGGAGCATGTTAAGCACCTTCCGCAGGAGTTGCAGAAAAAAATTTGTTAACGGAGTAGTGAGCATGCGAGAGTTGGAGCTAAGAAATAACTCCTCGGGTGAGATCGAGCAGTGCACAACGGCGGACTTGTTTTTCGACGATGACTATGAGCCGAATGGTAGTTATAAGACTATAACCAAATTCAGTCAAATAAAGGATTTTATATATAAGCAAAAAAGGTTTCTAATCAATGAAAAATAAAAAATGTATCAAAAAAAATTTATTTATTTTTTCCATACCGCGTGAATTTGTAGTGGGTTGTTGTGATAAAAAAATTGATCGGAAATAAAAGTTCCACTGTGGGAAAGAAAACTTATGGTTTCTTTAAAATTAATTTTTTGATAATTTTTCAGATTTAGCTTCACATTTCGGTTCTCTTCATACTTTATTGATAACGATGGGCTTTATAAACAGAAAACGTATTGATTGCAGCTCAGTTGTTTTTTAAAACTTTTAACGCTCATTAACCTTAGAACCGTCCTTGGGGTGCTGAGCTCCCCAAGCGAACTTCATCGAATTATAAAAGACATATTGTTCCACACCATAATAATATATTTGAATTTTTTAATGAATTAAACCTCTAGTTTCGTAATCGAAGTAAATGCATGCATTTTTTGTGATGGGTTTAGTAAGAAAGGCTCCAAAAGCATCATTTCCCGTATGCGTCCTTACTACTCTTTTTTGTATATGAACTTATCGGGATATTGTATTGCGTAGTAACGGATGTAGAGTAAAGAGAGAAAGAGAAATACAAATTTGTGTTCTACAGAGTTTTTATGTCCTCGGTATTCAGTTTCATTTTGAATTTAGTGGTGTTTTGAGTTTATAATCTTTCTGAATTAATTTTTTTCTTATTATTACAATATAAAATGAGTGAAAGATTGGTTTTCTTAGCTAATATTCAACGTCCATTGACCGTTGAAGAAGAACAAGAGTTAGCCGACTATTTTGCCAGAAATATTGACGATGATTTGAGTGAAATGAATGAAGCGATTGGCGGACGTGATCATCCGATAGCTTCATTACATTCTGACTTTGTCGATGTTGCAAACGATTCTTTTGATAACGAGAATGGTGATTATGACCCCAATAGCGACCATTCAGATTTGGATGGTCCGTTTGTAAATAGTGAGCCACTAAAAGACATCCATTTGGCAGAGCTCGTTGCAGATTTTGAAAATGCTGATGTCGAAGGGGAAGAAGTGCCAGAGCAAGAGTCAGAGCCTGGAACTGCAATTGAGCCAAATCGCGGTCAGAAATATATGGGACAAGGTAAAAGAGATAAAACTGTTTGGTGGTCGATGCCTAGTGACACAGAGAAGACAAGAACTCAGGCTTTACAAAGAAATAGAATGCAGTCCATTCCATGTTGCAAAGAGACTTTTACCTCAAAAGAAGCTGCATTCAAACGCATTTTTTCATCTGCCATTATAGAAAATATTGTTCTGGAAACAAATCGGAGAGCTAAGAGGGCGTATGCAATGAACCAGCGGCAAAAGACTCCAAAAGTCATGCGGCCTTGGGAAGACACCAACGCCAGTGAAATTTATGCTTTCATTGGCATATTGCCGTACGCTGGTGCTGAAAAATCTAATATGGTTCAAGCAAAAGATTTATTTCATAAATCTCATATGCCATTTTATAGAGTAGTGATGTCCTTGAAACGATTTGAGCAAATGTGTCGATTTTTGCGTTTCGATGATTCAAGAACGCGTACAGATCGATTACGCCAAGACAAGTTAGCTCCATTCCGACATATATGGACTCTATTCCACATGAATTTAACTCTGCCTTTCATTCCATCGAAAGAGCTTACTATTGATGAACAGTTGGTGCCTTGCAGAAACAGATGTAGCTTTCGGCAATACATACCATCAAAGCCAGGAAAGTACGGCATAAAAATATTTTGGCTAGTGGATTCGAAAACTAATTATCCTGGGTCCGGTGAGGTCTATTTGGGTACTCAGCCAAATGAAGAGAGGTCAAGAGGAATATCACACGCTTTGGTATTGCGACTTGCTCAGCGCTGTTTGGATATTGGCACGAACATCACAATGGACAACTTATTCACAAGCTACGGATTAGCAAAGGATTTATGTGCCCGAAACACTACTTTGGTCGGCACAGTCAGAGCGAATAAGCGTGAATTGCCACAACTGTTCACATCGATTACTGAAGCAAAGAAGAGAGGGGCATGCATCAGTGTTTTGCTTTTCCGATGAGGTATCCTTGGTAAGCTACACAACTGATTCAAAGAAAAATGTGCTGTTGATGTCAACTGCGCATGCGACTGAAGAAATAAATGAAGCTACGAAGAAACCAATAACACAGGCCTGCAAGGTTTTTTTCTTTTCAGTCCAATAGTCATATCCCAAGTATTTTTTCGCGCTGAATCCGAATCCGTTGGCCAAATTGCCCTATCACGTCAGGATTTTGAGCAATCCTAACCTAAAAGTGCCAAAAACCGTGTTATTTGCACTTTTGCGCGTTAAATATCTCAAAACTATGGAATGATAGGGCAAATCTGACAACGGGATCGTTTTCAGCATGCCAAAATCTACAGAAAACAATGTCGAAAGCGTGAAATTTGAAAAAACTTTTTTTGTAATACTGAAAAGAAAAACTTCTTGGCGCGAAATCGACACATGATATCATCGTTGCACCGAAGTTTTTCTTTTCAGTATTACAAAAAAAGTTTTTTCAAATTTCACGCTTTCGACATTGTTTTCTGTAGATTTTGGCATGCTGAAAACGATCCCGTTGTCAGATTTGCCCTATCATTCCATAGTTTTGAGATATTTAACGCGCAAAAGTGCAAAAAACACGCTTTTTGGCACTTTTAGGTTAGGATTGCTCAAAATCCTGACGTGATAGGGCAATTTGGTCAACGGATTCGGATTCAGCGCGAAAAAATACTTAGGATACGACTACTAAATTGAAAAGAAAAAAAAATGACCCGTTTTTTGCAGGCCTGTGTAATCATATATGACTATAATAAACATAAAGGTGGAGTTGACACATTCGACAAGATGTTGCGCTACTTTACATGCAAAAGAAAAACAAACCGCTGGCCGATGGTCGTATTCCACAATTTAGTTGATGTGGCGGCACTTGCTGCATTCCGTTTATATAAATTATGTCATCCATCCTGGAACAGTAACAAATCGGAAAAACGGAAAATATTTCTAAAGGAACTGGCACTGGAATTGGTCCAGCCACATTTGGATAGCCGCTCGAAACGATCAGTAAAACCATCAGTAAAGATTGCGATGGACTTGATCGGTTATAACCCGCGAAACGATACACCACCGCAAAAACTTCCAAGAATGCAGGTAATTTCTCTTTCCATTTATGTAAGTTCGTTTCTTCATTGATATTTCTTCTTTTTTTGCAGGGACTTGATCGGTTATAACCCGCGAAACGATACACCACCGCAAAAACTTCCAAGAATGCAGGTAATTTCTCTTTCCATTTATGTAAGTTCGTTTCTTCATTGATATTTCTTCTTTTTTTGCAGGGAAACAATCCAAATCGCAGATGTGAGTCGTGCAAGAGCAGCCGAACGAAGAAAAACGATACGAAAACAACAGCCGTATGCGACTTATGTTTGAAGCCAACATGCGCTAAACATTATATTCGTTCATGCGAGCATTGCTACCTGCGCAAATTTAACGAGACTGACATAGGTTCCGATGAAGATGATGATAATGATGATCCTAATTCAGGACATACATCATTCACACCACACCCACTACCAATGAAACAAGCCCACACAGGCTCACCAGTAAATCTAGAAGATAATTGTAGCGGTTACCAAACAAGAAATTACGGAACCGCTATCACACTATCACCCGACAGCAAATTATTTCAATCAGTTCTTGTTCTGCCTCGATCAGTTAAACATTAAAGAATCTGTGCATAACCGATCAAGTGTTTTTTATATAATATTAATACCCCACAAATGGTGACCCCGATAGTGTCCCAAACAGTTAACAATATTATTAACTAAAATATAAAAAAAAAACAAAAAGAAACAACAATTAACAAGCGAACAAATGTGTTGTTACCAAAAACGGTACCATGTACAAAGAAAATCGTGAAATCCACATGTAATTAATACGCCACATGCAAAAATGATATAATCAAACATCAAAAAAATTATCAATAATTAAATAAAAAACTAAGTGGGTAATAATACGTTTAGAATAAAAGTGTACCAAAAAGTTATAATTTAGTAAAAAAACGGTGCATTTCAAATAACGGCAACAATAACATGGAATGTGCAGTAAAAAAGGTGATATTTTAAAGAAGAAAAAACACAAACACCGCATCATTGAACATATTTCTGCATAAAAAAATATTTTTGAAGAACGAAAACACATTATTCAACAAAAAATTTTTTCAATAAAGAAGACATTTTTCAACAAAAGGCTGCGAAAAAATCTACAAACTTACGGTAACATATCAGAGCAGCGGCATCAACAACAAAAAAAAAACCTCTGGTTTTAGGACAACAATGAACAGATATTTTTTTTCCATTTAAATTTCAATTATCATTATTTATTATAAAATACGTAATTTTATTATTTTAGAGTTAAAATCAAGATTTATATAATGTATATGGAAAGATTCAAGAATTTTTAACATCGCATGGAGATTATTACATTTTCATTTAAAAAACGTGGCGAACAATGAACATGTCTGAAATAACAGTAAGTTACCAAAACATATTTTTTTCTCAATTTAAAAAAAAAATTTAATCGTATTTTTCTTTTGTGATTTAAATTAAGTCATAACAAAAAAAAAATTTTATTAAAATTATTAATTTATAAAGAATTAACCTATACGATTAACTAACTTAATCTGGTGAATTTAGCCACATTTTTATAAATACCAGTGACATATAAATCTAAGGAATATCCACAATTATAAAATTCCTTGTGTAAAATTTATCGTTCCGGTCCGAAAATATTAGTTGTCTTCGCGTTCGAGTTTCATATAGTAAAAAATGTCAGAAGACAATAAATCTAGTGACACAACTAGCCCCCCGGCAAATGACGATGGTGCAAGTGGTAGTAACATAAATAATACCGAAATAATTACCATAAACCCATACATAACGTCTTTAAAAGTTCCGCCATTCTGGAATAACAGACTAGATCTCTGGTTTGTACAAGTAGAAACACAATTTCGAGTAAAAGGTATCACATCTTCCAGTACCAAATATGACCACCTCGTCGCATCACTACCGTCTGAAACGTTGGAACTCGTGGCAGGCGCTTTGCTACGCCCTCCAAGCAATGGAAAATATGAAAATTTAAAATCTCTTCTACTGACAAGAAGTAGGGCTTCCGAGGAGCGTAGGCTAGACGAATTGCTCCACAAAGTTGAGCTCGGAGAATACAAACCATCTGAGCTTTTTCGACAAATGGAATCCCTCGCGGGAGGCAATAGCCTCATTAATAAACCCTTACTCCATAAACTTTGGATTAAGAAATTACCGCCCTCAATCCAAGCATGTATTATAGCAGTCGAGAGTGCACATACTCAAGAGGAAATATTCGCAATAGCTGACAAAATTTTTGACTCAACTGCCTGTTCAAACATTTCATCCATACAAAACACTAATAATAACCCTACAATTGATGCAGTCAGTCAAATGACACAAGCTTTTCAGGATTTAACTGATCGCATCAAACGTCTAGAGTTAAGACAAAGTAGGCCCAGATATAGAAATTCTTCACACAGTCGATCATTTTCTAGATCGAAATCCAATTCAAAAATGCATTCTAGAAAAGATTTATGTTGGTATCATCGACGATATGGCAGCGAGGCCAGAAGGTGTATTTCTCCATGCTACAACCATAAAAAGTCAAATAGTTCAAAAAACGAACAATAACTACTTCGGCAGCGGCTTCTGGAGTAGGTGAAATATCACGCCGCTTATTTGTTTTTGATAACTCGACTAGAACTCATTTCCTTATAGATACAGGAGCAGAAATCTCAATAATACCCAATAAAGCACATTTCAAATACACAAAACAATCTCACTTCAACCTAGTAGCCGCAAACGGAGATCCGATCTCTACGTATGGTTTCAAGCGATTGACGCTAGATTTAAACCTACGACGGGTATTTGATCACACATTCGTGATTGCTGCCGTTGATTACGCGATTATTGGAGCAGACTTCTTGTACAAATTTAACCTACTAGTCGACTTGCGGGAAAGAAAACTAATAGATAAAACAACTTTATTGTTAGTGAATTGCATTTCACGAAATGTGAAATCATTCAGTCCAAAATTGTATCTGTTAGAAGGCGAATTCGCATCCATACTGAATGCATTTCCGTCACTTAAAGCTCCGCCAAATTTCAACACAAATGTCCAACACAGTGTCGTACACCATATCCACACACAAGGACCTCTTCCGTCTGCACGACCTAGAAGGTTAAACAGCGAAAGATTTCAAGCTGCCAAAAGAGAATTCCAGCAGATGGTTAGATTAGGTATATGTCGCCCTTCATCATCTCCTGTAGCTTCACCCCTACATTTAGTACCCAAAAAAGCTACGGCAGAGCTAAGACCTTGTGGAGATTACCGACAGCTCAACGCAGCTACGGTTTTCGATAAATATCCCTTGCCAAACATCCAAGATTTTACTATAAATCTTCACGGATGCAATATATTTTCAAAAATTGATCTTATCAGGGCATATCATCAGATCCCGGTCGCCCCTGAAGACATCCACAAAACTGCTGTCACAACTCCTTTCAGCCTATTCGAGTTTCTCCGGATGCCTTTTGGCGTGAAGAACGGAGCTCAGACGTTCCAACGCTTCATAAACGAAGTGTTAACAGGTTTCGATTTTACATTCGCATATGTTGACGACATCCTTATAAGTAGCAAATCTTCACAAGAGCATAAGGAACATTTAAAGATGTTGTTCGCAAGATTAGAACAATATGGCATTAGTGTCAACCCTACAAAGTGTATTTTTGGAGTAAGTCGACTTGACTATTTAGGGCACGAAATTTTGGAAAAGGGCATAACACCATTAAAGAAAGAGTAGAAGCAATAGTTGATTTTCCGACACCCTCAACATGTAAAAAATTACAACGATTTCTTGGCATGATCAGTTTCTATCACAGATTTCTACCAAATGTCGCGAAATACTGTGCACCACTATATGATGCCATAAAAGAGTGCCCAGCACAAAAAGCTTCAAAAGAAAATCTTAAATGGACTGAAAGTTGCGAAAACGCATTTACTAATATAAAAACAATCTTAAAAAACTTCACGCTATTAGAGCACCCCGATCCCACGGCAAAAGTTAGTTTATGGGTAGACGCATCAAACGACGCGGTCGGTGGTGTCTTACAACAATTTAAAGATGGTAATTGGAAACCCTTAAACTTCTTTTCCAAAAGATTACAAGAGCGTGAACGAAAATATTCTACCTTCGATAGGGAACTGCTGGCCGCATATTTAGCGACCAAAAGATTTCGACATTTCGTGGAGGGAAAACAATTTACTATTTATACGGATCACAAACCTCTAACTAAAGCCATATGTTCAAAGTCAGAAAAGTCTTCACGACAAACTAACCAATTAGACTACATAGCCCAACTGACAACTGACATTCGGTATATTAAAGGTCCACTTAATATTGTTTCGGACACCTTATCCAGGTCTCATATTGATGCAGCAGATCTCAGATTAGACTTACAAACAATACATGCCGAACAAAATAAAGACGAAGAGTTAAAAGAACTGCTAACAAACAACCCCAATTCGTCTATCAAACTTAACAAGGTTTTTATCCCTCTCCATGAAGTATACATTTGGTGTGAATCAACCACTGATGTTAACAGGCCATACGTGCCAGAGTGTTTACGTCGCATAGTTTTTGACTCATTACATAACTTGTCACATCCGAGTATACGGAACACTAGAAATCTAATAACGTCGAAATATTTTTGGCCACAAATAAACAAAGATGTCACAAGGTGGGCCAAATGCTGCATCCAATGTCAGAAATCAAAAATTTCTCGTCATACTATAGCCCCATACGGAACCTTTAAAGTACCAGAAGGAAGGTTTGAACATATCCATATGGATATTGTCGGACCGCTACCACCCTCTAATGGTTATACATACTTATTAACAATTAAAGACCGATTTTCGCATTGGCGAACAGCTATCCCACTTAAAAATATCTCGTCAGAAAACATCGCGAAAACTCTTCTCCACCAATGGATTGCCCAATTTGGAGTACTCCAGACTCTAACCACAGACCAAGGTCCTCAATTTGAGTCAGGGCTGTTTAAAGACTTATCCAACATCATGGGAATCCACCGCATTAGAACAACCACCTACCACCCCCAATCGAATGGATTAGTAGAACGTTTTCATCGACAATTAAAAGTAGCTATTCGAGCCACCAACGACCCTAAAAAGTGGTATTCTAACTTGCCATGGATTCTTCTTGGAATAAGATCCGCGGTAATAGAAGACATAGGCCTAGCACCAGCCCAAATCCTATAGGGACAATCGTTGCGTCTTCCAGGAGAGTTTGTTACTACAAATGCCAGTATGAGCTCAAAAATTACTTCCGCCACAGCCAAAGAAATACGAGAGGCCATAAGTAAAATACAACCTAATACATCCAGAGTTCGAAAACAAACTAACATATTTATACCACAAGCTATTCTCACATGCTCGCACGTCTTTGTCAGGGAGGAGATATACAAAAGTAGCTTAAATCCACCTTACAGTGGGCCACACGAAGTACTGACACGAAACGATAAATTTTACAAAATACACATCAACGGTAAAAATCAATTAATCTCAATAAATAGGTTAAAGCCAGCTTTCATTTCCAACCCAGGCATGTTCACGGATAATCGCCTAACTAGATCATGTATGAAGAAAGTAGTTTTTAATTTATAAAAAAAATAAGGATGCAAATTTCACATCCCTCAAAATATACATATACATACATTTTTTTTTTAATTGTAGTAAATTAAGTAAATTTTTGAATTCTAGATAATTAAGTAATAATATTTTCTTTTTTTAAAAAAAAAAAAAAGTTAAAATTTAGCATAATAAGTAAAAATTTATAATTGTTATTGGAATTATTATAAAAATATGTAATTATTTTTTTTTTTACGGAGGAGAGTGATGTAGCGGTTACCAAACAAGAAATTACGGAACCGCTATCACACTATCACCCGACAGCAAATTATTTCAATCAGTTCTTGTTCTGCCTCGATCAGTTAAACATTAAAGAATCTGTACATAACCGATCAAGTGTTTTTTATATAATAATACCCCACAATAATTAATATTTATGTCAATTCTAATTTTTAATTTTTCATTCTTATTTGAATAGTTCTGTTAATAAATAATAATTTCAATAAAAGTAATAATATTAACATGTTATTTAATTTATTCAATATTAATGCAAAATATCCAACGTGGGGAGTACAACTCCCCAAAGACGGAAATACGTTGGGAAGAGTATGGAAGGTTAGGAGTTTTTTTTTTTTTTTTTGAAGTCGCGAGTAAATTTCGAAAATGAGTTTTGTGTGTAATATTTGTCGGTAAAGAGACACAATAGAGTTGCGCACGCAGATGGTTTTTTGTGTGAAAAATGTGGTGAAGTGTTACAAAAATTGTCTAACTTTGAAAAACATAAATTTCAGGTTAATGAAATGAAAGTGAAAAAAACAGAAGAAATTTGAACTGAAGATTTATTGGAAGCAGGCAGCTCCGAACATAATGAAACAAAGTGGTGTGAAACATGTGAAGTAGCGGTTGAAATTCAAGAATGGAACTATCACCTCAGAACTAACGCACATAAAAGGAATTCCTTGCAGCCAGTAAGTAGTAGTAGTAGTAGTAATATCAATAATGTGTGAAGTGCGTAAAAAGTTTATTCAATGAGAGAATTGAGACATTTGTGGTGGAGAATCCAAATGAATCCTTATTGGATGCGAAAAAGTTGTTTGATTTTATGAAAACCCCAATTTTGAAAATATTATTGGATTCTTTAAATAAGCGCGGGTCTTTAAAATTTAATATGGAATTATTTGGGGAATATATAAAAATTAGCAATAAAGAAGGTGAAGAATATGAAATGGTGTCATCGTTAAAGTCTTTCCAGTCTAAAATGACAATAATAGTTGACAGTGAAAGTTTGTGTAAAGCTTATGACACAATGTTAGAAAAAATAATTTCACGGATGAAGGAGTTTCAAGAAAAAGCCAATGGTTGGGCCCTAGTTAGACTTTGTCACGTAGAGGTCAATGTAAATCAATATAAACCTTTAAAAGGCTCTCAATACATTTCACTGCCAGATTACATATAACGTAAGCATGCTTGCGTAAACGTTAAAAACTCTGACATTTATTGTTTTAAATGGGCAATTATCTCGGCACTAATTCCAATCATTCATAGTGATCGGACATCCTCGTATAACATAAGCGACATTTCTGCCAACAGGATAGTATTGAGAAATGGAATTGCCTTGAATTTTGATCAGTTGGACTTTCCTTTAGAAGTTAATGATATCAAGCATTTTGAAGAAATTAACCCGTTTGTAAGCGTAAATGTGTTTGGATGCGAACAAAGTGAAAGCTTGCACAATTTTGTGGGTCCTTATTATTGTACCAAGGATGAGAAATCAACCCATATTAATTTGCTGTTAATTCAAAACGACAACGACGAAAGAAGCCACTATGTCTGGATAAAAAATATGTCGAGGTAAAGTATAATTTTAACATGACTTTGTCTTATAAAATATATGTTTTCTTCTTTTTCTTCTTCTTTTAAAGATTGCTTCGTCAACAAGTGACGTTAAACAAACGTGGAATTTTTATGTGTAATAGTTGTCTTCAACATTTTTATAACGAAAGAGCTCTGGATATTCATCGTAAGGAGTGCAATAAAATTGTTACAATGCTGCCATCAGAGGAAAATGCTGAATTGAAATTCTCATCTCATCAGAGGCAAATTCAGGTACCTTTTACTATACACGCAGACTTTGAGTGTATCCTAGAAGATGTTGCTACCTGTGCTCCTGATCCGACTTGTTTTTCAACGAGCGTTGTTCAAAAGCATGTTCCGTGTGCTTTTGGATACCATGTAGAATGTTCTTTTGATAAGAACTTAAATAAATTTAGAATTTACAAAGGTAAAGATTCTGCAGAACAGTTGGTTAAATATTTAGTAGACGATGTAAAATATTTTTATAATGAGTTTAGAAGTAAACCGAAACCAATGTTGCCTCTAACAAGGGAAGAGTTGCGTAACTTTTCAGAATCTGAAATATGTATGTCACATTTGTAATAATAAATTAGAATCTGATAGAGTGGCTGATCATTGGCCCTTATTCTGGTTGTCACTTTTGCTGAAAAATGGCGAAGTGGGGCGAAAATGGAATTCTGGTTCTTTAAAAAAGTGACATTTGTCAATCCGAGTGATTTTGGGCGAATTTTTGTTGTCACTGTAGATAGACAAACGGCGAATTCAGAGTGGATTTATCTCACTTGACTTTTGTAAGTGAGGAAAGTTTCTGATATAAGGTCGGAAAATATGGCTGACACTGTGTGGACGGTGTGAAAGGAAAAAAATAATTATAATTATTATAATTACCACGTTAACATAATTGTTATATCTCGTTAAGTGTTCCGCGCTTGATATTAATAACTATAATCTAATTTTCTTTCTTTGGTTTCTTTCCTAAGGGAAGTTACATTGATATAAATTTGGTTGTGAAATCTTTTGGTGCTTTTGTGCTGAGGCTTCGCATTCTACCGCGTGGTAGCATACTTTATTAGTTATCAGCACGTGCTGATTCTAACCTCAATCTCTTTCTTTGTGTGTATCTCTTTGACTTTTTTGATTATTCATAATAATTAAATAAAGTTTAAATTGAGCTAGCTTAGCAGCTTTAATGTCTGAGGGCGGGGACGAATGTCCCCGTCCCGGCTCCAACAACATAAATATTAACAGCAGCAATAACAAGAAAAGTGTAACTAACATTAATACCAACTTGAAGTCAAATCCTAACCCAAGACTCTTCAACTCCAACTCTGAAAACTCTTCTAAAACCATGGAGAGTTCAATGAAATTTCGTAACGCAAATAGGAACGAACTCCGTGACCTAGCCAGGGACAAACTTTTCGTCGAAGAAATTAACAAAAAACGTTGAAAATTGGCCAACCGGTAAGATTGTTAAATCTTCTATTAATACTAATGATTCTTTATTTGGGGATCTAAACAGAAATTGTCGCAGGGTACTTAGTCCTAATGTACATCTTGTGTCTCCTACTTTAACCTCTGAAAATGATGACATCTCTAACTCCGATGGATTAATCAACTCTTCTGATAACTCTTCCCATGTACAGGATCCCAAGGTAAGCGAAGTAGGAATTAACTCTGATGTAAATCTTGAGCAAGTCCTCCTCGACGATGACAGCGGTTGGACTCTGGTTAAGCAGAGCCGAAAGTACTCTCACGTGAGAGTTAGCAGTAATAACGATTCCCCACTTGCGGACAACAACTTTTCAAATGGATTTTCAATTCTGGGGGAGGTTTCTACTTCTAGGGACGTCAATTGTTCAAATAACGGCTTCAATTTTAATTTCAATCCTAACGTTAGGAATATAACTTCTCGAAATGTAGATCCTTCCAATGTCACTAATAATAGCTCGCGGTATTTCGCCTTTGGTTCTAATCATAATATTAATTTTTTTTTTGTACGTGGGGTGGTGAGAATCTTCCATAGACACCGCCGAGGATCCGCACTCAGACGGTAGTGTCAGATTCCTACTGACTAAACTCACCACCCCTTTCGGTGACGTTTATCCCACCCGGCACCACCGTGAGGTATTACTTCAGGTGGGCGTCACCAACAAGACCCTTGGTCCCCTCAACCGGCGCGGCATCGACAAGACTCGCGTCCCTCCCGTTTGGCAGAAGCATGCTAGGGCTCCGCGGAGACTGATCGAATGTCAAACGGTCTGGACAAACCGCCCCACCCTCCTCCATTCCGCGGGACCTCGGAGCATAACCCCGACAATTGGTCGAGGTCCTCTTCCAGCGCGCTTCTGTCGTCCGCCCACCTGGTACATTCAAAGAATGTATGGTGGGCGTCGTCTCAAGCGGAATCCCCGTAGGGGCATGCGGCATCCGCCACCTTACCCATCTTCCTCAAGTACGCACGGAACAAACCGTGCCCCGTCAGAAACTGGGTAAGGTAGTAATCCACCTCCCCGAACTCCCTGTTCACCTAGGTGTTCAGGTGGCCGATCAGGCGGGCTGTCCACCTGCCCCTAGAATCCCCCTCCCAGCGTGTTTGCCAGACCTCCATCGTGTGGGCCCTAGCAGCCCTCGCCGCCTCCCTTTTGCCCACCCTGCTCCTCTCTCGGCGGACGGACAATCTCTCCTGGGCCAGTAGGTCGATCGGAATCACTCCGGCGACCACCAGCACTGCGGGCTCGGAGACCGTGCGGTAGGAACACGCGACACGGAGAGCTCCCCGTCTTTGTACTGCGGCCATGCGCTTGCGGTACTTCTCGTACCGCAGCGCGTCAGCCCACACCTCCGCTCCGTAGAGCATTATTGACTCGGCAGTGCTCATGAGTAGGCGTCGCATGCAGGGTCTGGGGCCATGAACATTGGCCATGATCCTGCTAAGCGACGCTACTGCCGCAGCTGCCTTGTCCGCTGCCCGCAGTACATGTACCCCGAAGGACAGCTTGTTGTCAAGCATCACTCCGAGGTACTTCACGGCTCTCGACGACTCGATTGTCTGCGTTTCCACCCCGAAGTTGCGCACCATATTGATGCGCTTCTTCGTTAGTAACACGATCTCCGTTTTGTGAGCTGCTAGCTCGAGCCCGCAGTCGTCCATCCAGGAGGATATTCTACGCATTGCCTGGTTGAGGCGCATCTGCGCTGCATCGACGTCTCTCGCAGTGATAATCACTGCGACGTCGTCTGCATACCCAACCAGGCAAACACCCTCAGGCATCTCCAAACGTAGGAGCCCGTCATAGGAGATGTTCCAAATGTCAGGCCCCAGAATGGAGCCCTGGGCGGCCCCAGATGTTATCTCCCTTCTAAACAAGCTATCGGAAGTCTCGTACTCAATGAAGCGCGAGTTCAAATAGTCCCCCAGCATCCTCCGTAGGTACAGGGGGAGTTCGAAATCGCGCTCCATGACCCTCAACGCCCTGTCCCACCTGACCGAATTGAACGCATTTTTCACGTCCAAAGTGGCCAGGAGGCACACGTGTCGGGAGAAGTGATTCCCCCGCTCCGTTGACCTGGCAACCTCGACAACCTTTTGGACCGCATCAATAGTAGAGCGGCCCGGTCGGAAGCCGAACTGTCTGGCTGCCAAGTCTCCCGCCGCGCGTACGGCCTCGTGAAGGCGAGGCCGTAGAAGTTTCTCCAGTAACTTCCCGGCCGTGTCCAGCATACACAGGGGTCTGTAGGACACCGCCGTTTCTGTCGCCCCCCCACCCTTGCTGATCAGTACAAGACGTGCGATCTTCCAGCGGCCCGGAAATCTGCCCGCCTTCAGGCACGAGTTGTACATGTCCAGCAAGAGAGAGGGGTGACTGGAAGCCACTGCCTTCACTATTTCTGC
Source organism: Thereva unica (assembly GCA_949987705.1). Taxonomy (NCBI): domain Eukaryota; kingdom Metazoa; phylum Arthropoda; class Insecta; order Diptera; family Therevidae; genus Thereva; species Thereva unica. Next base: position 114,757,556 of record OX465283.1, read on the forward strand.
TGGAAGGCCATCTGGACCAGGAGCCTTCCGGTTACGCATCGAACGAGCGGCCACAATGAGCTCCTCTTCACTGAAGGGGGGGGGGGTTCCAGATCAGAGAGCAGTGGTTGCTCGGACGGTCGCCGCGGATGGGTGGGGAAGAGGGTACTCACGATATCGTCCAAAGTGGCTGGATCCATAGGGGATCCTTGGGTGAAAGACCCGAGCCGCTTTGTGACGATCCTGTACCCTAGTCCCCACGGGTCTCGGTCCACATCCTGCATGAGGGCCCTCCAGCATCTCCGTTGGCTGTTTTTGATGGCTTGCTTCAGGGATTTTTTGGCCGCATGGAATGCTGCGGCCAAAGGGGCTGCGTGTATATCGCGGGCTCTCGCTCTTTGGACCTGCCGACGAAGTCGAAGGCACGTCCTGCGGAGCTCCGCGATCTCGTCCGTCCACCAGTAGGCAGGACGGCCTCGACGACTCGATCCACGTCGCGGCACTGCTTCTTCGCAAGCGATCTGGATGACTCGCATAGCCCGTGCGGTCATCCGATCTGCTCGCTCGGATGGCGATAGACCCTCGGGAGCAGCGGGTAGGGATGTCTGGGCACGCTCTAGAGCTGCGGAGAACGTCGTGGGGTTAATTTCCCTGACGTTCCATCTGGGGGGCGCGTAAGACGGGTAGTGGCAGCCGGCCGCACATCATGTACTCGGAACATGATGTACTGGTGATCGCTTCCCGTGTAATCTTCGATCACCTTCCAGTCTACCACTCGCGCTGCCAGTTGTTCGTTGGCTAGGGAGACATCCGGAATTGTCCCCCTATGGCCCGGCCTTCGGAAGGTTGGTGTGGAACCGGTGCTCAGCACCACGAGTCCCAACCGGGACACCATGTCCATCACCGTCCTTCCGCGGGAGTTCGGCCGGGCCTCCCCCCATTCGACAGCTCTGGCGTTAAAGTCCCCGGCGACCACCAGACGTCCCTGTACCTCCCGAAGAAATTCTTCCAGGTCATCCAGTTTCTCCTGGAAGGCGTCTATCCGATCGCTTGGGATGAGGTACACGCTCACGTAAGTGGTGGCGTTGTGCCTCACCCAGACGAAGCCGCACCTAGATCCCACTCCCTCGATAAAGAAGTTTGGGATCCAGATGGCCGCAGTGCCAAGGTCTTCAGCATGCCAACCCAGCCCAGCTCTTGCTCGATACTGTTCGCTGATAAGAACAATATCAGCACCTTTCTCGATGCAGAGCTGTGCTAGGAGGTCATGGGCCGTCCTACTCCTGTGGAGATTTCCCTGGAGCACTTGGGTCATCGCGAAGTCTTGTTGAGAATCGCCTTGAAGACTTTACAGCCTTTCGACCCCGCCACGTGGTTCGTGTCTTCCATATTCCCCGAGGAACATAGGAAGCACGAGGGTTCGGCTGTACATCCTGCGCCCTTATGATCCGCCGCGCCGCATCGATAGCACAGCCTGCTCCTATCCGGTCCCTTGCAGGCCGAGCTCAGGTGCCCGTACCCGAGGCAGCGGAAGCAGCGCTTCACCTCCACACCGCGTCTCACCTGGCACCTCACGAATCCGATGAGTACACGCCCACCCGCCAGGATCTTCTCCGCGGCATCCTCCTCGAGTCTGACAAAGGCCAGGCGCTGTTCCCTCGCGTTTGGCCTTGTCACGGACACTCTCCCCCGCGTAATCAGGAAGTGACCCCCTCAGCGCCCGTTCAATTTCCTCCGCTGAGGTCCAGCTATCGAAGTCTCTGATCTCCAGCAGAGACTTCGTGGCCAGCTCCCTGATGGTGCTGGTGCCCCCCACCGCCGATCTTAGGGCACTTGCCAGTGTCGCCTTATTTTCGGCAGTGACACGTCCAAGCTCCAGCAGCACTCCCCCGGCTCTAGCCTGCCGGACCGCCCTCACCTCGACCCCGAGTTTGGACGGCTCGACCTTATCTCGTATAGCCTTTACGACTTCCGAGTAGGTGGAGCCTTCAGAGGGGGTCAGGAGCACCGCGTCGGGCTTCTTCCTTTTCCTACCTCCACTTTTCTTCCTTTTCTTGTCCCTCCATGTGGCCTCCGTTTGTTGGTTCCGCTCCTGGCCAACTTTTGCTGCCTCCTCCTTTTTTTCTTTTTCCGTTTTCCCTTTTTGCCTACGACCTCAGACCACGTGGCTTCAGCTGGCTGAGAAGCGGTCGCGGCCTGGGCAACGGTCGCGGGCCGAGCGGCAGTTTCGGGCTGGGCGACGGCTCGCGGCTTTTTTGTGCTTCTCTGGACTTCAACGAGGGGGGAGCTTGTAGCCTTCCGCTTGATGTGGCCCTCACCGGAAGAGACTGTGCGAAGGGACCGTGCGAAACCTTCCGCCAGTTTACTCCCAATGCCTTGGATCATTCGAAATGCGTAGCTTGCATTGTCGACAGTTTCCTCCAGCTTTGGCAGCCCCTGCTTAATTTCATTGTTTACGTTTTTTTGTTTTCTTATGGAGGCCCCCATGGCTCTTAGCAGAGTCTTGGTGGCATCCAGCTTGCTGCTTGTCTCCCGTACCGTTTCAGTAAGCTGTTTGACCAGCTCTATCCAGTACCCCCGCTCCTCCTCCATGGCCGGAGGTGCCGCTGGGATCACCGTTGGTTTTTACCGGTCATAGTCGGCGGCGCGCACTGACTGCGTGTCAGTGTCCGCCGGCCGCGCAGCAACCCCACTCCGTTCATTTTCTGGAGCTTCTCCGCTGCTTTCTCCTTTCGTCCCGCCGTTCTTAGCAGTCGTACTTGGAGGGGGTTGTATGGCTCCCTACCGTTCCGCCGGTGGCGTGTCGATGTTCGCCGTCCGCGCAGCAACCCCTCTTCGTTCGTTCTCTGAAGCTTCTCCGCCACTGTGACTTTTCATTCCGCCGTTCTGATCAGTCGTGCTTGGAGAGGGTTGTATGGGGCCCTCTCGTTTCGGCGGTGGTGTTCTGTCCACCCTCGCTTTTCTGGCAAAAGCAGCAGCCCCCTCTTTCATGTTTCCTCCGTTTGTTGTATCATAATATTAATAATAATAATGTTAATAATAATAATATTAATAATGGTAATTCCACTAACAATGTAAAGAAAACTCAAAAGGGCTACTGCCCTCCTATTATTGTGCAAGATGTCAGTGTCCGGCACTTAACCAAGATGATCTTTACTATATTCCCTAACTGTGACTTTCGGTTGTCCCAGACTCGGGGTGGCGCTTGCAAGGTCTCCTTCCGGGAACGTGAGCATCAGGTCCAATTCTTTAAAAAAAACTTAAAGACCGTCCCATACCTACTCACACCCTGATGATAGGTTTGAAACATTTATAATTCGTGGTATTCATCCTGATTTTCTCCCCGAGGAGATCTTAAATGATCTTGCGATAAAATTCCCTTCTCTTGTAGTTTCCAGTGTTAAAAGATACGAAACCCCTCATTCACGTAGAAATAATATAACTCTTAACCTTTTCTCAATTCAATTTCTTCCTAAAACTGATACTAATAAGATCTTCTCTATCAATACTATTCTTCACCAGCGTGTCTCCTGGGAGAGAATCAAAAATAAAAATACAACTCAATGCAGAAACTGTCAGCTTCATGGTCATGCGGCGTCCAATTGTAACCGCCAGTACAGATGTGTCAAATGTAATGGCACTCATCCTCCCCCCGTACTAATTGCCCCCGTACTAATAATCGGGACGGTGAACCCTTCTGTGTTAACTGCCAAGCTTTTGGTCACCCTGCCAACTTTGGTGGATGTCCGGTCTTTGTCCGTCGTAAGGAGCTAAGAGATAAGTTACGCTTGAATCAGCGTACCCAATCTAATTATAGGTCTGATCAAAACCAATTTCCCTCTTTAGGTAAAAAAATATTTCTCCTTCAAATCAATACAGGTTTCAAAATCAAAATCAATCTCAAAATCAATACCACCCTTATGCCGATTGCTTCAAAGATAATTCTCCTAACCTTCAGCCTGGTTCTGATGAGATTTCTGATTTTCTTTATCCGGAAAAACTGTTTGGAGCCTCTGTTTCCACTATTATGGATAAAATTCGTAAATATCTTCCTAACTATCTGGCTGCCAGGAGTTTGGACGAGAAGAGGATTGCGGTGCTTGGGTTCTATTTTGATATCTGTCCCGATGTCAAATAGGTCTTTTAGTTGCGCGTCCTTAAACGTTGGCTCCTTATTGCCTCTCACAATTTTGACTTTTTTTGTCTTCAAGAAACTCACTTACATGATAAAGCTAAGCTTTCAATTAATAATTACAAGTTATATCGAAATAATAATTTCCAAGGCACTGCCCTATTATGTAGAAATACTTTTGTTTCTCGTCAAATTCCTCTTTCTCTCCCCGTCTCTAATGTTGCTGTTGAAGTCTCTTGGAAGCGGGAAAAAGGCAAGTTAAACAAATTTAAGTAATTTTATTTAAAAATAAAATGATTATTGTGTCTTTTAGCGTGAAAATTACTACAAAAAAACAATTTGTAGCTTTAATAGACTTGATGGTGAAGAATGCTGTAACGGTCGGCATGCCCGAGGGCTCTAATCTCCTTTCAGTACACCCTGTAACGAAACAAGCCGCTGTAAATAATAAACACAACGGCACCACCGCTGTTAACAAAAACAAGACACAACCGCTGAATAAGTTGCTGACATTTCCAAAACAGAACAGCGCAGCGCAGCAAGGCACCAATATAAAAGGCCGGTGCCTGGCTGCGAAAGTCAGTCGTGATCAGACAGTGGAAGAGGTGATTCCTCTGCCTGATAACTGAACAGACCCATAGGAGAGTTGATCGTATGGTTCATGTACAGACGACCGATACCTTTTCAAACCACGGAGAGTTGATCCAGTGGTAACGAAAGACCAATACATTTACAAGCCACGGAGAGTTGATCCAGTGGTGCCGACCGACCGAAACATTTACCGGCCACGGAGAGTTGATCCAGTGGTGCCGACCGACCGATACATTTACCGGCCACGGAGAGTTGATCCAGTGGTGCCGACCGACCGATACATTTACCGGCCACGGAGAGTTGATCCAGTGGCGCCGACCGACCGATACATTTACCGGCCACGGAGAGTTGATCCAGTGGTGCCGACCGACCGATACATTTACCGGCCACGGAGAGTTGATCCAGTGTCGCCGACCGACCAATACATTTACCGGCCACGGAGAGTTGATCCAGTGGCGCCGACCGACCGATACATTTACCGGCCACGGAGAGTTGATCCAGTGGCGCCGACCGACTTACACCTTTTCCATTTCCATCTCTTTCCCTCCCTTGATAGCTTTGTAACATAGTTGTATATAATATTATAATCAATAAAAATAAGGACATAAACGTAACGGGAGTTTTTTTAAACCTTGGACACCTAAGAGCTGACCCGCCGCTCCTGACGTTACAAATTTGGCGCCCGAGCAGGGACTTTATATTAAGAGAAATTCACCATGAAGGAAGGAATTGCATGGATATATCGGTTACGGAAAAACAAACTAGTGGAGGAATTAGATACTAGGAGCTTGGATACTCACGGAACTGTGGACCAACTTAGGGAGCGATTAAGAACTGCCCTCAAGATGGCGAATCCGGAACAAGGCAGTTCGAATCATCAGAATAATTTCATCAGTCAATTAGAGGTAGCTGACAGGGTGAGAAAATGGAGTTTAACGTTCGAGGGAAAAGATGTATTTGGATTCCTGGAAAGAGTGGAGGAAATGATTGCCACTTACGGCATAGCTAAGGACCAGTTACTAACAGTGTTACCACTACTGCTTCGAGGGAAAGCTTTACTGTGGTATCGAAATAATTCTACCAGCTGGAAGACATGGACCGAATTTGAAAAAGATTTCAAATTTTATTTTCTTCCGCCACGATTTCAAGTAACTTTAGAAGACGAAATCCGGAATCGCACACAGGGACAAAACGAGAGCCTGAGAGAATTTATTGCTGCAATACAAACGTTAATGCGAAGATCTGGACTCATATCACCATCAGCTCAACTAGACCGAATATTCAACAACATCCGACCTGACTACAAGCTCTACATTAAACAAGCGGATTTTTCTACTCTAACCGAACTAGTCAAACTAGGAGAAGAATATGAAAGGATAAAGATGGAGCAACATACTTGTTCGGGGCTATGGTAGCCTGTTTGAACAATTCAGTGATTATAACAATAACTTAGAGTGAAAGACTGCGGCAATAATTCAACTTGTCACTTTATTTCAAAATTTAATTTCACAAAATTCGCTAATTATTACCTTTCAAAATTCAATTTAACAAAATTCGCTAATTATTACCTTAACTAGATCTAAATGTAAATCAATTCAACTTCACTATATACTTATGTTTATTTATTATATTTTCAAGCTTAGAAATTCCTGTAGTTGTAGATGGCCCTGACTGGTTTCTCTGCAGTTGGTGTGAATCTCTGCTATTCTGCAATCGGTTTGAATATCTCTTCCAGCTATTCCGTGTATTAAATTTATTGGATTTTGTACATTAGCATCAATCCGACTAATGTATTCAATAGTTTCCTGAAATTTGAACTAATAGTTAGTTGTTAGAGAGTCACATTAAACTCAGGGCGATTAATGTAACCGTGAAGTTATATCAGCTCAATACGGCTAATATATTAGAAATTCGCAAATTATATCAGCTCAATACGGCTAATATATTAGAAATTCGCATTACCTAAAATTCGTATAATGCGATCGAGATGAGACTATTAGCTGCGCAAATTATATCAGCTCAATACAGCTAATATATTAGAAATTCGCATTACCTAAAATTCGTATAATGCGATCGAGATGAGACCACTAGCTGCAAATAGCGACTTCTTCTACCATCAAGCCGTGTAGAAGATCAAGAGTGATCTGAAGCTTTTGGGCAACGCGCTTCGATATTTATTTGCTCCACTGTAATGCGACAGTGGAACCTGGTGGGGAGCTTTAGAACTTGTTGTGGATTGTGTTTCCTTAGCGGAGCTTGGTGGGGAGCTTCAGACTTGTTGTGGATCGTGTTTCCTATGTGTGCGTCAGTGTTGACACTTGGCTGTCAATTCTGTCTGCTCGGTAGGTTTTATTATTATTTTTTATATATATAGTTTAATTTAATTATTTTCCTTTTTTCTCCCTTTAGGGTTTTAATGGGAGCCGTCTGTCGAAGTTGAAGTGGAGAATTGGATTTTGTTTTTCTCGGGGTTATCAGATAAGTATTTTATTTTATAAGAATTAATACTTTGTGGTGATTTTATTTTCTTTTAGGGTAGCTGCTGCTGGACGGTGTTTACCCTTTTTTGAATGTTTTTTTGGAAGACAATTTTGTATGCGGAGGATACATATATAGGATTTTGTATGCGGACAATGGTAAGTATGTTAAAATATATGAACCTCGTAATTATTGTTATGTGTTTTTTAGGTAGCTATTAGAAGATTGAACATCCTCCGGGGCCTTGAAGCGTTAGCTTCAATAGAAGGCTGTTGATGATGCCCCTTGATATATATTTCATTGTTATATATATTATAATTATTACTTTTTTTTTTTTTGAATAAATTACACAATTGACTTGATTTTGGCTGGGTTTTATTTATCACACAACAATTTTGAGTTTTTTTTTTTTTTATTTATTTCAACTTTAATTCTTGATGTTGTTTATTGTGGTTGTTGGTTTTCTTTTTTTGCTTTCCTTTAAGTGCTTTGGTGGAATGCCCTGGTTGAAGGGGTTTCCTTGGGGGATGTAGCACCACTCGACATGTCCTTTCTTTATTTAGGGTGAATCGTAGGATATTTCCTTCGAAGGATGTGCGGTATGATTTTTTGGCGCACATAATTTTCGCCCATGGGAGTGGAAGGGCCTTAATTTTCTTCCATAAGGCGGGTTCCACTATGACATTGGGTGGTGGTTGGTTGTGGCGCATCCGATACTCGTCCAGGGTGATTTTTTTTCGTGGGTTAGGTGGCGTAGCCTCTGAGGTAGTTCTGACCTTCGATGTTGGGACCTTTTGGGGTTGCGTCCGTCGACGAATTTCTGGGCCGCATGTTGTAGCTTCAAAGGGTTTCCTGCTGTATGGCCGCTGAGGTGAGGTTGGGGCCGATAATAATTTTTCCTTGATCGGTCTTGGCGGTGTTGATAGCTTGGGTACGTCATCTATCCACAAGTAATCCATTTTAAAATAATAATAACTTTTAAAATAAATAATAGAATAAAACTTGTTGATTCCTTGCACGATGCTCGGGAAATGAACGAGGTAAAAGAGATTGCTTTCTGACGATTTCGTTAACGGTTTTTTCTAGTCGATATTATAGTGAGTTTCGAAATTGTTTAAAGTTGGTTTGGATCTATGATTTGGTATTCTGTAGTTGCTTAAAGCCTAGTTTCCTGTTTTAGTTTAATGATTTGAGATGTTTGTGTCACTTGCGAATTGTTAAATGGGAGAATTATTATTTATTAGTGTGGGGTTGTATTCTGTTCCCTGTCATTGATAGGGAGACGAGCCAATTTGGTTATTGGTCGCCGATTTATTGAGTCTTTCATTTTTATGTCTGCTGTGCGTACTAGACCGTCAGGTCCTGGGTAGACGTTGACCACGCGGCCGAGTGGCCAACTAAGTGGCGGGAGGCGATCATCTTTTACTAACACTAAATCTCCTGCTTTTACGTTCGGTTGGATTTGTAGCCATTTGGGGCGTTGTTGTAATCTAGATATGTATTCTGAAGCCCATCGTTTCCAGAAATGTTGAGCCAGTTGCTGAGTGAGCTGCCACCGATTGAGATGATTGATGTTTCTTTCGACTAGATCGGCTAGATTTTCGAAATGGTAACTTTTGTAGTGTACCTATTCGAGGGCGAGAGTCTTCGAGTTTCTCAGTTTGACGACATAATGATTGAAAATGTACATCTTTCTTCTTTAAAAGACGTTCATTGTCTGAGTGAAGTTCAGTAAGTTGCGATTGGAGATCGGTCGGTCCTTGACGGGTTGTCGAGTAGTGGGGTTTTTCAATCGATTTGTCCTGCAGACAGGCGACAGATATTTCAATACTTGATGAATGTTTATTCCAATCCGGAGTAACGCCTGGAGTTCCATCAGCTTCACGGTTATTTGGAAGCGTTTCTGATGCTGAGCTATGCAGCCGTTGAGAGTCCTGTTGGTGTTCCTCATTGGCCGAGAAAAGGGGATTGTCGCGTAGTTGTGACATCTCTGAATGGGATTTTGATAATTCAACGATATGGGCTTCAAGGGACATATTTACTAGTGTTAATCGTTCTGAGTGGGTTTGTAGTTCTTGCATCATAGACTGTTGCTGCTGCTGCTTCGTTGCATCTCTTTGTGGATAAAGGTTAATCTCGGTTAAATTCCTTTCAGCCGCTGGGTGACAAGTTACATCTCGTTGGTCGATTAGAGCGTTTTTCTTCCTAGGTTTTCGTACTGTAATAGAATCTAAGACCCTGTCCGTGATGCGCTCCTTCGAGCCCCGATTGGATTTATGTTTGGACGATTTACAATTTTGGTTCAATTTATCTTTGGATCCGTTTGTTCTTGCCTTCGTCTTTAAGCTGATTCCGTCCAGTCTTGATACCGATGTAGAAGATTTCAGTGGCGAATGATGCCCAGATGTGATTGGCTGTCCTGCGGCTGGAGGGTTTTTTGATACCGAAGTGCCTGGCGTTTTGCGAGAGACTGCTACGGAGTTGAGACTGCGATGTGATGAGGGTCTCTTCAGAATCGGAGAGGCTTTCGGAGTTCCTTTAGTAGTGGCGAAGTTCCTGCTGACAACCTTGCTGCTGCTGTTGTTGATGCTTTTGCCGGGGGGTTTAGTACTAGACGAAACTTTGCTGACCGCTGGTGACACTAAATCTGGCAAATACTTTGGCTTTCTTAGGATTCCGCTACTGAGAGGTGCACGAATAGGTTTTGGCTTACGGAGCGGATTCTTTGCACTGGTTTCCGTTGTGGGCGTTGAATTCTGCGTGGGACTATTCTTTGGTGTTGAGTAGAGTTTTGATTGAGGATGAACAGGAGCAGCCTCGATATGCTTCTGGCGAACTAATTGCTGACTAAATCCTGGCTTGTGTGTAGACGTTAGCCGATTTTCGATGTTGGACGGACTGTCCGTGAATGGAATGCCCTGTTGTTCACGTCTGAGTTCTGCTGTTGTGGGGACTTCTTCAACACGTTGAAATTTCTGGGTTTGTTGACTGAAACTGGTTAAAGACAATATTGATGTAAAAGAGTTGATCGGGGTCGAGTTGCTGTCTTCTTTAGATGCTTCTCCACTTAATATCCAGCCAAGGATCGTATTTTGCGCGGTAGGTTGACCTTTCAGACCTCTGCGGATGTCGGGTAGGAGGAGTGATCCATAAATATCTGCACCAAGAATGACGTCGATGCGGCCTGGAAGATCAAATGTAGGATCAGCCAGCTTGAGACCTTGTACATGATTCCACTGGGTTGACGTGATAGGTTGAGATGGCAATGGATTGGTTAAATTCTTGAACACTAGCGCTGTCACTTCCAGCGTAAAGTTGTGTGATGGGACTACTAGAGCAGTTTCCACCATGGTCTCAGCTGTCCCCACTTCGGCTTGTCCTACTCCAAATATTGGAGCGGTGATACGCTTTTTGGGCAACGCTAATGTTTGAACGGCGTGTTCCGATATAAATGATGACTGTGAGCCTGGGTCAAGGAGTGCTCTGAACGTGCGCTGTATACCATGCGTTCCTTGCAATGTTATAAGGGCTGTATAGAGAAGGACTTCTCTATGGGTTGACGAATGCAATGCGTTTACTTGGACTTGCGGGACAGACGTTTGAGTTGTATTAGCGATGTCTCGCGCATGTGGAGTCGTGTGGATAGGACTTGCCTCTGGTTTAGTGGGATTAACATGGAGAAGCGAATGATGTCGTTTCTTGCAATGGATGCAGGTATGTCTACTAGGACAGGCTGAGGCACGATGTCCGCGTCCTAAGCAGTTAATACATAGGCCACTACGTCGCACGATGACGTTCTTTTCGGTGAAAGGGAGCGCGATGAACTGTGGGCAATTCCTCAATGAATGGTCCTTTCCGCAATGCGCACATGTAGAAGTCTGATTGACGACGAATGACTGAATTCGGGAGATAGGTTTGCTTTGCTGGATGCTTCTAGTTGGCTTTGATTTGGTTGAATCGATAGCCTCCAGCGTACGAAAGCGCGTTTCTAGAAATTGCTTTAGAGTGTCGAAAGAAGGTAGCTTATTATCACTGGCAATTTGTTGTTCCCAGAGCTGCAAGGAGTCTCTAGGCAATTTCCTAGTCACGATATAAATTAGCATTAGATCAAAGATATCCTGTACATCTAGATTCTGCAGATTTTGGACACTTTCCGTGGTAGTGTCGAGTAATTTTTTAACTGAATCGGCGTTTTCGCTAGCTTGGGCCTGGTTAAACAATTTATCGAGTTGAACGTGTACTAACATTCTTTTATTGTCAAACCGTTCCTTCAAAATATTCCAAGCTGTCTCGTAATTGAGGTCGGTGATTGCGAAGCCTTGAATGAGTCGCGCAGCCTCACCATGGGTACTTGCCTTCAAGTAATGTAGTTTTTCGGCATTAGACAAGTTTCTCTTATTATGTATGAGGGCTACAAACAGATCGTGGAACGATGTCCACTCGGCATAGTTTCCGGAAAAGCTTGGTAATGAAATGCGAGGGAGTTTTAGCGAAGTTTCTGCTCCTGGATCAATATTGGCGTTTGATCCAGGGGAACCCGATGGAGCACAATTTTGTATAGAAAGGGTGGTTTTCGAAGTTTCTGCTGATGATATCAGGTCTTCCAATTCACCCACGTGAAGCAGGTAGACTTCCTCTGTTTCCATGAAGGTTGGTCCTGATATATAGTCAGCTACGGCTTCGATGGGTTTTTCCTCTGCGGCCGCATCTACTAAGGTGGAATGATTAATTGAAATTTGTTCCCATAACGAATTCACGCGAGCAAGACGCCTTTTAAGGTACGGGGTCGTCTTTCGTGTTTTCGAGTCCTTTCCATAATTTCTGAGAGAGTTTTGTAGCTCCTCGACTAATAATTCTTGTTTTTTTACAATTTTGTCCATGATTGGATTTAACGATAGTTCGATAATAATTTCTATTTAAGACTTTGCTAATGCAGGCCGTTCTCTAAGCCACGTTAAATCACTGAATATATTTATTATACCGGAATCTTGACTAATATCCGGCTCGAAGGACCAAATGTTCGGGGCTATGGTAGCCTGTTTGAACAATTCAGTGATTATAACAATAACTTAGAGTGAAAGACTGCGGCAATAATTCAACTTGTCACTTTATTTCAAAATTTAATTTCACAAAATTCGCTAATTATTACCTTTCAAAATTCAATTTAACAAAATTCGCTAATTATTACCTTAACTAGATCTAAATGTAAATCAATTCAACTTCACTATATACTTATGTTTATTTATTATATTTTCAAGCTTAGAAATTCCTGTATTTGTAGATGGCCCTGACTGGTTTCTCTGCAGTTGGTGTGAATCTCTGCTATTCTGCATTCGGTATGAATATCTCTTCCAGCTATTCCGTGTATTAAATTTATTGGATTTTGTACATTAGCATCAATCCGACTAATGTATTCAATAGTTTCCTGAAATTTGAACTAATAGTTAGTTGTTAGAGAGTCACATTAAACTCAGGGCGATTAATGTAACCGTGAAGTTATATCAGCTCAATACGGCTAATATATTAGAAATTCGCAAATTATATCAGCTCAATACGGCTAATATATTAGAAATTCGCATTACCTAAAATTCGTATAATGCGATCGAGATGAGACTATTAGCTGCGCAAATTATATCAGCTCAATACGGCTAATATATTAGAAATTCGCATTACCTAAAATTCGTATAATGCGATCGAGATGAGACCACTAGCTGCAAATAGCGACTTCTTCTACCATCAAGCCGTGTAGAAGATCAAGAGTGATCTGAAGCTTTTGGGCAACGCGCTTCGATATTTATTTGCTCCACTGTAATGCGACAGTGGAACCTGGTGGGGAGCTTTAGAACTTGTTGTGGATTGTGTTTCCTTAGCGGAGCTTGGTGGGGAGCTTCAGACTTGTTGTGGATCGTGTTTCCTATGTGTGCGTCAGTGTTGACACTTGGCTGTCAATTCTGTCTGCTCGGTAGGTTTTATTATTATTTTTTATATATATAGTTTAATTTAATTATTTTCCTTTTTTCTCCCTTTAGGGTTTTAATGGGAGCCGTCTGTCGAAGTTGAAGTGGAGAATTGGATTTTGTTTTTCTCGGGGTTATCAGATAAGTATTTTATTTTATAAGAATTAATACTTTGTGGTGATTTTATTTTCTTTTAGGGTAGCTGCTGCTGGACGGTGTTTACCCTTTTTTGAATGTTTTTTTGGAAGACAATTTTGTATGCGGAGGATACATATATAGGATTTTGTATGCGGACAATGGTAAGTATGTTAAAATATATGAACCTCGTAATTATTGTTATGTGTTTTTTAGGTAGCTATTAGAAGATTGAACATACTTTTAGGCCACCACCTAACCCTTCACAATCATGCATGTCAGAGGCCGCTTACCAGTCCACAAACCGAAGAATACCTAGTGCCAGCACCGCTTCTATAAAAACCGACTATAATCCATCCGAATGCTGTTGGAGATGTGGTCAGCGAGGCCACACCAGGAGATATTGTGCGAGACCTCCCAGAAAATTTTGCTCACAATGTGGAAGGGACGGAATACTTACAAGAGATTGCTGCCGGAAGTCGGAAAACATAAACAGAGTCTTGGACAATGGAGGCCGATCCAAGACCACAAACTAAAGGACTCCAAAAACGAATCCAGCCGCTTGAATACCTACCATTCATATACCGACAACAGGATATTTATAAACATCGAGATTGCTAGTATGTCTTTTAAAGCACTAATAGATACAGGGGCAGTTTGTTCAGTCATAAGCCATGGAGTGTTCCAGAGATGCAAACACTTAGGAACGATTTTGAAATTACCCAGTCCTAAGGAAATAACTCTAGCAGACGGAAGGAAAGTAGAAATCACTCAATCATTGGTACTACCTTGCACAATAGGAAATTATTTTTTTGAACAAGGATTCTTTATTGTTCCTAATCTCATCGAGGGAATAATCTTGGGGATGGACGGGCTGAAAGTTGGAAATTTTGAATGTACTTGTTTTGACCAAACATTCTGCAGTGTACCAAAGATTTCCACATTAGAAAGTTCTCCAGTAACAGAAAAAGAAAAGTTAAATGAATTTCTTCAGAGAGAGCTACCTAAATTTGAAAAACTGAGAGGACCCACCAACCTAGCAGAACATGAAATCCGGCTAAAAGACTTCACCCCCGTAAAGCAACGTTATATAAGAAGGAATCCTGCCATGCAACAAATTATAGATGCCGAAGTCAACAAAATGATATCTGACGACATTATCGAACGATCCAACAGCCCATACAGTTCTCCTATAATCCTCGCTAGAAAGAAGGATGGCCGTTACCGTTTCTGTATAGATTTCCGTAAAGTCAACAGTTTATCAATTAAGGACGCTTACCCGTTGCCGCAAATCAATTACATCTTGGATCAATTAAAAGAAGCAAAATATATATCTACGCTGGACTTACATCAAGGGTACGGGCAGGTACCATTAAAACTAGCTAGCCGACCAATAACTGCTTTTATAGTACCAGGAAAAGGGTTGTTCCAGTTTAAAGTTATGCCATTTGGCTTACACTCCGCTCCCGCTACTTTTCAACGTTTGTTGGACCAGATCATAGGACCAGAAATGCAGAATAAAGCTTTTGTATATCTAGATGATATTATTATCATTGGGAAAACTTTTGAAGAACATCTAAGCAATCTAGAGACCGTATTTCATAAACTTCAAAGAGCAAATTTGAAATTGAATCTGGAAAAATGTAATTTTTGTCAAAAAGAATTAAAATATTTAGGACACGTCGTTAGCAACCACGGCATTCGAACCGACCCGGAGAAAGTAGAAGCTGTTCAGAAGATACCAGCCCCAAGAAATACAAAGGAATTAAGACGCTTTCTAGGTATGGCATCCTGGTACCGAAGATTTGTACAAAATTTCTCCCAGATAACCGCTCCGCTAAATAAATTATTAAAAAAGAATACGAAATGGATTTGGACTGATGAACAGGAACATAGCTTTCAGGAATTAAAAGAAAAATTAACTACCGCACCAGTATTATCTTCTCCTGACTTTGTGGAACCATTCACTTTACAAACTGACGCAAGCCAAGAAGGTCTAGGAGTAGTGCTTACGCAAAAACTGAATGGAGCAGAACGGGTAATATCCTACGCAAGTAGAAGCCTAAACCCAGCCGAGAAGAACTATACAGTATCAGAAAAGGAATGCTTAGCAGTTGTATGGGGTATACGGAAAATGAGGCCATATCTCGAAGGATATCACTTTACCGTCATAACAGACCACTTGTCTCTTAGGTGGCTAAACTCAATAGAAAATCCTACTGGCCGTTTGGCACGCTGGTCGGTTGAACTTCAGCAATACGACTTTGACATTCAGTACCGGAAAGGATCCTTGAATAAAGTTGCAGATACCCTGTCAAGACAACCACTGCCGGATCCCCGTATACTGGAACCAGGTACTTTGACCACAATTTCGGAAAGCAACTACTGCCCTTGGTACCGTCACAAGATAACCGAAGTCCGGAAATCACCTACGACTCATCCAGATTATATGATCCAGGATGGTGATTTATATCATCATATACACGACCGCCTTGATTTTACCGACCGAAATTCGGTATGGAAATTATGCATACCGAAACCGCTCCGCTCCGAGGTCCTGAGAACCAACCATGATATTCCAACAGCCGGACATCTGGGGATAACCAAAACCATTACACGAATCGCTCAGACTTATTACTGGCCTGGGATGTTCAGAGACATAGCTAAGTATGTAAGGAGTTGTCCGTCCTGTTTAAGGTTTAAACTTTCGCAACAAAAGGTCGCCGGAAAGATGCATATGACCAAAGTAAATGAACCTTGGGAAATAGTTTCAACGGATCTAATAGGACCCTTGCCGCGTTCCAGTCAAGGCCACACCTTTATTTTGGTATTCCAAGATAAGTTTACAAAGTGGACCGAAATACAACCGCTCCGCCAAGCCACCGCCTCCGCAGTAACTAAAACTTTTAAGGAAAGAATAATTACTAAATTTGGCTGCCCACGAAGTCTCATTTCAGACAACGGAGTACAATATACTAGTAAAATTTTCCAACACCTCCTCAGAGAATTCAAGATAGAACACCGAACAACCGCTCCCTATTCGCCACAAGCAAATCCTACCGAAAGGGTAAATAAAGTACTGGAAACTATGATTGCTCAGTATGTGGAAAAGAATCACCGAAATTGGGATAAATATCTACCGGAATTATCGTTCGCACTAAATACCAGTGTTCATGAGTCTACTGGCTTTACACCCGCATATTTAAATTTCGGCCGGGAGTTAAACCTACCAACACCTCTGCTAAATAAGGCAAATAAAATCTCACAAGAAGACCGTATCCACCAACTATCTGAAGCTTACGAAATAGTTCGTTTAAATATGGGAAGAGCTTTCTCTAAGCAAAGTCATTATTACAATCTTCGCCGTAGGGAATGGAAACCAAGAGTAGGCGAAAAAGTTCTCCGGAAGACACATTTCTTATCCTCCGCACCAAACTATTTCTCATCAAAACTAGCTCCCAAGTACGAAGGGCCGTTTACAACGTACGAGATAATATCACCCGTTATAGTGGAACTTAAAGATGACTCTGGCAAGACAGTAGGAAAAGCTCACATAAAAGATCTGAAACCAATTCCCCACGATTCCAATGAAAAATCCTAAAGCATTTCCAATATCCTAAAACATCCATTGGGACCGCCCACTTAAGAAGAAACATAATTAAATCACAACCGTACGAGCCCAGTCAAGTATTCGCAGTCATGGAGAAATCACCACCAACAGTTGACAAGTCGCCAGCCTCCCCGGTCTTGTGGGTAGACGGATGGTCACCCATACCAGTATCACCAATACCCGCCACGCCATCAAGTTCACCAACTAGAAGCACTACACCTCTTGAACACACAACCTGGGACTCACCCCCACCGAAGAGACCACGGCTAGTAAATCCCGAAAATAAAGAAAATGAAAAGGCGCAGCAAATCAAAGTGTCAATACCTTGGACGAAAATCATTCGGGGAAAGTCGTACCGATTCCGATTTGGTGACAACAGGGAGAACCAAGTAAGAATCCGGCTAAGACAGGACGGCACAGCAACCATCGGAGGAGTGCCTGTTACCAAAAACCTAAAGCTATAACAGCGAACAGAAGCGAACTAGTTTTAAGATTTTTTTTGTATTGTTGAATGAATTTTTTTTAAAGTCTAGTTTTAAGATATTTTTATTTCGAGGAACGAATTTTTTTTTCTTTTGCTGTATTATTAAGAAATTAGAATTTAAGAAAAAAATGTATATGGATATATGTATAATAAAGAAAATGTACCATTTTTTAGGAAAAGGGGAGGAGGTGTAACGAAACAAGCCGCTGTAAATAATAAACACAACGGCACCACCGCTGTTAACAAAAACAAGACACAACCGCTGAATAAGTTGCTGACATTTCCAAAACAGAACAGCGCAGCGCAGCAAGGCACCAATATAAAAGGCCGGTGCCTGGCTGCGAAAGTCAGTCGTGATCAGACAGTGGAAGAGGTGATTCCTCTGCCTGATAACTGAACAGACCCATAGGAGAGTTGATCGTATGGTTCATGTACAGACGACCGATACCTTTTCAAACCACGGAGAGTTGATCCAGTGGTAACGAAAGACCAATACATTTACAAGCCACGGAGAGTTGATCCAGTGGTGCCGACCGACCGAAACATTTACCGGCCACGGAGAGTTGATCCAGTGGTGCCGACCGACCGATACATTTACCGGCCACGGAGAGTTGATCCAGTGGTGCCGACCGACCGATACATTTACCGGCCACGGAGAGTTGATCCAGTGGCGCCGACCGACCGATACATTTACCGGCCACGGAGAGTTGATCCAGTGGTGCCGACCGACCGATACATTTACCGGCCACGGAGAGTTGATCCAGTGTCGCCGACCGACCAATACATTTACCGGCCACGGAGAGTTGATCCAGTGGCGCCGACCGACCGATACATTTACCGGCCACGGAGAGTTGATCCAGTGGCGCCGACCGACTTACACCTTTTCCATTTCCATCTCTTTCCCTCCCTTGATAGCTTTGTAACATAGTTGTATATAATATTATAATCAATAAAAATAAGGACATAAACGTAACGGGAGTTTTTTTAAACCTTGGACACCTAAGAGCTGACCCGCCGCTCCTGACGTTACAACCCCTCCATAAATTAAATAAATAAGCCCTGTCCCAGAAGCGCTCGGAAAAAAATTCGTTACTAATTGCGCAATTTATCATTGCTAGGCAATGGACATAGCCCCGACGAACTTTAAAGAATCCCTCGTTTTACACCCTGTAATCCCATCTATTTCCCCTTATTGGGCTCGTCTTTGAATAATTCTTACCCACGGTTTTATTGCGCACGCAACACCTTCCCCATGGACGCCTCGAACGGCGTCATATCCCTTGACCAATGGGAGCACGGCATCTGGCTATTTTCCAGAAAACACGCGCTTCACTTAGGTTGATTGGTATGCGTGAGCAATTCATTCTTTCATTCCATTATGATTATTCTTGATTCTCCCTTTTGGGCAACAAAAGTTAGATCAAAAGAAGTCAATGGAAATGGAAAAATTGCTCGGCATAACCGCGGTTTTTGTGCGAGATCCTGTGTTCAGGGGAAAAAAAGAGGTTTTGGACGATAGGCGTGGATGGATGGCATTCTGGTGCTAGTTAGTCAGCGAGGCAGTCGCAACTGTAACAATTCCCTTTCTTTGTGAAGCAAAACGAAAAAAAACAAAAAGTGAATTATTAGTTCCGTGATAGAGTATAAGTTCCTCTAAAGTAGAGTGGAAAGGTTCTTTTTGGGTGTCTAGTTTTCCAAATGTTTTCGGGAAAAATTTAATTTTTGTTATAATTTCAACAATAATTTCGATCTACACAACATGTCTTTCTTACAAGAAGACCAGTTTAGAAAAAAGAAAAAGGCTTAACTCAACGGAACCAACAAGTAGAGTACCACGATGAGCACACAGCGAGTACAGCGAGTTTTACTCCGCAAAATACAGAAACGGAGAATTCAAGGTAATTTATGCATCTCAAAAGAAAAATTATAGTCGGCATATTTTTTTTTGTGGAAGGAGAAAAAAAGGAATTACGAACGTTAGTATATATATATTGTATATAAAATAAAACAAAAAAAATTTTTTTTGTTAAGAACTTTAAAAAAAAAAAAAGAAAAAAAAGAAATACACGCAAAAAAAAGAGTTTTTGTACTTGGTGTTTGTACTTGAATTTTAGCCAGTACTGTGTATTAGTTATTGTGTTGTAATCTATAATTTTTTTCATAACACGTAAATGCTATTAATATCATAACCTATAAATTTTTCTTTTATGTAATCTACGAATTTTTTTCTATTATTATAACATAAATTTTTTTATAACCTATAAGGTAATGACACTAATGCTTGACATGTACCTAATGGTTGACATTTTCAAATATAAAAGTATAAAATAAGCCAATACACTTTTCTATACAAGAATTCCTATGAAAAGCAATGCCATCTGTAATTTTATAGCGTAAAACTGTACACAGTTTGACAGCTAAATATAAATTGGCGGTTGTTTCAGTAATGCGTGGAATACTGGAGCAAGCAGTCGGTCAATTTTCAGAAAAATTGTTTTAGGAACTTGTCACATTCAGGTAATTATAATTTATTATATGTTTATTGCAACTCGTTTCTTTAGCTTACTTATTAACTATCAAATATAGAGAAGCAACGTGGACTTTTTATTTCATTTATAGCTTTCTAAATCACATGTTAAACAGGGGGTGTCAATTAATGGTTCGAAGAATTCGGAAATCACCAATGGTTGACAGTACTGTCAAACATTAGTAACGATCAAAAAATAAATATTGCAGAAAGTGTAAATTGAAATTAAGTGACAGTTTCCTCCTGATTTAATTTTTCCAATTTCTACGAACTTCGGAACTATAAATAGACATATGTCAATTATTGAATAATTTCATGCTGTCAACTATTAGGTACTAATTCTTATTTTTTGCTTTAGGAGGGCTATAGTAACGAAAACTTGCAATATGCCTGTCACAAAGGGTAATATGTTTCAATATACACAGGAGGCAATGATGGCAGCTCTTGCCGACGTGAAGCGTGGTATTCCAGTCGCGACAGCAGCTAGAAAACACAGCGTTCCCATAGTGACACTAATGTATAAGTCAAAAGGAAAAACACCTGAAGGAAGGAAGATGGGTAGAGACACATATTTGTCCACAGAACAGGAGAAAGAGCTTGTAAAATGGGTCCAACATATTTCGAGAGCAGGGTTTCCTATATCTCGAGACCAGTTACTGAATAGTGTTCAGAAAATTGTTAAAGAGTTGCAAATAGAAACGCCTTTTAGAGATGGAAGACCCGGTAAGCGTTGGTTTTATAGTTTTTTGAAGCGTCATCAGACTATCTCTTCAAGAATTAGTCAAAACCTTACTACGACGAAAGCATCAGTCACTAAAACTCAATTAGTTTACTGGTTTACTGAAGTTATGAGCTACTTGAAAGAAAACAACTGGCACGATATTCTTAACGATCCTAAACGTGTATTCAATGCCGATGAATCAGCGTTTTTCTTGAATCCGAAAGGTAACAAAGTATTGGCTAGGAAAGGTGACAAAACTGTTTATCTACGCGTAAATCCTGATGAGAAGGAGTGCCTCACGGTTCTAATAACAGGAAATGCTGCCGGTGACGTTGCTCCTCCAATGGTGATATTTAAATATGAGCGCATTCCAAAAGAACTTAGTCTGAGTGTTCCTACTTCTTGGGGTATAGGACGCTCTGAAAGTGGGTGGATGACGGGGGAAACATTTTACGAATTTATATGCAATGTTTTCAATCCATGGCTAGTGCAAAATCACATTATGAAACCTGTGATATTATTCATAGATGGCCATACGTCCCACTTGACACAACATACCAGTAAATTTTTGTTCAGAAAATGAGATAATTTTGGTAGCATTGTATCCCAATGCTACACATTTGATCCAACCAATGGACGTAGCTGTGTTCCGCTCGCTAAAAGAAGCTTGGAAAAATGCCGTACATCAGTGGCGTATAGAAAATCTTGAATCTCCTAATTTAAAGAAAATACATTTCTGTCCCTTATTGAATAAAGTGATCGAAAACAATTTGAAACCATCAATTTTACAAAATGGTTTTCGTAAATGTGGCTTATTTCCATGGAACCCAGATGCTATGAATATTGTAAGAGAATGTAACACTGACAAATCAAAAGAAGATGAGAAGACTTTGGAAGAATTTAAGAACGGTATTAATTTTGTAGAGAAATTCATTGATAAAAATAAATTAACTTGTTTCAAGAACCAGAGTGATACAGAAATACTTCAAGAAGACAAAACGTTTTTTGAATTTTATAAAAAAATAACTTCTTTGTTTGCTGATATGAAAAAGCAGAAATCCGACAGAAATACGACAACTGATGCAGAGCTCAATTTTTCCATTACATCTATCAATGATGATGATATACCGCAACACCAACTAGATATTAGTAATACAGATTCACACTTAGGTAACAAAAGTAGCTGCCCTACATTCCAGCCTCAACCATCTACGTCTCTTCAAGGAGGCGCGATGACATCTAATATTAGTCCAGGTGGAAAATTTGACAAAAGTAGCTGCCCTACATTCCAGCCTCAACCATCTACGTCTCTTCAAGGAGGCGCGATGACATCTAATATTAGTCCAGGTGGAAAATTTGACATTTCCATTCCAAGTCCTTTTAAAAAGGCGCTGTTCTGGCCAGAACCAAAAATTACTAACAAGAGATTAAAAAAGGAAAAAATACCGGCAGTTGTAACGTCTCAACAATGGCAAGATTATCACAAGAACAAAGATAATAAAAAAAAGCAGTTGATAGAAAATCAGAAAATAAAGGCAGAAGAACGCAAGAGAAAAAGACAACTGAAAGAAGAACAGAAATCGCGAAAGACCAGAGAAGTAAATAAAAGGTCAAAGAAAACGAACTTCAAGAAGAAAAATAGACACGACGACACAAGTTCTACAGATGATGAAGAATGGGTTGATTCTGGAAACAGTATTGATGATATCGATTCTGACAAAGAGAACAATATGGATGATGTCAACGACGACGTTTGCACAAATTATCTGCATTTGGACAATACCTGTAAGGAAAAGAAGACTGGAGAAAAAGGGAAGATTATATCCAAATCTAATTTAAGGCCAAATGAAGTATTGATTTGTTATCAATGTAAGAATAGGATAAACGGCAATCGAAAATCCAAGTGTATGGTATTTTTTTGTTGGTTTTGCTACGATTGTAGTGATAGTTATGACTGTTTCGATTATATTTGTACAGTCTGCCTTACTGATCCTCTAGAGACTTAATATGTATAAGTAATACACTTTTTTTTATTATTCTTTTGATATTCGAAGTTTATATTTTGTTCTTATTGTGTAAGCAAATAATTTAAAAAAATGTTATATGTTAAAAATAATCGTTATAAAACATATTAATCGAAATTCACCACATTTTTATTTTCTCTATAATGTATATTTATTGTTCAATTCACTTAAAAAATACTCATTTCAATAAGAGGTCAACTATTGGTTCACTTTGTGTCAACTACTAGTGAATTGCGTGTCAACTTTTGGACAAAGTTAAGATAATCCAAAAAATTAGATTTCGATGTGAAGTCCAATTTATTCATATAACTATAATGTATTACTCTGTTAGAACAATAATTCAGTCAGTCAATAATAAGACTATTTTATTGATAAAGTTGATTAATTTAAAAAATGTACAAAAAAATCTGATTTTCTTTCCTTCAAGTGTCAAGTATTAGTTCCATTACCTTAAGTGCTATTATTATATATCCTATAAATTTTTCTATTATTACAACCTCTATAAATTTTTTTATATAACACGTAAGTGCTATTAATATTATAACCTATAAATTTTTCTATTATATAATCTACGAGTTTTTTTTATATTATTATAACACAATTTTTTTATATAACATATAAGTGCTATTATTATAAAGGGTGATCCAACTAGAGGTACTTTTTTCAGTAGCCTTTTTTTGACAGATCACGGCTGAGTCGTGTCAAGCTGTCATATTATTTTTGTTCAGTATTGTTTGGCATTACAGCTTGTGCAACAACTGAAGCCGGTCGACCTTCCCAGGAGACAACGCTTCGCTCTATGGGCTGGATTTATTGAGAGAGCATTTCGGTGAACAGATAATTTCACGTAATGGGCCGGTCGATTGGCCACCAAGATCGTGTGATATCACACCATTAGACTTTTTTTTGTGGGGATACGTAAAGTCTAAAGTCTATACGGATAAACCCGCTTCGATTCAGGCCTTGGAGCAAAACATCGCGCGTGTCATTCGCCAGTTACCAGTCGAAATGCTCGAACGAGTCATCGAAAATTGGACTCAACGGATGGACCTTCTGAGACGTAGCCGCGGCCACATTTGAAAGAGATAATCTTCAAAAAATAAATGCCAAACAATGTTCTTTCGAATTATAATAAACATTCCCCGTTAAATTTTTATTTTCTGTGTTTTTTTCTTTAAGAAAGTAAGGAACCTCGAAATGGATCACCCGTTATAACCGATAATTTTTTTTTCATGTAAGTGTTATTATTATAGGATCTATCATTTTTTTTCATGGAAGTGTTATTAGTAAATAACCTATAATTTTATTGTTATTATATAATCTATAAGCTTCTTTATTATTTATCTATAAGCTTTCTTTATTATAACCTACAAACCGGAATTACGTTGTATGACCTATAAAGTTGTGTACTTATTATGTCGCTGTGGATAATGCGATTAAAATGTTTTAGTTGTAACAGAATAACAAAAAAACAAATTATAATTGAAGGTCATAAATATGTAAACAAAAAAACATTAAAAGAGAGAAAACTTGCTTGCTGGTTTCCTTCGCTGTACCTCGTATTGTGTGGTCGTATTTTTTTTTCTTATGGTAATCTGTTAACCATGTAGGTCTATAAGAGGACGCAGGGGCGTGGTGACCGGAGGAGAGGCTGTGGCTGATATAATAGTTAATTGGTTATTTCTTAGTTTCAATATTTTTCGGTTTGGACTGACTATAAAATAAAGCTAAAGAAAAAACTAGCACACAATAAGAGGGAAAGATGTGCAACGGGAGGTGGTTCCTGTAAACTTGTAGACTTTTCTTCAGCAGAAGAACAAGTTATTAACTTGCTTTCTTTACAACATGTTGTACCTGAAGCTGCAGTTTTTGGAGTGGAGGGTCAACATGAAGATCAAGAACAACAATCCCTAGAACCACAGCAGCAGCAGCAGCAAGAACAACAATCCCTAGAAGTACCACAACACGCAATATGCACCCCCGCAAGAAGAAAAAGGCGTCGGTTAGAAAATATAAATGAGAAAAATGAAATGCTAGGCAAACAGACGGAGACTTTGGATGGCATCAAAGACATTTCAGAAGGCTGTAAAAAATATTTGAAAAGGATATCTGATGCGGAAGAAAAGAAGGTAAAACTGCAAGAAAACATAGGCCGATTTGCCTGAAATTTGGTACACACCCTCTTCGAACAATAATAAAGATTTTTGTAAAACAGATTTTTGATAACGTTATTTAAAAAAAAAGTTATATCGCTTCAAAAGTGAAAAACACTCGAAAATAGCCTCAAAATAGCGTTTTTCTTGCATGTCATTATTCCAACTAGCGTAACTTCGTAACAAAATAAAAATTCAAAAATCTGTTTTACAGAAACTTTCATTATTGTTTCGAGATGATATGTGCCAAATTTCACGTCAATTGGATGAAAATTGGCCGAGAAAAATTAATCCACCTACGGTCATATTTTTCACCCTTTCATTCAAAAAATGGTGGGGGAAATTTTTGGAGAGGGTTTTCGTACATATTTTCTGTTAAAGCCAATTAAGATACACAATATATCTGAAAATTATGCAATTCGATGAAAAATTGTATATTTTAGCCATTTGGGTTGGACCTCCCCTTAAACTTGAAAAGAGAAAATTAGAAAATGATTTAGTGAATTTTTAAAGATGATTTTTTTCTATTATGATTTAATAAACAATATTTAAGTGAAGTAATAATGTGATTTTTTTAAGCCTTTATACGAGAAGTGATTTTTTTTTAATTTTTCATAAGAATTGAGTTTTATTTAAGGTTCCTTAAGAAATGTGATTTGTTTTTTTTTTCTTACTTTTAATGAAAAAAAAAAGAATTATTTTTTAAAAAAATGTCTTTTTATTTAATTGAAAATAGCGTTCATTATTTGTATTCTTATTAAAGCAGCGTCCTCCCCTTCGTCTATCGCTGAACTTAAGCTGTCTGTTTCTTCTAATACATCAATAGTTGCTATTGGGTCATTTTCTATATTAAAATGTAGACGTACACTGACGAGCAAAATTGTTCGAATGTATCGAACATCGCTCTTCACACTCCTGAAGCACTGTAATAAGCGCATTAACTTGGGAGTTTTTACACATTATTTATTATTTGCAATGTTTTAAAAATATTTAGTAACAGAGACTAACAGAACAGAACAGAACAGAGAGTAACAGAAAACGCAAACAACAACTTTAAATTTAAAATAATCGTTGAAATGGTATTCGAACTATTTTGCACGGCAGTGTGCCATGATAATTTCTGACCTTATGATCGGACATTTACGGTTATTTTTACACTTATTTTATCCCAAGTGGAGGGTTCAAATTTTCTCTGTTGTTTTCTGGTTGCTATTCACTATTGCTGTAATTAACCCATCGCATATTAAAAATGAGACCTTTAAGTGAACATATTAAAAAACTGGTGCTAGAATTGTTGGAAACTCCCCTTCCAGTGAGAAAAATCGCAGGAATGTGTAAAATTAGTGTATCGTCAGTAGTGAAAATAAAAAAAGATTCTGGTCGCGATTTCAAAACATTACCCCCTGGCCGTAAACGATGCATTACTGACCGGCAAGCAAGACATATTGGCGGGGAACTTTTAAGAGGAAATGCGAAAACCCCAAAAGAAGCTGCTAAATTTTTGAATATCACTGCCAGCGAATGGACCATTCGGCGTTCTTTGAAGAGAGTTGGCTTTCAAGCTACTGAAAAGAAAAAAAACCAGCGCTAAGTAAAAAAAATCAGAGAGCTCGCAAAGAGTTCGTTGCCAAATATGAGCATTGGACCGAAAACGACTGGGAAAGAGTGAGTGATATTTAAAATATTTTAGCAACAGATTAATTATTACATTTTTAAAGGTAATTTGGTCAGACGAAACAAAAATAAATCGTATTCAATCGGATGGGAGATGTTGGGCTTGGAGTAGGCCCTCAGAAAATATTTTTAGAAGCCATGTTAAGGAAACAATTAAACATGGAGGTGGATCTATAATGATTTGGGGGTGTATAACAAAAAATGGAGTTGACCCAATTGTAAAAATTGAAGGTAGAATGAAGAAAGAAGACTATGGCCTCGATTGCGAGAGTCTATCTGTTCGGTGAACAGAGGACCTGAAAGAGGAACACAACAAGCAAAAATAAAAGTAAAAAGGAGAACACGTACCTGAGGCCAACAACTCTATGGAGACATCATGGGGCATCAACACCCAGGCAGAAAACATCAACGAAAAGGCTACAACAAATAAATTAAGAAATGTTTTTTTTATTTATAATTTAGATATCCTTATATTAGGCGTACTTACCAAGGAATTGCAAATAGTAAACACCGTCCACTCACCACCGTGTTTATTAGCCATATCGAACTGTCACTGGGCAGAGTGCCAATACACCAAAATAAAATAGAAAAAAGCTCGAGGAGACTCAACCCGAGTGGAGTCTTGGATTCATAAGATCCACAAATGGTAAAAATCTGGACTAAGAAAATGGTACCATGCTCCTCCTCCGCCCGGGAAAGCCGACTTCACCTCGGATTTATCGATGTGAATCTGTTTTCAACAGCTATGTTTCCAGAAGGAAAACGGTTAACATATCCAAAAAGGAAAGAAACCGAGGTGATGAAGTAGATGGTAAAAGCAGTGAAGATCACTTTTTCCCTTGGCGACCAACCAGTACAACGTTCCTTGGTAAGGCAATCCATTATTATATTTAGAATTAAAAGTAAATTTTGTTGTCAATAAAATATATATATAAATAAAATGTCCATAAAATGTCCAAAGATATCAAATATTGTGAGTGCAAGGAATGAAAGGAAATAATAAAGTTAAGTGTAAAATTAAAGAATTAAACTTGTAACGATAAAATCATGTTTTTTCTTATCCTTGTTGTACGTCCCGGTATATAAGTGGAGTGAGTGGCGGTGGATGACCGGCAAGTTAATTAAGAAGCTTTTATCGATCAAGACTGGGTCAAATTAAGATTTAAACCACGTCTCTCCATGAAACGAAGTAGCAAAGAGGAAGAGCAGCAGACCGACACACAAGTGAACCGAGTTCGATCCCCGACCGTCGCACGCATGGCTTCAAATTAATTTATATTTTTTTTGGATTTTAAGAACTTACTAATGAGTTTATTCATGCTCATGGGAAATTCCTTTTTCCATATACAAAATTTAATACCAGCATACGCTGTCGAAACATGGTCCTTCGAGCCGGATATGAAGAAAGAAAAATCCCAGGAAGTGAAATCAAACTCTAATGTGAAACCAGTGAACTCAGTGAAAACCGCGAACACGAAACTTGAAATTAGAAATCAGAAATTAGTAAAACTTTTTATTGAAATCGAACAGTGACAATGACTGAAATCCGGAAATTTTACTAATTCGAAATCGTAAAAGAGAGTGAAAACCCGTGAAAATCAAAGTTGTGCGACTCCTAACGGTCGGGAAATCTAGAGACTTGTGCGACCCATATTAACGGTCCGGAAAACAGTTAACAGTGTGTGGTAACGGTACTGAAAAACGAGAAAACGGTCCGGAAATCCGGAAATAACAATGAACTCTAAAAACTAAAATTTGGTGAAATATAAAGTAACTTCCCATGGATGTGAAATCAAAGTGAACATTAAGGAATTATTTGTGGAATCTAAAAACTAAATTTTGTGGAAATCAAAGTGAACTCTAAAACTAAACTTTGGTGAAAATGAAGTAAATTCTAAAATAATCGTGCAATATAAGACGAAAAAATAACAAACCGAAATCAGTGAACTTAAGAGTGAAATCCATAGAATAGAATATGTAAAAGGGTATAATTTGACACAATTGCGATTGAAAAACTTGAGTGTTCAATTGAAAATTAAAACGAATTAGCGAAATCGAAAGCATATTAAAAGTGAAAGCAACTCTCTTTGAAAGCTAAATCAGTGCATTTCCACGTCAAAATTCTAATTTCTAACGGTCGCGAAAAGCGGGATCAACGGTACATTCATAACGGGTCTAAACGGGAAAGGTGACTGGTTTAACGGTATCAATACGGATGCAGTTTTTAAACTAATAATTAACTACAAGTGCCCACATATTGCATATTAACATAATTTGAATATAATTACAATTTAAACTACTAATTAACTACAAGTGCCCATATATATTATATTAATATAATTCAATTCAAATAAATACTACAAGTGCCCATGTGTTGTATATATAAAACCTAACAAAGTGAAAGTGGAGTTTTAAACATATCAACGACGATAGGACGGACACAGATTTATCTCCCCAACTGAATAGGAATTATCATCAGTGAAAGTGGTCGCAGGGGAAAAGCCAAGAAGCAGACGAAATCATACGGGCCCAGGATCGAATCCACTACGGCAACCTCATTTTTTTATTGGATTTTTTGTTCTTTTTTTTTTCTTTTGAAATTAGTTTAATTAGCCGTGTAGAATTTAGATTTAGAAATAAAATAAATTATCAGCAGCCTGACTCCAGAACATAGTTGAAATCAAGTGTCTTCAAAATAAGTCGGCATGAAATCAGCAGATAACGAAACATGATATCGCCAAAGACCGTGGTCATACTCACGATCTCATCCTAATGCAAAACTCTTCGATGTAGCGTGTTAAGCAGCGACGCACGGACAACAAGAAGGAAGACAATGCTAGACCATGTCGGACGCCAAGGGAAAGGTCAATAACAAGGATGGACATTTACTCGAGCCATTCGGCATCAGCAGGCCAGAAGAATGGGAGCTCGTTGATCAAGAACTCATTCCACCAGAATTCATTCCTACCAGGAACATCGGAATACCCTCACCTTGAAGACGTACGATCTAGCTTGCTACAAGCAACCTCATCCATCGTTGGAACCTTGAAGACGTACGATCTAGCTTGCTACAAGCAACCTCATCCATCGTTGGAACCTTGAAGACGTACGATCTAGCTTGCTACAAGCAACCGCATCCATCGCTGGAATCCTTGAAGACGTACGATCTAGCTTGCTACAAGCAACCGCATCCATCGCTGGAATCCTTGAAGACGTACGATCTAGCTTGCTACAAGCAACCTCATCCATCGTTGGAACCTCGAAGACGTACGATCTAGCTTGCTACAAGCAACCGCATCCATCGCTGGAATCCTTGAAGACGTACGATCTAGCTTGCTACAAGCAACCTCATCCATAGTTGGAACCTTGAAGACGTACGATCTAGCTTGCTACAAGCAACCTCATCCATCGTTGGAACCTTGAAGACGTACGATCTAGCTTGCTACAAGCAACCGCATCCATCGCTGGAATCCTTGAAGACGTACGATCTAGCTTGCTACAAGCAACCTCATCCATCGCTGGAATCCTTGAAGACGTACGATCTAGCTTGCTACAAGCAACCTCATCCATCGTTGGAACCTTGAAGACGTACGATCTAGCTTGCTACAAGCAACCGCATCCATCGCTGGAATCCTTGAAGACGTACGATCTAGCTTGCTACAAGCAACCGCATCCATCGCTGGAATCCTTGAAGACGTACGATCTAGCTTGCTACAAGCAACCTCATCCATCGTTGGAACCTTGAAGACGTACGATCTAGCTTGCTACAAGCAACCGCATCCATCACTGGAATCCTTGAAAACGTACGATCTAGCTTGCTACAAGCAACCGCATCCATCGCTGGAATCCTTGAAGACGTACGATCTAGCTTGCTACAAGCAACCTCATCCATCGTTGGAACCTTGAAGACGTACGATCTAGCTTGCTACAAGCAACCTCATCCATCGTTGGAACCTGTGAACCCTATCCTGAATCCGGCTTGAATTCATCAATGCGATATTCAAAAAACAAAACATTCGTCCAATTAGTGTTAACATTTATTAAAGAAATATATAAACAACAAAGTGAAGTCTATGAAAATAAACATATCTAATAAAGAAACATATTAACGTAAAATATTTATTACCAACAAGAATTTGTGATAGGGAAAATGATGTGTGCAGAGTGGAACTCAGAAAAACCTAGTGAATCGTGAATGGATGTATGACTTGAAAGGAGTAGTGTGTATGTCAGACTCATCTTAAGAAAACAGATTGTTTGAAATTTGAAATATAAATAATCCTTGGGTTTATTATTTTTAGAAGCAACCCTGAAGACAAGCGACAAGATGTGGTGCCAACGCGATCTTACGACGGTTACGTGCTTTATTATGAGCACCCGGGACATTGAAAGAGCCATCTTACTGGCCCTGGCTCAGGACTTCAACCACGCCGAAATGCAGGAACTAAAAAGAATAATTAGGGAGAATGACAAAAAACGGCTGGAAGACCTGACACCAACCACCATCATAAAAGAAGCACCGACAAACCAACAGATCCCAAAATCCACGGTGAAGAGGAAGTCGAGAGCAACCGAACTCGAATTATTATACCAATCATTGAAGGAACTGAATCCTGTCAATGCAGGTGCAGGTATACGTAATAAGAGAATATCTGTAATAGAACAGACTTTTTAAAGTCTATTTAAAAAAGTCACGATATTGCCAGATGAAAAACGGCTTTAATGTCAATTTGAAGCTGTCCATTGCATTTATTTCATATTGACATTACGGATTTATTTTGTCCGAGTTAAGAAAGTGTTTAAATAAAGTACATCGGTCTTAAAATATATAAAAAAGTTTAGAAATGAGTTTAATATTGCTCGATCTTCTTGAAGAAGAAATTCATAATGAAAGGAGGAAAGAAATAATAATGACTCTACAAAAAAGGCGGCATTTAAGAGATTCCACAAACCCATTAGAAATGGACGGAGCAAAGTAAATGCTTTAATTTGTTGCTTAAATAATTTTGTAATTAATTACTTTAAAATTGGCATCCCTGGAATAATAGGCTGCGTCGATGGAACCCATATTAAAATTAGGAGTCCTAACAGAAATCTTCAACATTTATATTAGGTTTGTTCGGCGAGACGAAGAAAAGTTCACAGGAGAGCAGAGCAATTCATTTGAGGGCAGCTGTCAAATTTATGTCAGATCAGAAAAGAGCAGAAAAGAACAAGAATCTCAAAAAACACTTTAGTGCCCAATTTGTTCTAAATTTATCTCATTAGAGGTTAGGTTTTGATTGTCAATTTTAGCTGTGGCTGTTGTAAGCTGGAAAATTTTAAATTAAACCTTTTAATAATTGAAATATGGATATCGTAGATTTCATAATAACAGAAGAAGAATCGAGCGATGATAGCGAGTTTTCTATGGATTTTAGTAGTAGTTCGAGTGATGATTCTGAAATTACCAGTTCAAGTGATGATGAGTGTGAATTTCACTTAATTTGTTTAATGGCAAAAGAAACACGTAATAGCATTCAAAATTATTTAAGAAAAACATTTACAGACTACACAGATACAGAATTCCGAACGAATAATAGAAAGGGTTATTATAGTATAAATGCTATGATTGTGAGATTATGTTATACAATCTTTAGAATCTCTTTTATTTCTTTGACTTTTATAGGTCTGCAATCATCAAATGATAATCAAATATGTGAATGGTCGGTAACCAGGATCGTCTCATGATTCGCATATATGTCTGCAGTAAAACAAATCTTAGAAGAACGTTACAGAAACGGGATGAGAAATTTATGGATATTAGGTAACCTGAAAAAAGCAATGCTTCTAAGAGAAATAAAGAAATAATAATTTATAATTGCTTTTCTTAAATCTTTACTAGGTGATGCAGGATACCCTTTGTGTCCTTATTTGATAACTCCTTACAGAAGTGCAGAAGAAATGTCTCCCGAAGCCTATTTTAATACCAAGCATACTCTAGCAAGGATTACACAGCTCCACAAAACAAAATCGGAAAAATTTGATCTGACGTCTGACCATACCTACTATATGGTTTTGAGGTCACTGAATCCGAATCCGAGGTCCATTTAACTCCATCACGTCAGGATTTTTCATAATCTCAAAATTTTAGCTTAAAAACGAGAATAATCCACAAAAAAAATCGAAAAAATTTGATCTAACGTCTGACCATACTGACTATATATTTTCGAGGTCGCTGAATCTGAATTCCAGGTTTATCTACCCCTATTACTTTAAGGTTTTACATAACCTACAAATTTTAGTCCAAACACCAAAATAATCCCTTCAATTTTTAATCCATACCCAGAAACAAGTAATTAAGCTCTCTTAAGTCTTTCCTATATTCCTTATTTGTATTTACCTTTGCCCATTTATCACTAGTTTTAATTGGTGGACCCAAACTGTTTAACTCCACGGCAAATTTTTTCCACGATGCCTCCGCTTCATTTTTTTTGCAAACTCCTTTCCCAATTTGCGGATTTCTTTCCATTAATACCACCAATTTTTCAAGTTGGTTTTTATTACTGAAAACCTTTTTCCTAAAAAATTTAAATATATTTGATCCATCTATGATGAACTATGGTGTCGTGTAGAGGACGTTTGGCAAAGCATTCCACAGGATTTTATTGCCAACTTGTACAAAAGTGTTCCAAAACGAAAAACAGCAGTTAAAAAAGCAAAAGGGTTGTGGACCAAATATTATATATTCATATTTACTTGAATTTGCACACACGTGCAAAATGGTTCGAATGCCAATTTTACGTTTTTTTTATTTTGAAGTTGTTTTTTGCGATTAATATAAAGTATCTGTTATTAAATATTTTAAAAACATTGTAAAAAATTAATAAAATATAAACATATCCACGTAAATACGTTTATTACATTGCTTCAGAAGTTTGAAGAGCGATGTTCGATACATTCGAACAATTTTGCTCGTCAGTGTATACAATTTTTACTAATGATTATTACAAAGATATTTTAAGCGATATAGATAATTATTTTGACACTTCAGAATACGCACTCGATAACCCTTATGAAATACCTTTAAGAAACAAAAAAGTAATAGGACTTATGAAAGATGAGGCAAATGGAAATATAATAAAAGAATTTGTAGGATTAAGAGCTAAAATGTATTCACTGAACATTGACCATCAAGATTTAATAAAAAAAGCCAAGGGTGTCAAGAAAACTGTTTTAGACAATATAAATTTAGACGATTACAGAGATTGTTTATATGAGAAAAAAATATTATATGGAAATATGTATGTTTTTAAATCACAAATTCATTATATATATACTGAAATTATTAATAAAATAGCACTTAGTTATATGGATGATAAAAGATTTATATTTGAAGATGGTATCACAACTTATGCATGGGGACATTACAAAATAAGAGAAAGTAGTAGTAATAATAATATGGAAACAGAATAAAATTTTATATGAAATATAAAAAAAATTTTTTATTATTATTTGTCCAGAAATTTCCGATAAGAATTTTTTTGCTTGGAGCGAATTATGAGAAAATTTTATTTTTTGTTCATTTTTTTTTTTAATCGACAACAGGAAATGATTGACGATAATTTGAGGGGGTATATGTTCAGCCCACAGTGATCCTAAAAAAAGAATTCAACGATACGACCGATACGACCAATGGCGGTACGTACCCACTAATGACAATCCAGCGGATCTAGCCTCAAGAGGCATCACAGTTTCTAATTTGGTCAACCACCAGCTGTGGTGGAACGGACTAAGTTGGTTGATTTGCAATTCCGATCAATGGCCAAAAATCCAGAACATACCAAACAATACGGATTGCGTAGTGAAACGCTCTGCCACAGTTAATTTCCTAGCTCAACTGGAGGACAATATTCTGCTACGATATTCAACCATTAGGGATTGTATACCGGTTTACCGGTTTAACGGTTAACCGGTAAATAGACAAAAACGCCTTCGGTAAAATTACCGGTAAATTTTTAAAATTTACCGGTAATTCGGTAAAAGAAAATCCATTTAAAATAGCCAAAGTGTCATTGAAAATAAAAAAAAATGGTAAGTATAACCAACAATACACCTAATTATTAATTTTATCTGTTACCTAGTTTATAGCAGAACAATTAAATCGATTTAACTCAAAGTTACATCCAAATTTCGAATTAGCGTATAAACAGGTATTAAATACATTCTTATAACAATGGCTTAAGCCGAAATATTTCGGCTTAAGCCATAATTCGAATTACCTCGTTTATAGGGTAAGAAATTGTAATTATTTTTGGAGTAGCTATAAACTAGGTATGTGATATTTTTTTCTTTAATTTTAATTTAGACTTTCTTTGATATCAGAGCCGCTGTACATAAATCGTACAGAAAGCGCTAGTTAGAATCCATATGTGATTTGTGTTCTACAGTTTATTCAGAACTTTAAAACCTTAAAATCTTAACAATCAAAGTTTTTCTTAAAGAGTAACTAAATTTCTCTTTTTTATATTTAAAAATAATATTAGTAAATATTTCACGTATTAATATCAATTTCGAATACACCACATTGTGACAGGACATTGATCCAATATTAAAGTAAAAATAATAATAAAGTAAAATAATTAAAGTTTGAACCTCAAATAATTTTTTTAAGTTAACAACTGTTTTAAATAATTAAATACACATATTTATTACAAAGTTATTGTGCAAAATATGTAGTAATCTAACCCTATTTTCTTGGGAATCCCCAATCAAAATTTTAATCCAATATTTCACAACACAGTGTTTCTCAAACCTCGAATAGATTTACATAAATGAGTTCGAATATTCGGTTATTATTTTTTTTGTATTTTTTTTTTTTGTAGGTTTAAAATTTTAATAAAATTTTATTTTTTTGTAGAAACCATGGATAAAAATTCAGTTTGGTACTACTTTAATCGTACAGAAACGAGAGATGTGGCTGTATGTAAACAGTGCAACAAAAGAATAAAAACAGCAGGTGGAAGTACTAGTGGTTTACATAGCCATCTAAAAAGTCAACACAAAATTAATCTATTAAAAAGAAACATTGAAGAATGCTCAAAAGAACAAGCGAATGATAGAAGGTCAAAAATTACCTCTTATTTCGCGAAAAATGACGAATCTCTTGAAGCTATACTTTCAAGAATGATAGCAAAAGATGGGATTCCTTTTAGCAAGTTTTGTACATCTACAGATTTACGAATGCTATTAAAAGCAAGAGGTTACCAAGAGATACCGAAGTCGTCTAAAACTATTCAAAAAGTAGTAATGCAATATGCAGATAAAATTAAGGAAGAGGTATCGAAGGAAATTTTACAGAATACGAGTAATAATAAAATGTATAGCCTTACCACAGATGAGTGGACATCAAATAAAAATCGCCGATATATAAATGTCAATATTCATGACAGGGGTGGTAAATTGTGGAATCTTGGATTAAGTCGAATTTTTGGACCTGCGCCTGCTGAGGTATGCGCAGAACTAATAGAAAATATATTGAAGGAATTTCAAATTTCTCTGAAAAACATTGTCTGCATAACATCGGACGGAGCTGCTGTCATGAAGAAAACGATGAAATTACTTAATAAAACCCATCAGTTATGTTTTGTACATGGATTGCAGCTTGCAATAATAAAAGTTCTTTACAATATAAGCAAAAGCACACCAGATGTTCAGGATGATGATGAATATAATGCTAATTTGCTACTTACTACAGATTCTGATTCTGATAATTCGGACATTGAATATGACAATTTTGAAATAAACCAAGAAGCTACTGGCTCCTCCGAACTTATTTTACAAAATGCAGAATTAAATTCTTTAATTTCAAAAATACGCCAGATAGTAAAGCTTTTTAGAAAATCGCCAACCAAAAATGCATTACTACAAAAATATGTTAAAGAAATTATTGGAAAAGAAATTTCTTTAATTTTAGATTGTAGAACCAGGTGGAATAGCTTACTAAACATGCTGGATAGATTTTTATTGCTTAAAGATGCGGTCCGAAAAAGCCTAATAGATTTGAAACTGGACTTAGATTTTACTGACAAGGAAACAAAATTACTTTCAAATATAATCTCAAGCCTGCAACCGATTAAGTTAGCCGTTGAAACACTCTGCAATGAAAACACTAATTTATACGTAGCCGATGTTACTTTGAAATTTATGTTGGATGAATTAACCAACCAAAATACATTTTTAAGCATTGAACTGAAACAAGCATTAATATATAGCATAAAGGAGAGAAGGACTATTTATTCAGACATATTACACTATTTGACAGACCCTAATTTGGTTTTATCGAGTCAAGAAAATCATGAAATTTTTAATATAAATAGTAAAGCAACAATAATCAAATGCATTGTTGAAATACTTTCGAATATTATTGATAATAGTCAGAGTAATTTAAATGATTCTGATTTAGATTCCAATTCAAAGCCGGATAGTGAAAATAATGATACTACTACACCTACTACCCCATTATCATTGAAGGAGAAACTCTATGACCTCATCAAACAAAAGACAGAATCTCAAAAAGGATCAGTTTCACAATCAAAAAATACGAAAGATTTGAAACAAATAGTAAAAAAAGAATTGGAATATTTTCACGAAGAAAAAGTCCGGGGAAATATATTCAAAAAGTATTTGATTATTTAATGACCATTCGTCCAACAAGTGTTGAATCAGAAAGGGTATTCTCGGGAGCTGGATTATTTTGCACAAAAATTAGATCTAAATTAGGAGATAAGACTTTAAATAATTTAAGTTTCTTGAGAAGCTATTTTTTAAAAAATGCTAATCAGTAAAATTGTATTAAATGTTGTATTTTTTTTGTATTATTTTCTTTCTGTTTCTATTATTATTATAGTTTGTTTAGAATAAAACTTTAATTTTATATTCTATATATTTGAAATAAAAAATGCGAAATGGAAATCAAAAAGACATATTTTTTTATTTCCTTAATTTTAATTTTTAGGAAAAATATTTACCGGTAATTTACCGGTAAACCGGTATTTTGATTTTCATTTACCGAATTACCGGTAAATGGAAAAGTCGGTAAATTTACAATCCCTATCAACCATCACACGGCTCACACATACCATTGCCCTCCTCTTACGATTTAAACATAACTGCAAGAATATACAGGCAAAACGAGTTAATTACATATCCACTAATGAATACCAGAAGGCACAGACTACTATCTTACGGCTGGTACAAAAAATTGAATTTGATGACGATTGCGCGAAGCGCCTCTCTAAACAACCACTACCGCGCACCAGTCGTCTGCTTAAGCTGCCTACATTTATGGATAAGGATGGTCTAATACGAGTAGGAGGCAGATTATCAAATGCAGCATTAACATATGTCGCCAAGCACCCAATCATCCTTCCGCAGGAGCACCAAGTGACACATATGATCATCGATCAACTACACTTAGCAACTCTTCATGGAGGAACGTCACTCGTTCTAGCTACCAGTCGCCAAAAATATTGGATTCTGGATGCTAGACGATGCGTTACTAGTAGGATCTGTGCCAGACATCGAGGTCAGACTATGACACAGTTGATGGGGGACTTACCAGCACCCAGAGTCAATATCTCTAACCCATTCACTAAAATAGGAATCGACTACGCTGGCCCAATAATAATCAAGACTTCGCCGTTACGCAACGCTAAGCTACAAAAAGCTTACATCTGTGTCATCATCTGCCTAGCGACCAGAGCAATTCACATCGAGTTAGTGTCAGATCTCTCTAGGATGGCCTTCATTGCAGCATTAAAACGTTTTATTGGCAGAAGAGGATTACCATCAGACATACACTCGGACTGTGGCTCCAATTTTATAGGAGCAAAAACCATATTGGATAAAGAAATAAGACAAGCCATAACAGACGCTAATCCAAAGGCTGTACAATATTTGGCAATGAAACAGATCACTTGGCACTTCAACCCACCAGCGACTCCCCACTTCGGAGGAATCTGGGAAGCGGGGGTGAAGTCAATAAAACATCACTTGCGTAGAACGCTAGGAAACTCAATATATACCTTTGAGGAATATGCAACCGTCCTCAATCAAGTTGAAGCTTGCTTGAACTCACGACCCTTATGTAGTGTAAGAAATGATCCAGACGAATCATTTGTTCTTACTCCGGGGCATTTTTTGATTGGGCGAGCACTCAATGCTGTACCATAACCAAATATAGAAAACAACATGTCATTATCACGGCGATGGAAATTGATACAAGCTTATAAAACAAGAAACCACAGCACCAACAAACTGGCCACCCGCCATCGTGGAAAAAACGTTTCCAGGACCTGACGGCTTGATACGGGTGGTACAAGTCAGAACCGGCCGCAGCAGCTTTCTAAGACCGGTAACGAAGATTTGCCGCTTGCCAACAGAGCAACCAACAAGCGCAAAGGATAACTAACTCCATAGTCGGGCAACGTTCGTGATCGTCTTGTTAAATGTCCGTTTCTTGCATCCAGTTTTGTCCTTATCCTATCCTGAAATCCGTAATCCATAAGCCTTTTTTCAGATGAGTGAATACGACTACACTGAAGAAGACTTAGCGGCAGTGGAAGATAGCTTCCTGTCTGCCGGCAGCCCTTATTTGGACCTCGACTGCGACATCATCATTGATTTGTCGACCCCATCACCACCAGCATCTGCCTCGGAAACACCACCATCTTGTCCAGGTCCTAGCACCAAGCAGCCTCAGAAAAAACAAACGCAACCTCCTATCCTAGAGAAACCAGGCATCATCAATGGGAGGTTCTACTACAACCTGGAGAGGCTCACACCAACAACCAATTTGACCGAGCTAGCCCAACGCGCGAATAATTGTTTCCAGCGCTTTGTCACCCGTGAAGGCGAAGATGTATACTTACCTCGGAGTATAGTCCAACGGATTAAATTCCATCGAGTCCGAGATACAAGGAAAAAGGAAATCACGGTTAGTTTGCCCAACACCTATCAGGCACGGCTTCAGGTCAAGGCTGATGGACGAATCGTGTTTCATCACCACCACAAAAGAGGCTTAAAAAAGCTGAAGGAAAGGCTGAACTTGTGAGTTCAACGCGGGGGGGGGGAGAATGTTCGGCCCAAACACCTAAACCTGAAAGGGGATAAGCACACCACTTTGTGGAAGGCTAAGGTTCTGCCTGCAATTTATTCGTTTTAGTTGTTGTCTTGCGTAGAGTAGATAATAGCAATAAATTCATGCGCATACCATTTTATGGAAGGCGAGAATTTGTCTGCTATTAATTTTGTGTTCGCGTATCTCACAGTCGTAGAAATTAGCAGTGAACTTCTACACACCGCTTACCCTCCTCGAAGCAGGACGTCTCTTTTGCTCGGTGCCGGAATTTTCCAAAATCAATTAAATAAAAAACAAATAATTAAATACTTTAAGTGAGTTACATGATCACAGTGTAGATGTGACTTTTCGAGGCTCCGAGTCATTTATATTTTGATTTTTTTCCGCCAATCCAGAGTTTTTTTCCCGATATCTCGATTTTTCTACTTTCCTGCGTGCGTGCTGTTTATTCCAGTGATAAAGCCGTCCTTGACTTAATTTTGTTTTTTTTTTTTGTTTTTAACCGTGTTAGTGGAACTCTCCGTTAAAACAAAGCCATAATGTCCAAGCAAACTCGATCTGTCGCCAAGGGACTGACTGAGTGTAATTTCGCTAGGAGCAATGCCCCCGAAGCTAGAACTCCGAGGTCCACTTCACTTGCAGTCTCTGATCATAGCAATGAGCTTGAGAAAAAAATCCTCGCCGGCGTCGATCGCCTGTTTGATAAAAAATTTGCTGCGTTTGAAGACAGAATAAAGCAGCTTGAGGCCGCCTGGCGATGCAAAATGAGTTCTGCAGCACCGTCAACTGCCAAATCGGAAAATTAAGAGAAGAGGTGGAAGCTGTGCAGCACGACCTTGCTACAATGTCCAATGAATTTGAGGACCTGCGGCGCCAGTCTAGGCTCCAAGACGTGGTAATTCGGGGCGTTCCTGCCACAAACGATGAAAACTCGAGTCAAGTTCTTAATGCTATTTCGTCTACTATTGGGCATGAATTGTCTCGGTATGTCAATGTTTTTAGGCCCCGTCACCGACGCAGCTCTGATTCAGGAAGTGCCACAAACACGAGCTCGCTGCTAATAGCTAAGTTCCCGTCCGCTAATGAGCAGCAGGAGTTCCTCAGAAAAAACCGCCAGCATGGTACCCTCACTCTATCAAAGTTGAACTTAGGTTTCGCGTCTGATGGAGTGGTCAGAATTAACGAGAGCTTGACGTCGAAGAATAGCGACATCTTCCAGACAGCGCGTAGACTTCTACGAGGGAATCTCGTGACATTGGTCTTCACTAGACGGGGACTTGTGTATGTCCAACTTCAGAAAAATCAGCAGCCGCGGATGTTCACCTCTGCCCTTGACTTAAATGAAGCAGTTGGGTCTTCCACAACGCCTTAGCGTTCTTCGTATAACATGGATCTGCCGTTTATTTTATTGGAGCCTTAAGTTAATGCATGTTTTAAATTTTTTTTAATATTTTTGTTTATTTCTTATTTTTAAATATTTTCGTTTTTATTTCTTGTTCTTATTTTAAATAGTTTCGTTAGTATTTTCGTTCATTAATGCATGTTTTAAATATTTTTAAAGATTTTTGCTTATTTCTTATTTTCATTTTTAAATATTTTTGTTTTTTATTCCATATTCTTATTTTTAAATATTTTTGTTTTCATATTTTATATTTTTATTATTATTTAATTTTTAGTATAATGATTAAGTTTATCATTACTTATTTTCTTGCTCTTTCTTTTCTTCTCACTTCTTTTCTCTCGCTTAAATTCTTCAGGCTATTTTTTGCATACCATTCATTGGAAGGCCGGAATTCTGCCTGCATTTGAAATACATTTAAGCACGCATTAAAGGAAACATCCAGAGCATCAAAGGAAACATCCAGCGCACCACCGAGACGCAGGACTGGAACGACGAACCAGCGACACCAAGGGCACTGCAGCAAGCAATTTAGATACATATTAACATAAGTTGCATGATTAGATTGTAAGTTTGCAAATACTGAAGTACATTAAAATTGAATAAACTTGAAATACTAACTGAACGAGCGTTTTTATTACTATTTTACATGTTTACGTTTCCTTTTGAAACAATCGGCAACCCTATTCATTTATTAATATATATATGTAGATGATTTTGAAATTAATAACCCCCTTGGATCTCACGCTTTAACTCATTCATTAAGCAATATTTATTACTCATTTCCATGTTTTCCATTGGAAGAATCAAAACAAGATAACGTGTTTTTGGCTGCAACTATAAAGTCACAAGATATTAAAGCTTGGCAATGATAAATGTCTAGATGAGTTAATAACACAATTAAAATATCTGGAAATTGACGGTATTGAAATTAAAACCGAAGCAGGTGCTGTACATAGGGTCCATTTTATCTTAGGTTTGATTTTGGGCGATAATTTGAAGAGAACAGAAACGTCAGATTGTGAAGATTTGATTACTTCCGGGCCCAGCACAACATCTGCTTTATTAAATTTGGAAAATCAAAATAATAATGATGATCTTTTCAAATTGTTGAAACAGTGGAATCTAGAAGTATTGTTTGAAAGATTTCTGGGTAAATATGCCCTTTAAACACAACGAAATTTTTAATTTGGTCTAATTTTTAGCTGAAAATGTGACGGTGGAAATATTGAAAATAATAAAAATACTTCACATTGAAAGATTACTTCGAAATTTTGATATGGGTCCCAAATTTTATTCGAACATAAATTGGAGAAGTGGCGGGAAACGATCGGATGACCCCTTCCGAACTATTTTTGAGATCGTAGCAATTCTCCATTCATTCCTATAAATGATGGCAGTGGACCACCCTCCCCATCAGATTCGTGTGTTTCAAAATCACATTTCTTCGGTACATCCAGGTCGTCCCCATATCATTCTCAATCAGTAACACCTGAACCACTGGAGACAAGGATCATGCACTTATCCACTATTTTAAACGAAACAAAAAAGGGGAAAGTGCTTTTAGAACACTTTGAAGAGAAAAAATGTTTTCAAGACGAACAAAGGACAATTTTGATCAATACCATCGTTCAATACTTCGACGAGAACGATTTGCATATGACCCTGTCAGCAAGTTACAGGCTGGAACAAGAAATCATTGAACGGTTTCCTTCTGAAAAAATTGTAATTTATTAAATTAGATAGCATCAAAATTTATTGAAATAACTTTAGTATATGAACGATTCAGAAAGAGGGTGAGCCAACTACACTTTCCAATCTGTTGGGAAAATAATTTTCAAACTTAATAATTTTCTAAAAACGTGTTTTGTATAATCCACTATGCTTACCTTAATTTTTGATATTTTTGAATTCGGTTCACTCTAGTTCTGAATCCTCCATGTAACAAACAAGAATGATTATAAGCTATATTAAGTGAAGCAATTATGTCATCATACCAAAATTTAGGCATTTTACCGAACATCAAAAAGGGGAAGAATCTACATTAAATACTCAAATCAAAAGTGTTCAGCAAGGGCAAAGGCAAAAGTAAAAGAAATTTGTGATCGGAAATCCGAAAATAAAAATGATAAGACCTGTTTCGGTAAGAAGTTCCTCTTTTATAACAGAGTTAAATTTAAAATGTTTATTTATGCATTTTTAGTACCGGAAGACGATGCAAATGAAGTGATGAAAGCTATCAAACACGACAAGCTCACATCGGAAGAATTTGACCATTGCTGGAAAGCATGTAGTCAACGTAGATTGCATGACATCCAAAATTCTATATCAACATTGGAAATTTTATCGAAATGGCCTGAATATAAAAAACCACAGGGTTATCGACTGGTAAATATGTCTATCAATTATTTAGCTTGTATGTATATAGGTACACATATAAATTTTTTTTAGATTGATATTGACTTTAGAACGCGCTTTAAAGGTACGCAGTCCATAATTGATAAGTGGGACTCAACATCAAAATCTCTTCATCTCTTTTTAAATTCAAACGGAATCATAAAGGATAAGATAATAAAAGCCGAGCTGAAAAAACTTGCTGATCCTGACTTGAATGAAAGTAAGACTAATATCTGACCATACCTCTTTGAGAAACTATTTACATTTTTCTTATTCAAACAGATGGTCGAGATGCGATTTTGTTATGGAGTCTGCACGGATATTTAATTTCATGCCAACGTTTTGGATCCAAAAAGGCAGATGGATCGACAAATGTAAAAAAATATACGATCACAGACTCTCAAGAATCGTTTATGTACCTTGCTAGATCTCATGAGCAACTGGAGGATCATCTCAAATTTAAATTGTCCAAAGGTGAAAATATTCAACCACACATTCTTGCTATTGCAAGTAATTTTTCATTGACAAAAGATGTTTATGTATTTTTTGACAATATTAAGTTCCCTTTCAAAAGTTTTATTCGCGCCGTAGACATTTGTTTTAAAATCTTCTTTTTATTTAATTTGGAATACCCAAAAGCTTCGGCGATGTTTAGGAATTTTATTCAACTAAACTTCTATGACATTAAGTCTAAAGAAAAATTTCCAAAAGTAAATATATTAATCGAAGAATTAAAAATGTTATCTTAAATACTTTGCAATTATAAAATTTATTAAAAAAAAACAAAAACAAAAAAATCACAAGCTTTTGTAATGCTAAAGTATTTTAAGTTTGCAATAAAAAATGTATATCGTACAATTATGTAATTTGAAAAGGAATTAAAAAATCGTTAAGTTATCCAAGTGTATTTTATTGATTCTATTATGCAGTTCATTAATTTAGCCGTTTATTAGGAAAGTGGAGCAACTCAATTTTGGAAAAAAAAGATTTCATATTATTTTGGCTGTTATTGTACAATAAGAGCCAAAATAAGATGAAATCAAATAAATTGTTTGTCAAAAATTAAGTTGCCCCACTTTTATAATAAACGGCTAAATTCATAAATGTAGTTCATTGATTCGGTGAACTACGTACATACATTTAGCGAACTGCATTCATTGGTTTTATGAACGCAGTTCATT
This sequence comes from Thereva unica, assembly GCA_949987705.1. Taxonomy (NCBI): domain Eukaryota; kingdom Metazoa; phylum Arthropoda; class Insecta; order Diptera; family Therevidae; genus Thereva; species Thereva unica. Next base: position 114,802,118 of record OX465283.1, read on the forward strand.
GATCCTATGAACTGAGTACATCCATTTAACGAACTGCATTCATTGATTTTACGAATGCAGTTCATTGATTCAGTGAACTAAGTTCATTGACTGTATGATTGTAGTTCATTGATTCTATGAACTAAGTAGGTACATCCGTTTAAAGAACTGATATCATTAATTCTACGAATGTAGTTCATTGATTCAGTGAACTACGTTCATTGATTTTATGAACGCAATTCATTGATTCGGTGAACGGCGAAACGCATTTCATTGACGCTGTTTACATTGTTCCTTCATACGAACGTTCGTCACGAGCTTCATGGTGAAGGGGGCAGTGGGAAAGGTGAAGGGTAAATGACGAAAGACGAACCAAATTCTTGTTCGTCACATTCGTCGCGGAACATGGAACGATTTTTCATTGGCCATTGCTAACCCCGTGATATGAATTCATTTTACCTGCTCCACATCTTTCTTATACGAGTAAGAAATTAGCCGCATTTGAAAAATATGATGATGAAGTTAGCTTAATTTACATAAAATACAAAACATAACTGCATCCTATAAAAAAAGACTTAAATCCTTCCTGACAACCTAATACTAACACTCCTTAGAATTAAATAATTATATATGCCAGTGTTTGTCTATAAGAACTCTTGTGTATTTAGTTTAAGTATGCCTTGTTTGGCAAATAAATAAATAACTGATTATAATTTTGAATTTAGTTTTTGGAAAGTTTTAACTTTTCACTCTTAATGGAGTGTACAAATCTTTTCAGAGATATATTTTAATTACACCCAACTCTCTTTTTACACGATTTATTTTTACACGAATTCCATTTAACACTATCTATCTATCTATCTATGTGCCCCTTAATCCCTCGTGGGACATAGGGCGGAAACAGTTGCCCTCCAGCGGACTCTGTTTTGCGCGACAGCTCTTAGCTCTGACCAGGATCTCCCAGTAGTTGCGGCCTCTGCTAGTAGGGTTCTCCTCCACGTTGTTCTAGGTCTTCCAACTCGACGGGATCCTTGCGGGTTCCAGTCAAGGGCCTGTTTGGCTAGATTTTCGTTATCGCGTCGCAAGGTGTGGCCAACCCAATTCCATTTCCTTCGCCTGATTTGGTCGTCTATCCTTTCTTGGCCGGCACGGCGCCATAGCTCTTCATTTGAAATTCTATCTTGCCAGCGGATTTTTAGGATACGACGTAGGCATCTGTTTATGAAGACTTGTAGGCGCCCTGTGATGAATTGGGTGACTTTCCATGTTTCGCAACCGTATAAAAGAACTGCCTTAACGTTGGAGTTGAACAGCCGCAATTTGGTGTTGGTTGAGATCTCCGTTGATCTCCATATGCGGAACAAGCATGCATATGCGCTTCGTGCTTTATTTATTCTGGAACTGACGTCTTCTTCTGCACCACCATTTTCGGTAATAATACTACCGAGGTAGCAGAATTTATCTACCAGTTCCACGTCACGGTTATTCAGCGCAGTTCGTTCAAGTGTGTTTGCATTTATCCGCATTTCTTTGGTTTTATTCGGATTCAGCCTTAAGCCTGCTAGACTACTTTCTGTTGCCAAATTGTTTAACATGTTTTTTAGCTCCTGATGTCTGTGGGCCAGCAAACAGATATCATCTGCGTAGTCGAGGTCCTTAAGGCGATCTAGCAAACCCCACTGTATGCCGCCTGTTCTACTATCTAGAGCGCCAACAAGAATGTCATTTATTACTATAAGAAATAGTAATGGGGATAGTAAGCATCCTTGTCGTACTCCTGAACTCACCTCAAAGCTGTCGGATAATTTTCCGTTATGGAGAACTCTGCATTTGGAATTGTTGTATAGGGCTTTTATCAATTCTATTATCTTATCCGGCAGTCCACGTCGCCGTAATGCCTGCCATATAAAGCTCCTATTAACCGAGTCGAACGCTTTCTCATAATCTACGAAAGCAAGGTAAAGGGGGGATCGGAATTCAGTAGACTGTTCCACTATTATTCTTAAGGTGTTGATGTGATCTATACATGAACGGCCCTTCCTGAATCCGGCCTGCTGCCTTCTAAGCGTTTGATCTACTGCCTCTCTTATTCTTGATAGTATAGTGTGGGACAAGATTTTACCCGCAGTAGATAATAGACAGATGCCTCTCCAGTTGTCGCATATTGTTAGATCCCCCTTTTTGGGTATTTTGACTATGATACCTTCCGTCCAATCCTCCGGAAAGGTACAGGTGTTCCATGCTAATTCGAGGATTGGCTGAAGCGCATCTGCTATGAGGCTTGAGTCGGCTTTCAACAATTCTGGCGGGATGCCATCTTTTTTTTAACACATTTAACACGGTTTTCAAAAAAAAAAAAAATCCTGTTCAAAAATGTGTTTTTTAAAAAAATTTTTTGTCCGCAAGTAGTAGGCCTCGCAATAGAGAATATATTTCGGAGAATACCCCCTTATTATTATTTTATTGACTACGCAATATGAAAATGCATTTCGGGAAGTTTTCTTTTATTGCTGTGTAGTGGACTTTATGTTAGGCTTGCAAGTAGATACATTTAATAAAATTGGAAGCGTTTTGTTAAAAAAGTGTTTTGCAACGTTAGATAAAAGACATTAAACACGGAAAGAAGGTAAGCTTTTTATAAAATTATTAATTCTCTCAGAAAAATGTCGGAATCTGTAAAACAAAAACGGGAAGCGATATCTTTAGAAACGAAAATTAAAATTTTGGATCGCATTCGAAATGGGGAAGGTTCAACGTCTTTAGGCAGAATTTTCGGTTTCAATGAAGCAACAATCAGAACAATTAAGAAAAATGAAACTGCAATTAGGAAATCTGTAGTTTCTGGAAGAAAAGCGTCTGCTAAATTTTCATCTTACACTAGAGATAATATTAAAGAAAAAATGGAAAAAGCACTGATAATATGGATAGAGGAAAATATCCAAAAAAGAATCCCAGTAGACGGAAACACCATTAGGCAAAAAGCATTAAGAATTTACAAACATATAAAGGAACAAGAACCTTCTACATCGAACGAATCAACTCAAGAAAAGAGCTTTTTTGCAAGCTCAGGATGGCTAACGCGTTTCATCAAAAGGCATTCACTTCATAACATAAAAATGAAGGGTGAAACAGCGTCTGCAGATGAAAAGGCTGCTAAGGAATTTCCTCCGAAACTAACAAAAATAATTTCTGATGGTGGATATGTTCCAGACCAGGTATTTAATGCGGACGAAACTGGTCTTTTTTGGAAGAAAATGCCGAACAGAACGTATGTGGCCAAATCGCAAAAGAATGTTGGTGGTTTTAAAGCACAAAAAGATCGAGTTACATTTTTATTGTGCTCCAATGCTTCAGGAGACCGGATGCTGAAGCCCCTTCTAGTCAATCGCGCAGTCAAACCTCGAGCAATGAAAGGTGTCGATTTTGATAAATTACCGGTTTATTGGATGGCGAACAAAAAAGCATGGGTAACCACTGATATTTTTACAGAATGGTTCAATAAATGTTTTGTCCCAGAAACTAGAAGATATATGAATGAAAAAGGCCTGGAATTCAAAGTTCTTCTGATTATAGATAATGCACCTGGTCATCCAGAGTTGAAACATGATAATGTACAAGTTTTATTTCTGCCACCAAATACGACATCCCTTATTCAACCGCTGGACCAGGGAATTATCGGCACATTTAAAACTTACTACATCAAGCGAACATTCCAACATATTTTGGAAGCAATGGATAAAGATAAAACTCTTACGGTAATTTCTTCCTGGAAAAAGTTTTCTATCAAGGATTGCGTAACACATGCTGCTCTAGCAATAGCTCAATTACGACCATCAACGTTAAATGCATGTTGGAGAGCGATTTGGCCAGAATGTGTTAAAAGTAACAATTATGTGGCTCCAAACACGAATGAGTATCCCTCTATAATCACTATGGCACACAGCGTTGGTGGGGAGGGTTTTGATGACTTGGGTCCTGACGACATTGATGAACTCCTAGTTGATCAAGTTCTTAGCGACGATGAGATAATACAGGCTGCATTAGAGAATGCTGAATCTAGTGAAAGTAGTGACTGTGATGATAATGAACCAGAGCAACTTACTACAAATGCACTTCATGAAGCACTTCAACTGGCAAGCAAATTAGGAAGCCTTCTAATTACAAATGATCCTAATGTCGAAAGATCTACACAGTTCAACCGTGATCTGACATTGTGTATGGCTCCTTATAAAGAATTACACAAAGAGATGTCAAAAGCTAAATCTAAACAGTTCATAACAGATTTTTTTGTTGCCAAATCAGCACGACACATCGAACCAGTAAGAGAAAAATCTACTACTGCTGAAGATATCCCGGACACCATTCAAAATATTTCCAGTGATGATATGATGAATATTTCCAGTGATAATCAATCCACCATGCGCAGACGAACGCGTCTTATGATTCAAAATCATGCTAGCGAATAAAGTTATTGTTTATTCCAGCTTGCGCCTTCGTTGGTTATAAATTCTATATTCTTTGATTTTTGTTGATTTTTAATTTATTTTATTTTTAGTTTAAGTTTAATTAAATTGAATGAACTAAATTTTATGTTTTATGAACGAATAAAATGTGTTTAAACTTTTAATATTGCTACATATAATTGTTTTTTAACCTTTTATTTCTGTCATTTTAGCAGGTTTCAGGGATATGAAACCAACAACATATTATTCATACACCATTTTTTTACACGGTTTTTTTACACGTTTTTTTCTGGAACGTATCTACCGTGTAAAAAGAGAGTTGGGTGTATTATATTTTTAAGGGGGATCATTTTTTAATTTTTTTATTGCCCAATGATAATATCTAGAATTGAGAAAAGTATTTTTTTAGAAAGCTGAAAATAATAATTATCATTTGTATACTTTGGTTACTGAATATGCATTTTGCACATATTGATTTTGTTCATTTTCCGCACGAATACAGCAGAGAGTTTTTTCGGCATCATGAAGAATTTTAAAAATAAATTATTTTAGTCAGATCCTCTTGAATATTGAATTTTTTATCATCAGTAGAAAAGTATCTTTACAATGAAATGCGTAAAATAGTTAATATAGTTTTTATCAAATCAGCATTATGAGGTTTCAAAGGAACATATTGCTGATGTGGAAATCTACCAATATCCAAAATCCGATTAAGTACCTAATAATTAATAGACACCTTTCTTGCATTAGATGTATTAATTGAATACATTTCCTATATGAAATCGAAATCTGATATAAATATAATTAAAAATAATAATTTGTCAGATTGTGATATTTTAAAATAAATTTAGGGGAAAACCCACTTCGAATCCACAGATAGCGAGTAGGATTAAGACATCCGTATTACGGTCGTAAGCAAAATACTTTCTTAGAACAAATACCGAAATGTGATTACGAAATAGTACGGAAAAAAATATTAAAAGCAATAAAAAACTTAAAATTGGCCGTGCGATACAATATTTACAAACAAAACCAATATTACTTCAAATAGGGCAATAAAAACTAGGTAAAAAAGAGATAGGTCATTAGCAGTTCTACGAATATATAACCGGAAAAATATTAATACCAGCCAGGGAATTTATGTACTTGCTGTAAGAGTAATATAAAAAAACGTATAAAACAGAATTATTCTTCTCGGAGTTTATTTCGATACTGATAACCGTCATGAGTATTTCAAATTATTTTGTCGTTTTGTTGTTAAAAAAATTATTTTTTGCTAATAATAATTTAAAAATGCCTAACTGGACTCGAGATGAGACTCTTTATTTTATTGAACTTTATGAACAATTTCCAGTTTTATATAATATAAAACATCCAGAATATAAAAATCGAGTGAAAAGAGAGCGGTGTTTGGAAGAAATTTTAGTGAAACTAAGTGAAAGAAAGGCGGGGTTAAAAATTTGTGATCTTAAAGCAAAAAATTAAAACCTTAAGATCACAATACAGCAAAGAAAAAATATTAATAAAAAAACAAAAAAAAAATAGAGCCGGTACTGACGATCTGCATTTTCCGCGATTGTGGTGTTTCCAGTACTTGAATTTTTTAGATGATTTCGAGGAAAATATTGCAATGGATTCCAATATTAATTTTGAGAAGGTATGATGATTAATATAGTGAAAATTTTATCATAGTAATCTTTTTACTTCAACAGGAGTTAACTACCGAAGAAACACCGGAGGATTTTATGGCTGAAGAAGATGATAGCTGTATTAATTACGGAAAACAGGACAAAGCTGAGGTATTTTTACAATTTAGACCTAAATGAATTAACTTACTTAACACCGCAATTGTAGGTTTTACCGAGAAAAGGAAAAAATAACTTTGACAAACAAATTCTGGAATTGCTAAAGTGCGCCAACGAGTTGATAAAAGTTGTGAAGCCGGCCAGTTCAAATTCATTTGATGAAGGAAGTAGAGAGGGTAAATTGGGGAAAATCGTCGAAATGGAGACGAAGAATTTATCAGAAATTTTGCAAGTTATACAGGATGCCCAAAAAAGAGAGGAGGCCAGAAAGCAATCCAGTGCTATTTGCCACTGTTCGCACAATGCAAAATACCTGCCTGAAATCAGCTCTTACAGCTTTGGCGACAGTAATAAAGAAAATATTGCTCCTTCAGCATCAAGTACTCCTAAAAAGAGCATAGTCAAAATGGAAAATACACCTGCAAGTTTGTGTACGGCGGCACCATCCAGATCATCAAATGTCGAGGAGAAGATGACTGCACTGAAAAAAAGATCTTTCCAAAAAATTGTTTGTTCGCCGTCATCGCAACGTATTCTTTCGGAAAGCAGTTTTAACCAAAATATATCGTCTAGCAGCAACACAAAGGAGCAACCAAGCAATGCGAAAATTTTGAGGGTGGAGGTTTTAAAAAAAACTGTTGCATCTACTTCACAATCTTCCCAATTTTTTGTGTCTGGATCAGAAGTTGTATGCGAATCTCCACAAAAAAAACAGAAAAAGAACCTGCTACAGTTAGCACTGGAGTCTGTCGTAGAAGACGATGATTTTAATTTATCTTCATAGGAGTCTTAAAAAAATGTACAAATGTAAATTAAATATTTATTTTTAAATAAAATTATTTATATTATTTTTTTATTTATATATTTTTTTTTATTTATATTATTTTTTTATTTATATTAACATTTAACTTTTTGGAATGATTATGGCTAAATATAGGAATCTTGCCATGGGGTTTTTCCTTCTTCAGTGAAATATTCCGCAAACTGGATTCTGATGTCCACTGCAAATCTGAAAAAATTCCTCTGATGTTCAGAGAGACTGTGTTCACTATCATGAGTTACCAAGTGCTGATTGAAATGCACTGGGTCCATATACATTTGTATTGGACTTCATAATCAAAAAATTATGTAGTGCACAACATGCTTTCACGATTTCTTTTACTTTGTGTGGCTGCAAATGTATGGTACTTTGTAAAACTCTGAATCTGTTGCTCAGAATTCCAAAACTATGTTCTATAGTTTGACGGGCATGGCTCAAGCGATAGTTAAGAGAATGGTTGCAGTTTTGGCCACAATTCAAGAGAATAGATGAAGATTTGTCTATAGAAGAAAGTGACAAATTTCAATATCTATTACAAGCGAGGCCTCTAGGCTCTAGAGCACGTGATTTGGTAGAAAGCTTCCCGGCCACTGGAGAAAATTACACAAAAGCAATAGAGTGCTTGAAGACTAAATTTGGTCGGGAAGATTTGTTAGTTGAAGTGTATGTTCGCGAATTATTAGGTTTGGTGCTTCAGAACACGTTAGCTGCACAAAAAATTCCACTAACATCGCTTTATGATAAATTAGAATGCCATCTCAGAGCTCTAGAAACACTTGAGGTTAGTACAGAAAAATGTGCGTCAATGTTACTTCCACTCGCAGAATCGTGCTTACCTGAGGATAAACCTCGTGTATGGCAACGCAATTATATACCGGTCTCGAGGAGCCCTTCCCAGAATAGTCTAGAAGCAACTACAAATACATCCAAAGAACGGCTAGATAGATTGATGTTATTTCTCCGGAATAAGCTGGAAAACGAAGAGAAAATCAAATTGCCCTTGTCTGGTTTTGGGTTTAAAAGTAATTCATCAACGAATGTTGGAAGCAGAAGAAATAACAAGGAAGCTGTTAAGAACAAATACCAAAGCACGCCGACTGCGACAGGTTTGCTTACCGCTAACAAAGTAAGAGCCACGAATTGTACATTCTGCGCAGGTAAACACAATAGTGTCGATTGTTCAAAATTTAGAGATATGCCTACAGAGGAAAAAATGAATGTTTTAAACAAGTGAAAGTGCTGTTTTAACTGTTTTAAAGCTGGGCACAAATCTTCAGGCTGCTGGAATAAAAATCGATGTATATTTTGTAACAAAAAACATCATTTCTTGATTTGTACAGATTCCGACCAAAAAATCAACGGAAAAGGGAATGATTCTGCTCAGACGAAGGAAAAAAGTGAAAAATCGTTAAGGCCCGATCATATAGCAGAAACGAAAACGAACCGAAACGAAAAATATGAAATAAATCTTATGAAAATATATGAACGCGGTTATATAAACGCACAGAACCGAAACTGAACGAAAGATATAAATTTATTTCATTTCGGTATTCGTTTCAGCTATTCAGCCGGTTACTTTGACAGCTTGTAATTGTTAAAAGACTGAAAAAAGGCGGACGACTCATGTAGTGAAGATTCTTTTTATTAGTCCTTACATATTATAAATTTAAGTTTCCAGCCGCGCTGAGTTTGTGGATGTTCGGGCTAATCTCAGAAACTACTGAATGGATTTTCATGCGGTTTTCACCAATAGAAAGAGAGATTATCAGGGAAGGTTATAGGCTATAATTTATGAACATTTTGCGAAAGCAAGCTACCGGTATGACGATATTTGTAAATTCATTGTCCCTTCTAAGAGCTTCTGTGGCGCGTGCAGCGCAAATAGTTAAAGTTACACGAAAATAATGTATGGTGGAATAGTTCCCCTCAAAAAGTTCTAAAAAAAAGTCCACGGCAGCATATGTCTATCTTTTATGGTTGACTCACAATATCAATTTTAATGATTTTCAAATTGCTTTATTTGTGAAAGGTCATTAGAATTAAAATAAATCGACGGCTATGGCAGGCGAGACTGGCTGGGTTCATGTACTGCATGCAGCGCAGGCGCAGCGCGTCGAACGCGATGGGTCCCGAGGATAACCGAGCGAGCATTTCCTCAGTTATTCACGTCATTGCAAGTGGTTGCTGAAAGTTTTTTAGTATTTCATTATACTTCAAAGCGCAAGGTTGTCGCGGATTTTTGTTTGTTGCTTAATTCAGTTTAAAAAACATCAAAGTAAGTTGTTTTTTTCGTTAATTCGGTTTTTTTTTCTTATTTTGGATTGGGTTAGCCTACTTTTAATTAAGTAGACACATATTCTTAGTTTAGAACAGGAATGTTGGGAGTGTAAGTACATATACGAGTATGTACATGTATGTTTATTAAAAAAACATCAAAGTAAGTTGTCAGTTTTCTTCGTTAGTTCGTTTTTTTTATACTTTTAATAGGTTAACCTATTTATAGTTTAAGTCCGACATACAGGAAAATTAAATAATATTAGAAATGCCTAGACGTAAATCACAATTAAATCGCAATTCAGCTGATGCCAAAAGAGTGCGCTTAAGTCGTATTAATGAAGACAATGGCGAAAGGTTAAGCCGTTTATTAAAAAGTCGTTTATTAAAAAATAGAATGAGAAAAATGAATAGGAGACCACGAGAGCCTGCAATTCACGCTGATGATCATTCCTTAAATAGGGACATGAATGTTTCCCCCACAGTACGTGAATCAGCGACGGAAAATAACATTAATGCTCGGAGAGTAAGTGAAACGTCAAATGAAGAAGAACCGCCTTATGATCATAACGGACATGAAAACTCAAGGCAAACTGTTAATAGATGGACAAACAAAGAAAATTCTGCAATGAATTATGATCCATCAGTGGATTACAGAAACAATCCATTAGTTTATATAGGTAGTCCATCTATTGCTTGCAAATTTTGTGGGGCATTGAGATGGAAAGACGAGAATAAAGGCATGTGTTGTTCTAATGGAAAAGTTAAATTAGACGAGATAGAAATGCCCCCGGAACCTTTAAGGTCTCTTCTTAATGGAAGTCACCCAAAAAATAAAGAATTTTTGCGTAACATTAGACGTTATAATAACGCTTTCCAAATGACTTCTTTCAAAAGTCATCAAGTGCTACAACGTGGCTTTATGCCAACGTTTAAAGTGCAGGGCCAGGTGTACCACCTTGCTGGCAGTCTTCTTCCTTATCGCCCTGAAGAACATAAATTTTTGCAAATTTATTTTATTGCCGATCCTGAGACACAAGCTACTACACGATCTAGCATGAATTCAAAAAACCCGCTTGATAGTACATTGATCAGGTCACTACAAGACATGTTACATTCGCACAACAGTTACGTAAAATCTTTCAAAACAGCTATGGAAAGTGTTCCTCCTAATGTCCCTGACTATAATGTAGTGATTCACGCTAACAAGGTAGCTGATGGTGAACACCGCGGGCGATATAATGCCCCCCTACGAGTGAAGTAGCTGTTGTCATTGCTGGACAACAATTTGATAAAAGGGATATCGTGCTACGAAGTCGTGATGAAAATCTTAAAAGAATTTCTGAATTACATCGATCCTATGATAGCCTACAATATCCCTTGATGTTTCCTCGAGGGGAAAATGGATACTCCATCGATATACCTCAAGTTGATGCCGTCACTAGAGCTCCACTACGAAAAACAGTATCGTGCATGAACTTTTATTGCTATCGTATTATGGAGCGCCAGAACAATTTAAACATAATGCTTAGATACGGCATGTTACTTAACCAATATTTAGTAGATCAGTATGCAAAAATCGAATCTGAGCGTTTGGCTTTTATAAGGAACAACCAAACGAAATTACGTGCTGAAAATTATGTTCACTTGCAGGACGCCTTGCACTCTAATGAACACAGCAACAATATTGGACAGTTGGTAATATTGCCATCAACTTTTACTGGAGGGCCGAGATATCTACACGAAAAAACACAAGACGCGATGGTATACGTCAAAAATTACGGAAAACCGGATCTTTTTATCACCATGACGTGTAATCCAAACTGGCATGAGATCAAAAATAACCTCCATCCTAATGCTACTCCTCAAGATAGGTATGATGTACTTAATAGAGTATTTCATTTAAAAGTGCAAAAGCTATTGTTTCTCATAAATAAAGTTCACATATTTGGTCCTCCACGCTGTCATATGTACACAGTTGAATGGCAGAAACGTGGGTTGCCACACATACATCTGCTTCTATGGTTAAGAAACAAAATTCGAGCAGACCAAATTGACAGTGTAATTACAGCAGAGATACCCAATAACGAAGAAGATGCAGTACTGTATGATACTGTGGTAAGGCACATGGTTCATGGGCCATGTGGAGCTTTAAATCATAATTCACCATGTATGAATGACGGAAAGTGTTCCAAAAAATTTCCGAAAGTGTTTCGGACTCATACATCAACTGGTGACGACGGATACCCAAAATATAGAAGATTATCACCTGAAGAAGGGGGGCATATGGCTACTGTTCGAAATCATGAAATTGACAACAGATGGGTAGTTCCATACAATAAGCTCTTGCTTAAAATATTCGACTGCCACATCAATGTTGAACTGTGTAGTTCTGTGAAATCGATAAAGTATGTAACAAAATATATAAATAAAGGTAGTGATCAAGCTACGTTTAGCTTACAATCAACAAATGAATTGGAACAATATCAGTCCGGTCGTTATATTTGCAGCTCCGAAGCAGTATGGCGAATTTTGTCTTTTAACGTACACGAACGATCACCGGCTATTACACACCTAGCAGTTCATTTAGAAAATGAGCAAAGAGTATATTTCTCAGAAAATAATGTCAACGATGTTGTTAACAATCCCCGCGACACAACGTTAACATCGTTTTTCAAATTATGCGCTGAAGATAACTATGCAAAATATTTAACCTATGATAAAGTTCCAAGCTATTATACGTGGAATCAAGTTACAAAAAAATTCCAGCGACGAAAACAAGGAGCAACGGTTGAAAATCAACCCGGTATAAAAAAAACAGATGCTCTTGGCAGGGTATACGTAGTTCATCCTAACAACAGTGAATGCTTTCACTTGAGGATGCTACTCCACATTGTTAAAGGCCCCACGTCTTTTGAAAGCCTACGCACTGTGCAAGGTGTGATTTATGATACCTATCAAGGTGCATGCAAAGCAATGGGTCTGTTAGAAGATGATTCTCAATGGGAAAATACGCTATCTGAAGCTGCCCTATGCTGTACAGTAAAATCACTCAGATATTTATTTGCTATAATAATATCGTTTTGTCAAATTACTGATCCTTTACTCCTTTGGCAAAAGTATCGCGAAAGCATGACTGAGGACATATTGCATCGAAGACGACAAGAACTGTTATCAGATGATATAGACTACGACCAAAATATGTTCGATGAGGCTTTATTTGAAATAAACAAAGAAGTGGAATCTCTATCAGGCAAATCTATAAAAGAATTTGGTCTTCCTTTACCGACTAACTTAACGACACCCCATGTAGAGTATTTACCAGATGCAAATTACAATTATTGCCGACTCATGCAGGCTGTTCGAAACGAGTGTCGTTTAAATCCCGAACAAAAAATTGTTTATGATTTGGTAATGTCATCAATTAACAATAACCAAGGAAACATTTTCTTTTTGGACGCTCCTGGAGGCACAGGTAAGACCTTTTTAATTAATCTGCTTCTCACAAAAGTTAGACATGGCGGCAAGATTGCCCTTGCTGTGGCATCGTCTGGTATTGCAGCTACACTTTTAGATGGCGGGAGAACTGCTCACTCTGCATTTAAACTTCCCCTGAAACTTTGTAGTGACGATACCTCCAGTGTCTGCAATGTTTCAAAGCAAAGTAATACTGGCAAATTGATGCGAGATTGTACATTGATTATTTGGGACGAGGCTTCTATGTCCCATAAAACATCTGTTGAAGCATTGGATAGAACAATGCGCGATTTGCGCCAGAAGAATAGTCCTATGGGTGGCTGTACAGTTTTGTTCTCTGGAGACTTCCGTCAAATCTTGCCAGTAATAGCAAGAGGGACCAGAGCAGACGAAGTCAGTGCATCTTTGAAGAAATCTTACTTATGGCCGCACATAACAAAATTGGAACTTAAAACTAATATGAGAGTTCTATCTTCCGAACAAGACAATGTTCAATTTGCTAATGACTTACTCAAAATAGGGAATGGTAAATTTCAAGGAAGATATGGTAAAGTAAACCTTACAAATATCTTTGTTTCGGTACCAAATATATCGGACTTGATCGAAAGGGTATATCCGGATATTCAGAACATATCGACTAAGTCGCTTAATTGGTTTCAAGAAAGGGCTATTTTGTCGCCAACAAATGAGCAAGTCAATATAGTCAATGATTTGATTCTTGCCAAGTGTGACGCACCATTAAAAATTTACTATTCAGTTGACACGGTCTTAGATGCAGAGGAAGCAGTCCATTACCCTACTGAATTTTTAAATTCATTAACACCTCCTGGTACCCCACCACATAAATTAATGTTAAAAGTAGGTATACCTATTATTTTACTGAGAAATCTAAACCCTCCAAGACTTTGCAACGGTACAAGACTACAAATAACAAATTTGAGAAAATTTTTGATTGAGTGTACAATATTAACTGGCTGCGGCACTGGAGAAATGGTCTTGATACCAAAAATACCAATAATACCCACGGATTTACCTTTCCAGTTCAAACGACTCCAGTTCCCCATTAAAGTAGCATTTGGGATGACAATAAATAAAGCACAGGGCCAAACATTGAACGTTTCCGGGATTGACCTGAGTGTTCAGTGTTTTTCACACGGCCAATTGTACGTTGCTCTGTCACGTGTAACATCAAAACTTAATATGTTCTTATTTGCACCTAATCCTGAAGAAGTCATTAATGTAGTATATCAAGAAATATTTTAAATCTGAAACAAGAAACAAATTTTGCGGGCATATTGGTGAAATTATGCCCAGGTCGCCACTTTTTTTAGAGGTAACTCTAAATTTTTATATGTATCCAAAATCAATTTTTGTAAATTTGTTCTGTTTTCATTAAACCTTTTTCCACCTGCGGACTGTGCACAAATAGTCTTTTTTACTTAAAGGCGTTGCAACGCACGCGGGTTTTTTGCTAGTGTAAAATAAAATGAAAAAATGTTTTTCTGCAATATTATTGATATCATTTTGCAAAAGTACTTTCATATCCACCTCTTATTGGGACAGTTGGAGGGCTAAAAACAGGTTAGTAGGCGTCCTTTTGTTTTATTAGGAATGTGACACAGATTCTTCAGGAAGCTGGTAAAATTTAGCTTAAAGTCGGTCTTCTTGAAACAATTATGGTCGCCTAGCAGTACTTATAATTTGTTCCTTGTTGCCCTTAATTTGACAAGCACGTGTCTCTTTTATTAGGAATGTGACAGTGATTTTTCAGGAAGCTGGTGTCCATTGAAGTGGTAAAATTTAGCTTAAAGTCGCTCTTCTTGAAACAATTATGGTCTTCTAGCAGTACAAATAATTTGTTCCTTTTTGCCCTTTATTAGATAAGCACGTGTCTCTTTACTTGTACTGTTAAGTAACAGTCCTTTCTTCCTTTCATTGTTGGGCTGAGGTTGAGGTGATCAGGGTTTTAGGGATTTTTTATTTTTTCAAAAACCTGCTTGAGCCAGCCCTTTAAATTTGTATTCTAGCTGGATTTTCAGCCATTTTGCCATTACTAAATATTTGCATCTCAATTTTTCTTTGCAGAATGCAGTCAATACAAGGGGAAAAAATAGAAATGTTGATTTCTCTTGTGAGAAACTATCCCCGACAAAAAACATAAACAATACAGGGATTCAAGGAGTGTAACGTTCGCCCTAAGAACATAGGTCATGCACGCACCTTATCAGCCCACGAAGAAATTCTGGCGTCTGTATCAAATTGAACCCAAAACATTTTTTTTTCATCAACAATCCATAAAATATATGGCAACAGCATGATAGCATGATAGAGATTTTTTTTTTGTAAATCAGTTCCTATGCATTTTTTTTTGTTTGCTTTGCTTCAACAGTAGACTTACCCGTAAAAGGGGGTACCAATACTTATAAACAAAAATTGTCGTCACAAATCCGCAAAACAAATTCTAAGGGCGGTACCGTTAATCAAAATTCATTCCTTTGCCACGAAACCTCATAGAGAAGAATATGCCACACAGGAATGCGAATTAACGGGGAGATTTTTTTTGTGCATCAGAAGATCGCCTGATCGGGCAATGTAAAAGGAGAATTTTGATTGGTTTCGTTGTTTTTGGGAATGGGAATTGAGGAGAAGAGAGGGAGACTGGCGGAATGTGGGATTTTTGAAAGAAAAGGGAATAGGACACTAAGTTTTGGATGTTCGGATGGTTCGGATGGAGTGAAAAATCGGGATTCCAGCGTGGCAACTGGAGAACTGAAGAAAATTTTTTATTTTTTTTTGTGCGGGATTTGTTGGAAAAGAAAAAGGAAAATTCCGAATTGTGTTTTTGATCTTTAAAGTCGGGAAATTTGGAAAACGCAGTTTGGTTGTTTAAATAAACTAAAAGGGAAAAAAGTGCATCTCTCTCGGTTTTTCGTCTTTTTATGATAATCTCGTGCAAAGTTTTTCTTTTCTCTCTCATCTTGTGTGTGGAAATTTTAGTTAGGGGAAAACCTTGGGAAAATCCCTTTCGGCTGAAGTGAAAATTGTGCTTGAAACCCTATAACAGATTTTTTTTGTGACCTATTGGTGTAAACATTAAAGATATTTGAAATTTATTTTCTGTTTCGCTTTATTACATACAATGCGTATCCATGTCGACAGAATAATCTTGAATGAAAATTTGAAATCCAGCGCCAATTGGAGAATTTGAATAAGTGTCAGCTGTTTTATGAATAACGTGCAATTAGATTTATGTTTTCAAAATAATAAAAATATCTGAGGATAAAAGAACACGTAATTAATTGTCGATTGACGAAAGAAAGAGTGTCACCAAAAACAGTACCGGACAAATATAATAATGATAGTAATAAACACATAATATACTAAATGGATTAAAACAAGAATATTGAACTGCAACTAATTTAAAAAAAAAAAAAAAAAAAATGTATAAAATAAAATAGAAACTAATCAAATGTGTGATTGCGGGTGAATGTGTGTGGATGCGCATGAATAAGAGTCCAACAGTCCATGGAACTCGCCCGTGGTGTTGGTTCGCAAACCTGGAAAGGTTCGCCTCTGCTTGGACTCCGCCTCTTTTCACAATTTCGTTCTAGGCACGAGTTTCTAAAGTTATAAACTGTCACGATTCTGCATCCCTGTACCGCGAACCCCACCACATCCGGCGAGCTAGCTAGTGCCAACGATCGTGCCGACGATCGGTGCAGCGGATGCATACCTTTTCGGCGATAATCCTTAGCGGTTGAGCCTCTCCAGCCACCCTCTGTTCTGCCCCCTTCCGTGAACTTTTTTTGTAATGATCGTCTTCCGCATTTTGCCTTTGCGATGTATTTGGTTCTTTTACTTCGTGCTACGGCACCCTATATCCCGACGGTTACAGGAGTAAGGAGGTTGTATGGAAAAAAAATTCAGAAGATCTGGAGTGTTCGGGTACCTATATACTCAAGATATTTTTAGTTTATACGAAAAATTATCATTCTTTTTCTAGTAGATATTATTTATTAAAAAAAGAGGACGCCCCTTTTTTCAATAAATTAACATACAAAATTTTCCATTTTGCGTTCTTCTAATAAATTTATTATTATAACTTTATGCCATCTTCAAGTCAGACTCCGTGTTAAATCCTCCAATAAAGCTTTCCAACTCTTACCAACATGAATTGTGGCTACCTTCAAATCTTTTTTCATTTCACACCACAAAAGAAAAAAAAAGTGTTGGTCATTGTACAGGTCAATTTTACAAGTCCAGTTGTGTAAATTGCTCAAATAGTTTTTCAATCTACATCATGGGCAGAAGAAAAAAGAAAAAAAGAAAAAAAAAGAGAATAAAGTTTGAATAAAAGGTAATAAATGCCATAGATTTGTTTATTCTATATTTAAGTTGACAGAATTATATGTAGTATACATTTTCTTCTTATAGCCAATTTCATTATTCCCTAAGATTGCCTAGCGATAGACTTTTATATCAACTTATTTTGTCATATTCAATATCATTCATTAGATTTAAATTGGTAAGCATTGTTTTTGTAAATTTTAAACTATCCATATATATAAATAAATGTTAAAATAATTGTTATAGCTGATGATGGCACCAATATTAGTGCCGAAACGTCCAATAAACAAGAAGTAAAATAATTCCATTTGGATGGATTTCTAATGCTCATCAATTGATTTTATACTATTTCTTTTAATTTATTTATTTTTCTTTTAATTTATTTATTTTTCTTTTAATTTATATTCTTTTAACTTAACTTCTTTTGATAAAATTTAAATTCATTATTTTTTAAAAAAAATTTTATACGTTCTCAAATTAATATGGGTAGGGGCAAAAGGAAAGAAGTATTCAATATTTTCGAATTACGTGAGAACGCTGAAGATGGGAAGCGTTAACATCCTTCAAAAAGATCAGACACAAAGAGATGAGTCCCGCCGATCCACAACGCTGCCACTGAAGTTGGTATCGATGTCCCTTCGAGTTCTTCGGTGGTGTTGTCCGCTGGCTATGGTGTCCTTAGAGATCCCTGATGTTCAGCTCTGGACACTAGCACTAAATTTGCACTCGCGTTTACGATATACTTTCGTTCATAATTTAACTTACTTTACGCGAGGATCGTTGTCTGATCCTACCGACTGCGCCAATTAGGATTTTTACTCAAGACGAAGTCAAAAGAAAAAGAATTTTCCGTTTACAACTTTTATTTACTTCTAATCACATTGAAAATCAACTTAAGACTAAATCCAGAATTTACTTATTTTATAATTACAATTTTAATAAATTTGTTGGTTTCCGGCCTGATTGGAGTTCTAAGAATTTCGTCTGGGTTATTGCTGACGGTTTTCCGTTTGTTGTACATATTCGTTTTAGCAATATTGCAATAATTTGGTGGCTCGTGTAAATTATTTGGAGCACCTGTGCGAAAATGTTGTAATTTGAGAAAAGGTGAATGCTGAAGCTTTCCTGTGAACTGGGCGCTTCATGTTGGAGGTCATCGTTAAGGCGGGAGCCGTAACTCGCGCGCCGCGGTTATTTTGCGTGTTTTTACCTGTTTTAAGTGATGTTATCAGGTAAGTGATACATGTTTGAGGTGTAGGTAGTGTTTATGCAGTGTTTTCAATGTTTAGTGTAGTGACTAGTGTAACAGCATAATGGCGCGACTAAGTATTGGGCGCCACTTATGCGAGGTATTGCCCCCTTAGCCATAAGCCCGGAAAAGCATGACCAAGGAGTCAACACCATACATAAGAAAAAAACAAATTCCGGACTCCTTATCCTCCCCAACCGCCGATACTAATGCCAGGGGGATGGGCTGCCGGCCACACGGAGTTCACTAGCTCACCGGGGGGGGTCGTGGGGTGTGTGGCCGGGCCTATACGCAGTATGGTTCACCACTTACCTGTGACTAGGTAAATTCATCTTCAGTTCCAATCATCCCTCGGGCCTCGCCTGAGCCGTGTCATTGCAATCCATTTCCCTGACAGCTCATAGTATTGAAGACCACCAGCTTCAGGAAAAGGCACTGTTTAAGAACCCTGAAAAGAAATGACATCCGCCCCAACCATTCCACAAAAAAATCTAACACACGGCCATTCTATTTATACTCATTTAATAATCCTGTCTATTACAGGAACAATCATCATACCAAACAATACAATGAATAATCATCAACGTCAAACTTCCACGACAATAAATACAGATCCTTGTCAGATATCAAATTAAACGCTCAATTTCAACAAAATTAATACATCATTATCATAGGTACATACATATGTATGAAGACTAAAGAAAAAAAAAACGCGCAGTAATGGTACTAGTACTCCCCGCTTTGTACAAACGATATTACAACCAACCGAGTAACTTAACGGAAGAACAAATTCCCCGGAAACAACACAAGAAATAAACAACACAGGAATGAATGAAATAGTTACAACAAGGAGCAAAATAAATTCATAAATAATTATAAATACGATTAACGTTAATACTAACTACCTTTAAAATTATTATTTAGTAATAAATAAAATCATGAACTAATTTTTTTATTTTATTTTGTATATTTTTGTGTGTGTGTTTTTTTCTTTATATTTATTGTATATTTTGTTTTTTCTCTTAATTTGTGGCGTACTCACGAATAAAAAAAAAAGGAATGTAACCAAAAAAAAACCTTGCTAGTAATCTTGTGTCTTTACTCTCCCGGACTGCAAGAATTTGTTGGACTTCTACCGCAGACAATTATCAATTATATCTTTCGCGTCCTCCGAGAAAAATAATTTTTGATGCCTTCCCTACGGGTTTTTCAGAGCACACGAATTTTCTCCCTCTTGTTTCTCTGTACCAAGTTTTGGAATGGATTGAAAAAAACTAAAACATGAGCCCCAAAAAGGGGTTAAATAGTGCGCTTCGCCTTAGTTTTTCGGGTGGGCAGACAGATGCTGGATATATCGAGATTACCTACACTATTCATATGCTGGGCAATCTTATCGGTTGTTAGAACTTCTTATGGGTATTCCTCAGGGTTAGTTTGTCGAACCTTGGAGCTTATAATGTCGACTTCCTTTGCAAAACCATCATCTCCGCTTGATACAATCCCCAAATCAACGTTATCATTGTCGAAGGTATGTATCCTCATCAGAATTCTTATTATTTGTAAAACGAACAAAATATCTCAAGTTCCGTTCGCACTCACGCACCCGAATGCGAATAGTTTTCTTCGCAACCAAAAATAAGGCCGAAACTGATTAAAATTACAATTAAAACGTTTCCGGTATTTTCAATTCAACTTCAATTAAAACAATTCTCAAAAAAAAACTCCAACCGCATCAAATCAATTCCGTTTTTTTTTTCCAAAACAAAAATCGTCCTCTTCAAAATATTTATTTCCTCGCCTACTCGTTTAAAATTTTCCTGTTTCCGCAAAGTGATTTTCTACAAATTCCCCATTACACGGTGATTTCAAAATAAATTTCCCAACCAAAATAAATGTTACAACCGACCGTTACACTAGTGTAAAAATCGCTGGGAATTGAGTTTGTTTATATACCTAACCTAGTTCCTCGATTTTGCATTTCAATTAGTTTTTTTTTTGTTATTCATGTACTCATTGTAGTATATTTAATAGTACTGACATGTACTAATTTGTGTGATAAGTTTATTTTATGTAGTATTTATTGATTTATGTTCGTTTTCAAAGTTAATTGAGTGGTTTCCTTTTTGTTGTTGTTGTTTTCAATCTGCATGTATTGTTGTTGTTGTGCGTATACAAATTCGTGTTTTTTGTTTTTGTAATGTTTAAACTTGACTTTATGTTACTATTTAATTTATTTTGTTTAATTTATTATTATAATTTTATTTATTTCTTTTTAGATATTATCTTCAGGTAAGTATATGTATCATGTTTTACTTAATTCATTTAATAATTCAATTTTTTCTTTTTTAGTCTTACATCATTTACGTTAATAAAAATTAAACATAGGTATAAATAAAAACAAATAAATTTCACGTTGCTTAATGGTGAGTTTTTATTTATTTATGATTTATGTATTTGTTTATGTTCAGTTTGGGGCTAAACAACCATTTCCGGTACAGTAGCAGACCGAAAAAGAGAAGTCGTTATCATGATTTGCTCAATTGAAAAATCCTCGGGCACATGTGGGAAAAGGCCTTGCAGATATCCAGAAAGATTCAAAATAGGAAAGGAGATGTACAAGTCTGGAAAATCTGGGGCTGTGCTGGAAAAAGAGTTTGCCGCTGCCAAAGAGGCAATGAATTATGGTGATCTCGTTCCACCGCATTTGTACGAGGCTGGAGTTCTTCGAAATGCCAAATCGGACTATGCTCGCAGATTTCGTCTACATAAGTATGAACTGACAGCATTGTGAATGATGAAATCAGGTGGACTTAAGAATGCCATTCATGCTATAGGATGATATCCAATCTTTGTATGGTACTCAACCATACCACAATTACACGTGTACAAAACGTATGTGTCGAAAATTGAGTATACCAAAATTGCAATAGATGCAACTGGCGAAGTGGTAAAAAAATTCAGGGCACATTTTTCTATATGAATGTGTCATTCATTGGGAAAATCAACAATTTTCTGTTTACCAAATGCTCAGCGAGCAACATGATGCTCTTCATATTGGCAATTGGTTACATAAGTGGATACAACTAGGAGCGCCTATTCCCAAAGAATCTGTCACTGACGATGGTAGAGCATTGATTATTGCCGAGATTAACGCATTTACTTCATACAAAAATATAAACGAGTATGTCAATGCGTGCTTCTTGAAGAAAGCAGTACCTTCCTACATACGAATTGATTTTGCGCATTTCATGCACAAATATGCCATCTTTCTAAAGCCAGCCCCAAAACTGGTAAAAAAATTCTTCTTGGGTGCTATTGCGCAACTTGTTGTGGCACGATCCAACGAAGAGGCAGCTGCAATTTTGAGACACATTCGTCAGTCGACAGTTAATGGGAGTCCTACGGAATATTCCAAGACCAGCATCAAAAAAATCTTCGGCAAAACGAGAAAGGAGGTTGATGAAGTCAATGAAAAACTAGAAGGTAATTAATAATAAAAAATGCGTTCATATGTTGAACTAAAAACAGTCGTGTTGAACTAAAGTCAGTCGTCATGTACTCGAGCAGTTAAGGCAGTGTGCAAACCGTCTGCAAATCGTTTTCGTTTGTTTTTAGTTCAATAAATATTGCAAAACGGTTGCGAGTTGTGAAGTGATTGCTAAGTGAAATAAGAAAATTCTTTCTTTCTTATTTCAAAACCATTTTTTTTTTTAAAATGCTAAACACCAGGAATAAAGTAAAGCGGCAATAAACCACACAGTCGTCGCTCGGTGCGCAATCGCTTTCGCCATCCATCACACCCAAGGCGCCGACGAGCAGCCCGCTTTCAGCCATCTCATCTGCTGTTACTACTGAACCACTAACGGCTGATCGTAGTACTGAGCAATCGTTAAGGCTTATTATTAAGGAGCTCTCTGATACGATCGATCGCATGCGGGCAGACTTTCAGAGGCAGATTACGGATCTGCATGGCATTATATCGAAGTTTATAAAAGATCCCAATTCCACTGACTTTTCTAAGTCCGAGTCAGTGGAAACTGCAAGCGAACTTAATGATTTTGAAGCTCGCATTGATAAAATTGAACGTAATTTGTGTGCAGATGATTTGATTATAGATGGAGTTCTGGAAATGCCAAATGAAGATCTTCCTAATATTTTCCAGAATATTTGCAAATGCATAAATCATGCAGCACCAAAACTAAACGGAGCCTTTCGAATAAAAAGAGGGAAAGACTCTCCGATAATGATAAAAATAAATAATAAATTGGAGAAAAAGGCTCTGCTTATGGCACTTTCATCATATTTCAAAGCGCATAATCATCTTTCGCTGCAGAAAATTGGTTTTGTGTCCAAAAAGAAAGTATTTCTGCATGAAAATCTCACTCGCAAAAATTATAAAATATTTAGGGAAGCCTTAAAATTTAAACGCCAAAAACAGCTGGTCTCAGTGTTCACTCGTAACGGCTCAGTTTTTATTCGTCGTAAGCTGGATGAAGCTCCTACTTTGGTTAGCAGCGAAATTAGGCTTGCAGCGGTTATTAATAGCCTCGACACACGGCAGTCAAAAAATTACGAATATTCATCATTTATGACGAACGGTTTTAGGGAGTGACACACATTAAAATACGTCTTTATATTTTGACAGTTCTCAGATGACAACGGGTAGTGTAGTGAAAAATGTCAGTGACGAATAAAAAAAGAAGGAATATTGCTTATTTGAGATTAATACATTATAATAATTTAATTAACATACACAGCCTGTTGTAGTAAGCAACTTCAAAACAAATTTAAATCACTTGGCAACGTATGCCACTGGAACAAACATCAAAACTGAGTTTATTCCAATAATTTACCGGACTACAGATGGCTCTGTTCTGGATTTTCCTAATCGATTAACCAAAGTTTTCCTAATCGGTTTTCCTAATTAATGAGGTTCAAATTCCTAATTAATGCTGAATTTTCGTCATAAATGCGTACGTGTGTCGAGGCTATAACACAAGCGCAGACACCATCACTTAACCCGATGCTAATAACAACAGTATTTACCGCTTATGTATCAATCTTATATTTGCATGTTATTTTAATTACTTTTGTTTCATTTTTATTATGTCTTTCTTTGACCTTGTGTATGGTTTATTTACTTTTAGCTTTAGTTTTTTCTGTTAACGCTTTTACTATTTTTTTATATGTACTTTTGCTTTTGCTGCTTCTGTCTCTATTGTTATTTCTGTCTCTCTTTTTTTATTTTTATAAATTTCAGTATGGCTTTGGATACTAATGAAATTTCCACAACCAATTGCCCGAACATTAATTTTAATAGAATTCTTCTTGATATTCTTTGTAAAAGAAGCCAAGGTGTGAGTATGTGTCATCTAAATGCGCAGAGTCTGTTTCCTAAAATAGATGAGTTTCTTGATTTGTTTAAAATTCACATATTGATATTATTGGTATTTCTGAAACTTGGTTAAAGTCGCATATCTCGGATGAAATTATATCGCTTCAAAATTATTCGATTTTTTGTAATGATCGAATTTCTCGAAGTGGAGGTGGTGTAGTTCTTTATGTTAAAAGAAATTTCAATTGCAAGGTTATAGCAAGATCTGGTGATAATGACTGCATTGAATATATTTTTGTCGAAATATATATGGTTTCTGGTAAGTGTCTTGTTGGTACAATTTACAAACCTCCAAATATTTCTGACTTGTCTCCTCTTAATCTTCTTCTTGCTGAGCTTTTGGGGATTTCAATGACTTAATTGCCCAAAAAAGTTGTGCTGGACATTTAAAGCATTTATGGTCTTTCTGTTGTTAACAGTCATCCAACTCATTTTACTAGTACATCTTCAACTCTTTTGGATCCTCTAATAGTGGATGATATTAACTTGGTGTCTTTTAACAACCACATCGCAGTACCAGCTTTCTCTAGACATGACCTTGTATTCGTTTCGTATAATATAGAAGTGGACAACACAGAGAGTTTCTTTTCACATAGGGATTTCAAAAGCATTCGTATAGATGAAATCTTCTCAGAAGGATCATTATTACATTGGGATCAAGTATACTCCATGACATCCGTTAACGAACAACTACTTTACTTTGAAGGTCTAGTGTCCTATCTCTTCGAAAAATATGTACCACTAAAAATGCGTCGAATAACGGATTCTAGTTGCCCATGGCTCACCACTAGTGTGGGTGCATTAATGTCTGCACGAGATATTGCCTACCGTAGGTGGAAACGCTTTAGAACACCAGAGCTGTGGGAGGAACATCGCCACTTACGTAATCGAACTTCTTTTCTTATTCGGCGCTCCAAAAGAAGATATTATAGCTCTAAATTTAATTCTTCTCTGCCGACAAAAGCCCTGTGGAGAAATCTGAATACCTGTGGCCTCGGAAAAACCAAATCGCATATAGTTGCAGAAGATCCTAACGAGATTAATGATAAGTTCTCTGAAGTATTCCTCTCCGATAACCATGAAAAAATTAGTAATGATTTTCTTGGTAGTTTTTCCTCAACTGGGTTTACTATATCTTCTTTTAGTACAGAAGATGTTGGTAGTGCTATCTTGTCTATTAAATCAAATGCTGTAGGTTTGGACAACTTACATCCGAAATTTATTAAATTAATTCTTCCGCTTATCCTTTCTCCTGTTACACACATTTTGAATACAATTATTTTAACGTCTGTATACCCATCTAGCTGGAAAAGAGCAAAAGTTATTCCTATCCCGAAAAGTGGTCCCTCTAATTGCGCTGAATACCGTCCAATATACATCCTTCCTTTCCTCAGCAAAGTGTTTGAAAAACTATTTCATTATCAAACATTTAAATATATTAATGACCGTAAACTTTTGTCTGATTTTCAATCTGGTTTCCGCCCTAAACATAGCTGTGTGACGGCATTACTGAATATCTCAGATGACATCCGTAAAGCCATGGTGAGTGACATGGTTACTGTACTAGTACTTTTGGATTTTTTAAAAGCATTTGACACGGTAAACCATAAGCTATTGTTAGAAAAACTTGGCCTCAAATTTCATTTTGCTCGCAGCACTCTTAGACTTGTGCAGTCATATTTGGAGGATAGGGAACAATACGTTTTCTGTAATAATTGTTTTTCAACCCCATCTAAGTGTATTTGTGGCATACCTCAAGGGTCAATCCTGGGGCCTCTTTTCTTCGCAATGTTTATTAATGACCTTCCGGCTATTATTAAGAGCTGCAAATTTCATTTATATGCTGACGATATGCAATTATATATATCTAGACGAATTGATTTAATCGAGGATGCGGTAGCCAAAATCAACGAAGATCTACATTCTATATATGAATGGACGAGATATAACAAGTTCAGGCTCAACGCAAACAAGTCTAATGTAATTGTTATATCCAGGTCAGGTGTTGACAGCAGCGAATTTCCTAGGGTAATCCTTAACGGCGCTTTCTTGCCCTATAAAAATTTTGTAAAAAACCTGGGTATAATTTTTGATAATACCCTATCTTGGGGTAATCACATTAGTTCTCTTGTTAGCAAGGTATATGCTGTTCTGCGAAAACTATCTGTCTCTGCTTACTTTACTCCTCGGAATACTAAACTCTTGCTAGTGAAAGCACTTATTGTTCCAATGCTGACATATGGATGTTAATTGTTTTGTAAGGCTGGGTCTGTTATCTTTAATAAGCTTAATGTTGCGTTTAATTCCTGCGTTCGTTATGTGTACAATATTAGGCGTTTCGACCATGTCTCAGTATACGTCAGATCTGTGTTTGGATGTACGCTATCCTCATATTTTGATTTTCGTACTGTCTGGTTCCTAAATAAAATTATTTTATTAAAGCAACCAAAGTACCTTTAAGGTCAAAACAGAATTGCGACTGCGACGGCCGACTGCAACTGCGATTTACATATGTCAAAGTTGGACGGCGCAGTTAATGTAGAACGAAATTGCAACGGCAACTTCTATCCTGACATAAAAGCGTGACATTTTACGCTGTATTTGAAAACTAATTTGGTTTTATACCTACATTGTTTGCATAATAAATATATTAATTAAAGTGGAATAAAACTTGTTTGGATTTGAATTTCAAGAAAATATGAATATATATAAAATATTGAGGCGATTTTAGAAATTTGCTCAAACGCCGACTTCGACTTCGCGGCGCTGTGCCGCTGCAGTTGTAATTTCGTTATACACGGTTTGTGTTCATTTGCGCTAAACGGCTGACTTCGCCGCCCGCCGTCGCAGTCGCAATTCTGTTTTGACCTTTATGATAGAATTAATTTTGCGAACTCCACAAGAGCGTTAACTCTAACTGTGCCTGTCATTAAGTACAGCATTTCCGAAAAACAGTTCTTTGTTCTTGCTATTAGGTTGTGGAACTCCTTACCATTAGATGTACGACGAAGCAGCAGCAGTAAAAATTTTAAAGCGATTTTATATAAGTATTTTGCTTCACATTAAATTTGTATCAATTTTCGTTTACTATGTATTCATTTTTATTTTCATTACTGATTTTTTTCTTATCTTCTAATGTTATTTCTGCTATCTTTTTGTGTATAGCCTATACATAATAAAAGACCCACATGTCTTAATTGTGTAGTGTAAAAATATAAATAAATAAAAAATAAATAAAATAAATAAAAATGAATTAGACAATAGAGGAAGGACTTAGGAAGAGAAAGGGGGAGGAGACTGAGAAAGATAGTTTAATTTGATATAATTTAACATTTGCCATAACACGTGGAAAAATAATAGTTGTTAAAAAAAATGGAAAAAAAGGGGAAGATGTAGTAGTGTTTAAACGTAGAGCGTAGTCTAAGTCTATACCTTTACAAGTTCAAATTGAGACTAAACAATTTCTAATTGAGACTAAACAATTTCTAATTGAGACTAAACAATTTCAAATTGAGACTAAACAATTTCTAATTGAGACTAAACAATTTCTAATTGAAACTAAATAATTTCAAAATGGGAATTTAAAAAATTCAGCGAAAATAAATGAATACTTTGATCTTTAATCGTTAATACTGCTCCATGTCATGCCGCCACTGAGGAGGTTTTTCAAGAAGGCGAATTTCTAAATAATCGTCTACTAAGACTTGGTCCATATAGCCCAATGTTCATGCAATTGAATATACTTGGTCAAGCCTGAAAGCTGACGTCAAAAGTGATTTAAGTATTCAAATGCCGCAAATCCTCGCTGGTGAGAACAGATCAAATTTGACCCAAACCGAGTTTCGTCTACAACGGCTAGAAAGTATTATTCGAGAAAACTTATCAAAAATTGATGTTCCTAGTTGCATCCGGAATATCGCTCACATTCAAAAATTTATACCAGACGCAATAAACATGATAGATATGAATTTTTAATTAACTTATTAATAATTTGTAATCCATTTAGTTTCTTTCAATAAAACATTTATTTATTGCCACTAACATTTTTTTAATTCTCATTCTGAAATTCTTTAGTCCCATTTTGAAATTGTTTAGTCTCAATTAGAAATTGTTTAGTCTCAATTTGAACTTGTAAAGGTATAGATTATAAGTCAAGGCAGTCAGAATCTAGCTGTCGGGAAAGTTGTTTAAAAACTGATAAATAAATGAAGTCAAAGTAGAAAGAGAGTATGAATAACACACTTCTGGGTATTTCATTTCAGACCATGAAAATTAATAACAAAAAAAAATCAGTCAAGATTATAACTTCCAGGTGACAGTGGCTACCCTATAGAGCCTTGGTTGATAGTGCCATATAGATTCCCTAAAGACGATTCTAAAGAGAAATTTAATGAATTACATGCAAAAGCACGAAGCACCGTAGAAAGATGCACAGGTCTTTTAAAAGAATTAATATTTGATAGCATTAATATTTAGGAGTATTGATGTTACGTGCCAATTTTGCACGCAAGGCTCGGCCGGGCTCAGCGTAGGGTGTGGTCTTAAAAAAACTTCTGGGGAAAATTGGATTATACCAAAATGGGCGCCACGTAGTTTTCAGGTCTACGAACCTATTTTACCAAACGTGGGGCTTGAACCCACATTATTAACACTCGTTAATTATAAAAATTAAAACATGAAGAAAAAAACCAAAGATTTGCCGTGACCGCTTTATTCATAAAAAACAGGAGATTCTTCACTCGAGAAACACACACATATATTTTTTTTTAGATAAAGAGAATAATATAAATGAAAATCTATATAAATCTTTAATATATTTCGTGTACTCAACTTTGATAGCAATTCCTCGCTCGCAAGGACTCCTCCAGCGACCCCCGTCCTCAGAACTTCAGAAAAAATTCCTATGATTTCAGTTTTAAATACAACTTGGCACCTTTCACTTTTCAACACTCCTTATATACTTTCCAGCACTGAGAGACCGACCGGTTCAGGGGCCCTGTTTGTTTATAAGGGGAAATGCCCACTATTTTAGGGATTTCCAGTGCGCCTTCCAACGGTTTAACCCGATTCGAATCGGGAATATAGTATTATTTATAAAATTTAATTTTCAATTCCGGGTGACGCACTGGGTCCTGGATATTCCCTTTTCCATCCCCGGAAAAATTCTAGAGGCCGGGCTAGCCTATGTTTATAGTGGGGCTTGACAGCCCCCGGCCACATTTCTATATTTCCTGAGGTGGACAATTACTTTTCTAAATATACTCGTTGGAGCTCGCCCTGCCTGCTGGTCAGCCCTTTCAGCGACACCATTTCGCCAAGAATCTGGATTTTTGGAAGGATTCCTTAGTGAACCATAAGGAGGTTAGGGTCGTTGGGGAAGCCCTTTGTCGCGCTTACAACTGCTTTGTTTATATATCAGCGTTCGTATATTTTTCACTCACGAATCAAAAAAAAATTTATTCGCTCTTTTTTTTGGCTCTTATACGAGCCAAAACAACTTTGACTCATAAGCGAATTTAAAATTCAGCTCTAAAAAAATTTCAGTTCAGCTCCGAGCCGAAATAGAAAATCGATTCGGGATATTTTTTGTGAAATTCTGTTATAAAATGGGCAGATATAAAAAATTTGATTATTCCAAATTTGTTTCTTATAACGCAGAAAAAGATATTAGTGTATGTTTTTTATGTGAAAAACCTCTTAAAGGATTAAAAATAGGAAATATAAAAAGGCACTACAAAGTTATACATAACAAAATTATAAAAGAGCGTGATGGTGACAACGATTTTGAAACTGAAATACCAAAACATGGTAAAATGGACACAAGTGTGAAAAGGAAGAAGAGTTTAGTGCATTTAAAAATGGACAAAAAAGAATTCCTTACTACTGAATATTCCATTCAGGATTTTTGATGACGGCGATTTTTTCAAAAAAAAAAAAAAAACCTTATGAAGAACTATTTGATTTGAATTTAAATGGCAGAAATATGGTTGAAACAGTGGGCAAAAATAAAACAATTGATTAAAAAAAATATTAATAAAAAAATGATAATTTTAAAAATGGACATTGCAACTCGCATGGATAAGCATATTATGGGAATAAATGTGCAGTATATTAAAGAATACAAAATATGTATAAATACTTTGGGTATGATCCAGATAAGGAAAAGACATACTGCGGAATTTTTGAAACAGGAGATCCTAAACTACCTTCAACAGTATGATGTTGACAAATATGTGCATATTGGTAAAATATTATAAAAATAAGCAATCTTTTGTGCATTTGTTGGATCTAGTTAAAATTACTGATAGTGCTACAGGGGAGAATTTGTATAGAATGTTTTTAAATTGTCTAGAGAAACACAATTTAAATGTAGGACAAATAATTGGATATTGCAGTGATAATGCGAACGTTATGATGGGAAAGAAAGAGTCATTTCTTAGTCATTTATTAAAAGATAATTCGAACGTTTTTGTAATTGGTTGTACTTGCCATTCCGCACATTTGATAGCAAGTCATGCTGCAGATGAGTTACCCAAAAATGTAGAAGGCCTCATGCACTCTATATATTCATATTTCTCAAGAAGTCCCAAAAGGCAGGCTTTATTAGAAGGTATTCAAAACAATATGAAAAAAGAAAAGCACAAATTAATTAATCCAAGTATAACAAGGTGGTTGGCTTTATTCAATTGTGTAAACAGGATTTTAGAACAATGGTCGATTTTGCAACAAATTTTGCAACAAATGTTTGTTCTAAAATCCTGTTTACAGAATTCAATAAAGCCAACCACCTTGTTATACTTGGATTAATTAATTTGTGCTTTTCTTTTTTCATATTGTTTTGAATACCTTCTAATAAAGCCTGCCTTTTGGGACTTCTATGCTTTTGTTGAAGATAAAACTCCGAATGCTACCTTAATTTCCAACGAATTAAATAATCCGTATACCAAAGCCTATTTCGAATTTATGCAGTATGTCTTGCCGTATTTTCATAATTTCAACTTATTATTTCAGTCCGAAAGAAATTTAATAGCAAATTTATATGAAGAATCTAAACGATTTTTACGGTTATTGTGCGCCAACTTTGTTAAACCTAATTTCTGCGATAATATAGAAAAAAGCAATGTTTTAAACAATAATATACTTCTTTCTATGGAGGAAATTAACATAGGAAAGAAAGCAGAAGAAACATTAAGTCAACTGCAGGACCAAAGTAAATATTTACAATTTAAGGGGAGGTGCGCCCAAAAAATCAGAGAAAATGAGAAAAAATCGATATCTAGAATCGATATAGAATATTTAACCGATTGAAGTGATTTTTTGATATTTAGTGCATCTTGATTGACTTTAATAGAAAATTCATTAAAAACCCCCAAAAAATTTACCCCCACACATTTTAAGCACAAAGTCTGAAAAAAAAGGGTAAACTCAACCATGTTTTTCTCCGTCAGTTTTTTTCCGATTGACTTGAAATTTGGTACATATCTTCTTCGAACTATAATAAAAGTTTCTGTAAGACGGATTTTTGATAACGTTATTTAAAAAAAAGTTATTCAAGTTCGATTAATAAAAAAACACAATTACAGCCCAAAAAATGCCACTCTTCTTACACTTTTTTAAAAAACAGTCATAACTTTGTAACAAATTAAAAAAATCAAAAATCCGTCTTACAGAAGCCTTTATTATAGTTTGAAGAAGATATGTACCAAATTTCAAGTCAATCGGATAAAAATTGACGGAGAAAAACATGGTTGAGTTTACCCTTTTTTTCAGACTTTGTGCTTAAAATGTGTGGGGGTAAATTTTTTGGGGGGCTTTAATGAATTTTCTATTAAAGTCAATCAAGATGCACTAAATATCAAAAAATCACTTCAATCGGTTAAATATTCTAAATTTTAGCCTTTTTGGGCGCACCTCCCCTTAAAGGGAGATGTTTAAAATTTTATCAAGTAGCGGTTGAGCAGGCTCTACAAAGATTACCATTCGAAGATGAATTAGTTTCAGAACTTCAGTTTATAAATCCGAAGGTCGCACTGAATAAAAAAAACCGAATCACTATTAAAAATATTTGCACTAAATAAACCATATCATAAATATTGAAGAAGCCTTATCTGAATTTGAAAAGCTAGTTTTTTACTTTTCTCAAGATGAAATACAAAATTTAGAAACCTTGCCGATAGAAGACTTTTGGAATAAAATATCTTCAATAAAAAACTTTTCTGATAAAGAAATGTTCAAAAATATTAATGAACTAGCCGAAATAGTTTTGGCTTTGCCACATTCTAACGCCTTCGTGGAAAGGATATTTTCTTTATGTACAGACATTAAAACTAAAAAAAAAAGAACAGGCTGAGTACAAAAACTTTAAGTTCATTGTTAAAGATTAAGCTAGAAATGAAAAAAAAAAAAAACAAATACAAATTCTCATGATTTTGTAATTAGCTCGCAAATGAGGAAATTATTTCGAAATAACTTGTATCAATTAGAAAATAGAGACGATATTGTTAGCGCTGATTTCTCAGAAGAGGACTAACTTTACAAGAATTTTAAAAATACGAATATTTTATTAATTTGTTAATGTTGTCTTGTTGTGTTTCTTCCTTTGAAAAGTTTATTTTTAATTAATACTTTCGTACTACGTGTATATTTTTCTAACTCTCTACCTTTTTGTTTTCTGCTATTTATGTTCGCGTAGGGAAACGTAGGGATTTTTCCGCTTTCAGTAGGGATATTAACTTTCGATATTCTGGCAAGACTGATCTTAGCAGTAGTCAAGTGTGCTGCACATACAATTCAATGGTGCAAGTTACACTATCATTCATTTCGTTTATTACCCCCATACACAAAACCGGTTTTTTAGGCAAGGGGTCGCAGGGAAGTACAATTCATGCGTCATATGACTCCTCACTTTTGAGCCAGAAAATTTGCCAGACTCACCCTCCATTACACTAACACAAATAAAACATCGTACTCGGGGTCTGCGAAAACTATGAGAAATTCCCCCTCTCATTCGCGTTTATTGCACAACTACAAACGCATCACAATCTTTACATGAAAAAGAGGCAGCAAAATGAATGCTTAGTGAAATACCCGCATCATACACAAACCATTTTGATGTGAGTATCGAATGATGGATAGTGTAACTTGCACCAATTGGCCGCAAATGATGTCATCAAAAAATTGAAAAAGACTTTGAAGAAAGCAGAAAAGTAGTGAAGCTGCTTCGTACGGTTATAAGAGGAAGTGAATTAATGCAAAATATTCAAATGCCAACTTTAGACAATGCAACCCGGTGGAATTCGTCATATGACATGATAAATTCATTATTAAACATTAAAAATTTCGCAGAAGAAAATGAAATGATTCCTGAAATTAATTGGTGTTTTGTAGAAAACTTTGTGAAAGCCTTCAAACCATTATCAGACTGCACAAAGAAATTTCAAAACGAGCAATATGTAATGGGAGATTTTTATAGAGATTGGCTTTGCTGTGAACTAGAGCTAGAGGAAATTTAAAACGAAGAAAATTTTTACTCTGGCCAGTTACTAACACCATTGAAATGCCGCAAGGAGAATTTACTCACAAATGAAGCATTTATAACTGTTAGCGCTGCTAAATTATTTGCAGTTGGCGGAAATTCTCATGAATTTCCAAAACGCGCGAAAATACAAATAACTGCTACCTTTACTTATAGCCTTGAGCCGATCAAATTTCCTATTTGGCGCATGCACTTTTGTTTTAGCAAATTCTGCTAGATTTTCCGCCTTTCTAGAGGTCTGGCTAAAAGAAGCGAGAGTCCCAAAAGGCAGTCGATTACAAGAAGTGTCGGGGATAATAGCTATAAAATTGTTATTATAAAAATAAAGTTAAGTGTCGAGAATAATCTTGTTATTTCTATAAAAAAATAAAAGTTAAGTGCCGGAGACTTGTTATTAATAAAATAAATAAAAAGTTTGAAGTGCTAATTGTTTCTCTTATTTTTACAAAAAAGTGGATTCTCCTCCCTGACCGCTTCTTCCCTCCGTATATAGAGGAAGCACGAGCGGCAGTATAACACCGCTTCAATTTTCTAAATGCTCCATTTTTAAATGAAGAGCAAAAAAATATTGCTGTTGTAAGTATCTTTCAATGGTGACGAATTTCCTTTTGAAACTGGGTTTTTTCTATTATTATTAAATAATCAAATATTTCTTTATTTTTTAGCGGCACTTATTAGTAACAAGCGAAGCTATTAAAAAATTAGCCGGAGGAGTAGAAGAAGTAATAGGAAGTCAACAACCTTCAACAAGTTCCAGTTCACTTTTAGATGGAGCATTTTCGAAATTGGAAAATAAAATGTATTCTTTAATTGGAGCAACCCCTACTGCACCAATGACTGGCAGGAATCTTAAACAAAAATTAGAAAATTTGTGTTATAAAGAAAGAGTGCCATTTGATACGAATATTTTAGAATATTGGAAAAACCAATATCACAAAGATCCAGAAATTGGAAAATTGATACAAACAGTTTTAGCTGTACCATCAACACAAGTATCGGTAGAACGTGCTTTTAGTGCTTTATCAACCATACTCACTAAACTAAGGTCCAGATTATCGAAAGAAACGATAAATAATATTTTATTAGCAAAGTTAAATAGTAATTTATTACAACAGATATCAATAGATTAACCCATTAATGTATATTTTGAAAAATAATGGCCATTCCATAATTAACGTAACATTTACAGCAAATAAATGCAATTTTTTCACATAAATAATAAATTATTTTAAAAACTGGGTACTAAATTTTTTTTTACTGTTAAAATATTGTAATAAACTCAGGTATTAAAAAAATACCTTTAATATTAAGTTTTAAAATAATCTACTTACTACTTACTTACTACTTGTCAATCTTACCCTTATGTATTGTGATACTATAGAGTACTATACAGTATTAATTCTGAATTTGCAGCAGTTGTCAATTTGTTCCCAAATAATAACTAAAACAAAAAAAGCTAAGTTCATGTGACCAACGTAACTCGACCAACGCAACACAAAAATGCCAAAAAATAATAAGATTAATTGGCATACATACCATTTATATTTTCCAAAAGTTGTGAGTTTTCAAATTTCTATATTCAATCTTTTAAAAAATCCAAACTAAAAGCTATATAAATTCTAATATTAACAGTAAAATCAAATTAACCATATTTTACATAAAAGTAGGATTCACCATCTTTTACATATAATTCGGTCGACAGTTATATGGAATGACCCATAATAGACTTTTTTTTATAAACTAATTTTAAATTTAAATTTTAGTAGTAAAATTATTAAACAGTAATTTATTACAACATACCTATGTCAATAGATTAAAAACCGTTAGTAAACATTCCTGATTTTCAATTTGGATTCAGGAATAACCATTCCACAATAGATCAAATCCATCGAATCACTGCTGTCATCGAGCAAGCGTTAGAAGAAAAGAAATATTGCCCTGCCGTATTTCTGGATGTAGCTCAAGCCTTTGACAGGGTTTGGCACGAAGGATTGATATACAAGATGAGCAAACTCCTACCACAAAATTACTGCCAACTGCTTGAGTCATACCTCTCTAATCGCAAGTTCAGGGTCATCTATTCTGACTTTTGTCCGATATTAGCGGGAGTTCCGCAGGGAAGCGTATTGGGACCCTTCCTATACCTGCTATATACTGCGGATATTCCAATAACAGATAACACATTTATCGGAACATTCGCTGATGATACTGTAATTATGTCAACAGACGTATCCCAACCAAAAGCGGTGGAGAAACTCCAACGAGTCTTGAATCATGTTAGCAAATGGACAACAGATTGGAAAATCAAGCTTAATGAGGTTAAATCAGTCTATGTGACATTTACGCTGCGTCGCAAAAACAACAGCTTACACACGTACCTCAATGGAGTGCAAGTACCCCAGGCAGAATCTGCAAAATATCTTGGTCTACATTTAGACTCAAGACTGAACTGGAAACATCACGTGAGACAAAAAACTGAACAGATTCGATTAAAATAGCGTCAAATGTACTGGCTAATTGGACATCACTCCAAAATGAACCTGTATTGCAAAAGACAAATATACCAGTCTATGTTCAAGCCGATGTGGATGTATGGTGTGCAGCTCTGGGGTTGTACTCATAAATCTAATCGAGACGTAATTCAACGCAGCCAAAACAAATTTCTTCGAATGATCACCAACGCTTACCGCTATGTGACTAATAA
Source organism: Thereva unica (assembly GCA_949987705.1). NCBI lineage: Eukaryota > Metazoa > Arthropoda > Insecta > Diptera > Therevidae > Thereva > Thereva unica. The sequence continues at coordinate 114,838,166 of OX465283.1, forward strand.
AGAAATACATGATGATTTGGATATAAAATGGATAGAAGTGGTCATCCGCGAATTTGCCATTAAACACGAGAAGAGACTTCTGGCCCACACCAACGTTGAGGCTATACAATTATTGGATACCACCAACGAAATAAGACGACTCAAAAGAGTAAAACCTCACGAACTGATGCATAATTATTGATGAATACTACATACTACGGGAACTGGACACTGGTACAGAAATCCCATACAAGTGTATGCTTACTGTAAGACATGCTTAATTTAAGTACTATTGTTAACTATACTAATAAATTAATATTAATAAAGATTGTAGTAACCATACCAATAAAGGAGTTTAAAAAAAATAGATTAAAAAAATTTATATTTCGAAAAATAATAAAATAATAGTCCTAGCGCCTAGCATTCGCCGAGTTAGGAATTTTTGTGGAAAAAAAGCCTTAGTTGCAGTTTTTTGTCAAAAATCTTAAAAAAATTAAAAACCATAAAAAAATTTAAAAACCAGAATTTTAATGATTGGATATTGTAAAGAGAGCCTTAGAGCATACGGAAGAAAATCAGGACCATGTAACGCTCGGCATGTCCAAGGGATTGATTTGAATAAATCTCCCATGTAACTAAATAAATCGTCTGAAATTGCCGCAATATTGCTAAGCAATGTCTTAGTAAAGAATTCTCTTATAAAGAATGCCTCTGTCCGTATATCTTTTTGACCCACTCATTTCCCCTTTTTGGCAGATCGTTTTCAAATAATATTCATCTCCCAATTTGTTGCCCACGCAACTCCTTTCCCCATGGACGCTCCGGACGGCGTCCAAAAGCTTAGCCAATCACGTCGCGACACTTGGATTCCCCCACAAAAAAATTCCTTCTTTAAGTTGTTTGGTATGCGTGGGACAGAAAAATGAATAATCCATTCCTTCATTCCATTGTGATTATTCATGACTCTCCCTTTCGGCAACAAAAATTTAGATCAAAAAAAGCACTGGCAATACAAAAATTGCGCGGTGTAAACAAGATTTTTTTGTGCGAGACCCTGTGTTCGGAAAAAAGGCTTTGGACGGGATGCGTGGCTTCTTGCAGTCGGGTCTGGAGTGTTGGATCGGTCATCTCGGCATCTTTTGTAAAAGTGTGCTTCCGAGCGATTAAGTAATGCGCGATTAAAGACGCATTTTTTTTATTCGAATTGAAATCAAATAGTTATCAGTAATATCGACGTGCAATAGTTAATCGAAAAGAAAAAACTCGAGTATTGTATCTTTTTTAATTGGAGTGATCAAGTGGAGAGAATATAAGAGCGCAGCGATCGGGCGGCTCCAGTCTGACTTGGTTTGTTTTTTTCTAAACCACCAAAGCTTCTCGCGGTGTTCATCGTGGTGTTGATACATTTGGCAGAGACTACTCTGTAGTTTCGGTTTTTTTTGTTTAAAATTGTATCCTGACAGTGGTGACGTCGTAAGGTGTTCAATCCGCGACGTGATTCCGGCTTAAGCCGAGCGTGCAATTAGAGGTTGGGTCAGGTGCACCAAGGAAGAGCAACTTCATATTAATGGACAACAGGATGTCGGTCATGCACTCTACACAGCGATTTTTCTCACCATGTTAGGTCGGAATTGAGGTGACAATATTGAATTTTATTATCTTTGTATATATTTATGATTCTTGCACTTTCATTATAAAACAAAAAAATTTAGAAAATAAGACTACTCCTGTTGTTTTTAAATAATTATATTATTACTTCATGTGGAAAAGAATATATTATTGTACCTAGTTAAGCCTCCCGTCTCGCTATTCAATTAAGTATTGAACAACAACGAAAGAAAAGAAAACAAAATTAAACAAAACGGTGGATTTGCATTTCCTATTATTTTTATTAATCGCAAGCGCTGCAGAATGGCCATTTTCTTTTGGTAAGAGATTCACCTTTTTGTTAAGTAATACTGAAAACAAAAAAAAAATAAAAAAAAAATAAAAAAGTTATATGTGTAGTAAAAGGTGCAAAACAAGAGAAAGGAAAAGAAACTAATGAAGTATACGTATGCATTAGCAAATTAAGAAAATGTAATAGTAGAAAAAAAACACCTCATAAGAAACTTTTGTAACTTAAGGTATTTAAGGAGTTGATTTTCTAATTTTATTTTAATTAATGCAGATGTAAATGTATAATATACGAAGTTAAATTTTTTTAGTGATTCAATAAAATGTAAATAACTATTTTTTTAAGTATCTAAATTTTCTTTTGTGCGAGAAAATAAGTACGAAAAGGGAAAGAATAATAAATATATGCATTAAATTTTATTGTTGATCTCCCCTCCGGCCTTACAAATAAAAGATAACAATAATGATTCAGAAAAAAAAGATAATTAATTTTTCTTCTTTCTTCAACTTTTTTTTCCTCTTAAAACATTATGTTGAAGTCGTCGAGGTAATGTAAGTAAGTAACAGGTGGATAGCGGGCATGGAGATCAGGGGGGAGGCTGTGTGCCATTCCTCGATACGTAAGTACTATTATGTTTTAGATTCATTTTCAGCATTCATATCCGACCGCACCCGCTCGCATGGCTGCGACCCCGAACCCCCATTAAGCTGTTAAGCACACTTTTCAGCCGGCTATTGTTATCGAAAATGGTCGGTCCCAAATTACGCCATTACAAATACATTGAAAATAATCCGCTTGTTGTAATCAAAAGAAGCTTATTGTTATCGATTTCAAGGAGTAAAATTTTTTGTTTTAAGTTTTAATCCTTAATTCTGGAGATTAAGAAATGCTATTTTTAGAAATATTTTCAGATAAAAGGATTCCTATTCATAAATCCTATTGTTCTATTTTCTATTCTAATCCTATTGTTCCAATTTCTAATCTTGGCGAATAAAAATTTCCCACGATTCATTGTTCGACGTGGTGTTTAGTGCCGTGCGACAAACTTCGACAAATTATATGATTTTGAGAATTATATTCAACCGCTTATGAGTGATAACAAGTGTCAAACAACGATAGATCGATATTTCAAATAAAATCATATATTGTACAACATATTTAATATTGTATGTAAATAAATAGAATATTCTATTTGCAAAAAATGTACTCGGCGAATCAATTCCAAATTATCACAATTCTCATTTAATCATATCGCACTCTTAGAATGAAACTGACCTAACTCAAAAATTATAATTTGAGAGAAATGAACACGAAAGTACAGTTTTCATGCATAGTCGAATAGTGCGATCAACAAAAGTGACCTATATATAACGTGGTCCCCTTTTTTACACATAATTCGGGCTATTTCTCACCCTAGAGTTTTAGAGTTAGAGGGCTTTTTAAGGGTTAGTTTATATCAAATGAAGTTAAAGGAATTTTGAGTTATGTCACTTTCATTCTAAGTGTGCGATATGATCATTTGTTATATGTACTGAAATCCCGAAAAAATGCATGAAAAAGTACTATTCGCCTAATTTTATCATTCGGTTATTGTTATCAAAAAGTGTGATTGAAGAGCCATAGAAGTTATAGCGGTTGAAGTTGAAGCGATTCTGTTCTTTATTTATTTTTATAATACTTATTTATTTTTATATTATTTATTTATTTTTATATTATTTATTTATCTCAATTATGTTTATTTATTTGAATTTTATTAATTTATTTCAATTATATTTATTTATTTGAGTTTTATATATTTATCTGAATTATAGTTATTTATTTTTATTATATTTCTTTATTTTAATTATATTTACTTACTACATTTCGTTTTCATTTGAATGCAATAAAAGAATTTTATTTAAATTTTTGATTTTTTAATTATACAACTATGTATGTATTTTCAATGTAATTCATAAATTTCATATGAATTAAATAACGGTAAAATTATTTAAAATAAAAGAATTTCCACAAAAAACTAAAATTTCTATTCCTCAATCATTACCAGTAAATGTGTTAATTTACAACAAAGGAGCCCCAGCTTCTCTCATTAATCTCATTGCATTGTTGCAACCATTATGTTCTTGTTAGATTAGCTTTTTTCACGCTAGCATAGCCTCGACTTTTGTGATATATCTGATGTACTTATTTAAAAACTGCTAAGAAATTATAAAATTTTCCCTGGAAAGGAATATAATTACGTCAACTTGGACCCTTTTTAAGAAATATTAGTACTTAATTTGAATTTATATTCATCTGTCCAAGGAATTGGGTCACTTGCAAAGCAAGTTCTAAATGCCATTGCTTATCGCAAGGTACATCATCCAATAGCTACTAGTTCACTAACGTTTAAACGGTTTACTTTGGAGTATAGGAGATAATTACCAACTATAATATTTCCAGATGGTATTTCATCTAAACTTTCAAGTTCTCCTCCCATAAACATATACAAATTCCCAATAGTTACTTCAGTTATATGTTGAGATTCAGATAAACTAAAAATATTAAAATTTTAATCTCTGGTCAAAATAATAAGACTTTTCATTTCTAGTATCATGTTTAGGTGCTAAAACATAAAGTTTTATTCCTTTTTTCAATGTTCCACTAAAAATACGAGCAAATGCAATAGAGACATGATCAATTTCTTCTTCCTTCGCTTGTTTTGCGGCAAGTGAGAAATATGAATAGGAGTCATCTTGAATAAATACAAAAAATATTATCTAATTAAATATGAAATAAACTAAGTTTACTTACTTTTGAAACAAAAACAATAACACTTTCATTTTTGGGGTCGCATCTCTTAAAATCTTCCTTAAGACTTTGCGTCTGGGGTGGAAATTATGAAATATCACAACTAGGCGAACATATCAATGCTTCGGCTCTTTCATCTGAAATACAATTGAGTTCTGGCACATTCCGAACAAACATTTCTAATATAGCCCGGTAAATTGCAAGCCATTGGTAAAATACTGCTTTTAATTGCGTTTTAGGTTCACCTTGCCTTAGATCGCAAACAGTTAATTTAACACCTAACGTCTCCGCTAAGTAAGAAAAAGTACTATGCACTGAAGCGTTTACTATTTTAGTTAGTTCAATACCGATAACAAAATTTTTGTTATTCTCTAATCTGACAGCATGTCGGCGGGAATAAAAATTTGTTAAAATTGTAAAGTATAAGCATTAAAGATTCATTAAAGTGCATAAAATCACGCGTGGATTACCAGTGATAAGTGCCTTAGTGAAAACAGTGAATGATTATGTGCATTTTAAAGGTGTTAATTAATAAGGTGACCATTTTTGTTTACATTTTTGTTTTCATTCGCGGTGGTTTTTCCGAGTTCATTTAGAGAAAAATGTTGAATTTATTTGATAATGAAATTAAAAGTGAATTTAAAGTGGTTAAAAATTATTAAAAACATAAGTGGAAGTACCACCACATAATATGAATAACAATAACTTTTGCATTTTTTAACTTATAGATAAAAACAATCATATTAGTACTAACTGGTTCCAAAAACCTATTGCCAGTGGTCGATATCTTAACTACTATTCCTTTACAAACCCCACTTATAAAATTAGTGTAGTAAATGCCCTGGTTGACCGTGCCTATTTATTATCAGACCATGCATTCCATTCTAAAAATTTCGATACAATCTACAATAAACTATCACAAAATTGCTACCCTTCATCTTTCATTAAAAAATTTGTCAACAAAAGATTATATAAGCTAAAGTTTAACAATGGAACACCGTCTAATAATGAAGACAATAGTGTCCCTGAATATATATATGCAAAAATTCCATATGACAAGCATACTAATCAAGCCATCATTAAAATTCTTAAAAATAGTAATATTAAAATCACTAACGGTCCCTTTTTTTTTCAATTAACAAACTTTATACTAAACTTAAAAATAACATTCCTCCTAATGAAATTAAAAATGTAGTATATTCCATCCCTTGTGGAATTTGTGATAATATGATATTTATATAGGTGAAACATCACAACCGATTAAAAAGAGAATATATCAGCACAAGTACTATTGTAAGAATTTAAACCCTTATCATAGCGGTTTAACCAGACATACTTTAGAAACTGGGCATAAATTCAAATCCGAAGATTTCAAAATTTTAGATTTAGACGCTACATATGACAATAGACTTATTAAAGAAACTTTTTATATCAAAAAATACTCTACCACTACAGTAAACAACCACACTGCAATTTCCTTTCCCTTTTTTCAATAAATTAACATACAAAATTTTCCATTTTGCGTTCTTCTAATAAATTTATTATTATAACTTTATGCCATCTTCAAGTCAGACTCCGTGTTAAATCCTCCAATAAAGCTTTCCAACTCTTACCAAAATGAATTGTGGCTACCTTCAAATTTTTTTTCATTTCACACCACAAAAGAAAAAGAAAAGTGTTGGTCATTGTACAGGTCAATTTTACAAGTCCAGTTGTGTAAATTGCTCAAATAGTTTTTCAATCTACATCATGGGCAGAAGAAAAAAGAAAACAAAAAAAAAGAGAATAAAGTTTGAATAAAAGGTAATAAATTCCATAGATTTGTTTATTCTATATTTAAGTTGACAGAATTATATGTAGTATACATTCTTCTTATAGCTAATTTCATTATTCCCTAAGTTTGCCTAGCGATAGACTTTTATATCAACTTATTTTGTCATACTCAATAACATTCATTAGATTTAAATTGGTAAGCATTGTTTTTGTAAATTTTAAACTATCCATTATATAAATAAATGTTAAAATAATTGTTGTAGCTGATGATGGCACCAATATTAGTGCCGAAACGTCCAATAAACAAGAAGTAAAATAATTTCATTTTCGTTGTTTACATCTACATGGATTTCTAATGCTCATCAATTGATTTTATACTATTGTGCATTTTTTCTTACACATTTTTCAGTACTTATATTTTTCAAAATTATTCTATGATAATCTTTAACCACTTTAAATTCACTTTTAATTTCATTATCACATAAATTCAACATTCTTCTCTAAATTAATTCGAAAAACCCACCGCGAATGAAAATAAAAATGGTCACCTTATCAATTAACACCGTTAAAATACACATAATCACTTTTTTTTTATTTATTCACTCAGATCACTAAACACCACGCGAGTTATACATATATCTGACAGCGCAACGTGACTTAGAGGAAGTCGCGGCGTCGCCGGATCAACCCGACAACCCCAGATTCAGTTAAAACCAAGACCAAGGGCTTGGTAATGAGAAAAAGTCTTAAACATTGTTCAACTGGCATCCTAAAATGAAAAAAGAAAATCAGAAACATGAATTTGCAAATAATAAAGTAATACCTGGTGCCTGGGTGTTACACAGGCACGGTCCAAAAATAATCTCTGAAATAAAAATTAAATTTGATTAAATTGAAGAGGCAAAATGTCAACAAAAGCAACAACAATAACAATGAAATAATTAACATAAATAAACATGAATTTCACATAAAAACATACATAAATGAATTAAAATGATCACGAACTACAAACAAATTAATTGTTGTTTAGGAATTTTCACGAATAAGTAATTTAATGAATTAAAATTAGGTTTTTAGTGAAACATAACCCCAAATTTAAAAACATAAAAGGTTACATGAAAACAAAAAATAAAGCATGCAAAATCAAACTAAACACATTCAAACACTATAAACCTGTGTTTCACTCACCTGAATGTAATAAATTCGCACTAATAGTTTAGCACAGGTGCAACAAACACTCGCGACATGAAATTTCGAACCCGGGCAAACTTTGACATCTCACGAAGTTTGAGGTGTCAAAACGATATGAAATTTTCCGGCGAATTCAGCGGTGATGCTAGAATTAAAGCAAATCACCTGGAAAATTAATTATCAGCGAAAATCTATATTTTCCTTTATGGCAATGTGCGAGAAAGAGAAATTTCTCGCAAAAGGGACAACGATAATATTGCCAAATTTTGGAAATTCATCCCAGTTTTTCCATTGAAATTGGAATTTCTCTAATGGATGCCTTTTTGCTTATAAAAAGCGGCAGCACCCAGCGACATGGCTTTTGGTTTGTTTGAAGGATTACAATGAATTGGAAAGATCTAGTGAGTGAAAAAAAAAATCAAGGCAGGATCCACGTGAGGAGATAAGAAAAATATATAAAGGTATTCAAGATTATAAATGTCGCGTCTCTAAAGACGCGAAAATCTGAAATCTAAAACACACAACAACAATAACATGAAAATGAAAACATTAAAATTTCGCCACAAAAATAAATCCACTTTATTGCTAAAAGAAACAAAATACAACACTAAAACTACACTAAAGGGTCATCAATCTGAAAGTAAAATTATTAATAATAACATTTCATAATACCTCCCTTAAAAATCCCATTCCATCGCCGCCACATCAAAACCACGAAATCCCGTCGGCAAAACAAACCTGCAAGAACACCAAATTTAATAGGAAAAAAATAATCATAAACTACAAAATACATACCTCCCAGCACTGACAAGCGGACTCCGCCCCCGAAAATCCCACCAGCATAACCAAATACCTGAAAATAAATAAATGGAAATAATTTAATATAAATAAAAATCTCAAATAAAAACTCCACTTACCCAGCCACCACAACAAATCCATTTGACAGAAGAAGAAGAGAAAGAGACGATCAGCTGTTCAAGTGGCTCCAGGAGCCAAATTATATACTTCGAAATTCGAAATCAAGGTTCCCCACCAATTTCAGGGCAAAATAAATATCGGCGCACAGTCAGCGTCAAACTCAGATCACTTTTGGTCTTTAAGCGCGCTGAAGCTTAAGACTTCTAGAAAAAATTGAGTTTGAGATTTTTTCTATCGAAATAGTGATTTCACCCAACCCAAAAAAGAGATCGAGTTGAACTCTCTTTAATATACCCAAGGATCTATTGACGCGACAAGTCAATATCCAACGAAAACCGCGTTGAAGGTTTTCACCCATATCCCATACGAGATCCGCTAACGAGACTGAGTTAGCATCTCAGACCCACAGAGGTCTCTAATCAGAAGCATTATCATTTCAGAGTAAAGGCAGAAATTGTCACCCAGAAACCCAGCGGAAGGCAACCAAGAAGAAAAACCCCACTGTACAATCTTATTGGATTCAAGGCGTATGAGTCTTAAAATTAATTCCCAGAGTGATTATAGATTAAAATTTTATTAAAGATTGAATTTTTGAGTGTCATTTTATTAAAGATTGAAATTTTGAGTGTTATTTTATTAAAGATTGAATTTTGTTAAAGAGTGAAATTTTATTGAAGTAAATATTAAGCATTGTAATATTATTTTTCTAAGTTTCGAATTAAATTTGTTAAACCGAAAGCAACTACACTTTTATTTGAATCACACCCTTCCGGCACCCCTCTCATTTAGTCAGAATTAAATTGCTAATTCTGAACAATAAAAGGTAACAATTTGTTGTTTTTTATTTGTGGCATACATGCTATTAATTAGCATCAAGCCCTGTATAAATTAACCATTAACGTGGGAGGTGTAAACATGCAAATCATTCATCGCATCAATCACGTTAATATTGTTTTCAGCCATCAACGCCGATACATTGAGCGATATAAAAAAGGGAGAAAATTTCAAGGTGCAAAAATTAAAGTGAAGGTGTATTGTAATTTTAAGGAATTTAATTGTTAAGTTATTATATAAAAATAAAAAAAATGAAATTGGAATAATAAATTATAAAAGTGCATTTATTGTGGAGATATTTTTTATAATTAATATCCAGTGGAGTGAGGAATTTTGTCTTTTTACTAAAACTCATTGTAATTTCGAATCTTGTCTTTAAATCACGGAACAAATATAAATTGTCGTGCATTTTTTATACCGCTACACCAGGCCACCTATCGTACAAACATATTTTCAGCCCTGAAAAGGTGTCAGATTCATAAAATAAAAAATGCTTAACTAGCAACAAGTGCCATCATGTAGGTACTTCAATTTAAATTAAGTCAGTCTGTCGCATATCTTTAATCCGTATAGCCGTTTTTGTCAATTAATAAATTTCAAGTTCTTTTTTGTCAATAAAGATTTTTAGGCCCGGTTTCATCGACCCGGATAATAATAAGACCGGATATATCCATTTCACCAACCTGGATATATCTTGGTCGGATAAAAATACGACTGCGTTGTGTTGGTCGTAAAAATATCCGATGAACATAACCTCATTTTGTATGCCTGATGTTCGAAATTTCGAAAATTATGTTTGACGTTAATAAAAAAAACCGTTGCATTTTATTTTTGAAAAGTGATATATATATAAGAAGAGAATTTGTCAAGATGAGTACAGGAGAAACGCAAGATGGTATTAAAAAATAATAATTACATAACTATGGGCCCATACACGAACGAACAATTTGCGCAAATTTTGGTTTACCAAAAAATGTGAGTTCCTTACACTACACAACGAGTTACACAAACTTCAGTGGCGTTTATGTTTTCGTGGAAAAATATGTCTGAATCTGCGTGCTTGGCAATTATAATTGCAAGTTTTGCAGGAAATGACTTTAAAATGCACCATCATCACCATTGCAGAAAAATTTTCAAACGCGTTTGAATTTTTTTAAACAGATGCGCAACACATCAAACCGCTCCATACACGGGAAAAATGTTTGCACAACGGGCTGCTTTGCGCAAATTTTTCGACCGTGTATGGGCCCCTTAAGATAGATTTTCATTTGTATGTCCTTTTTAGATGTAAGAACTATTGACTATATTGAATTGTTCGACACAAGTTCAAGTAGTGATACACCAAGTGAGGACGAAAATGAGTTTTTCAACGAACTGGATGCAGCAATGCGCACATCCAGTAGGAAAAGTAAAACTTTTTACTACCACAATACTTTTGACCATCTGAATGAAGAAGAGTTTGAACGTAGATTTCGCCTTCCAAGACAGAAGGTCCAGGAATTGGCTGCCCAGTTGCATGATAAATTATCATATTCAGATGGGAGGAACTATCCAGTGACTGCGTATGAGCAGCTTTTAATTCTTCTCAGATATTATGCCACTGGTTCTATGCAAATGCTATTGGCGGATAACTTTAGAGTATCAAAGGGAACTGTCTGCAGAGTGCTATGTAGAACATCTCGAGCAATTGCTGAATTAGCTGCGCAGTGGATTGTATTTCCCCGAACAAGAGATGAACTAAACTCTACAAAAAGAAAGTTTTATGCCATTGCAGGAATCCACAAAACTGTTGGTGTCATAGATGGTACGTTGATTAATTTTAGGTTGATATAATTTTACTTTGTGCAAATTAACTAATTTATGCATTCTCATAATGAAACTCTTTTCAGGGACTCACATTGCAATTGAATCTCCAGGCGGAATCAATGCTGAGCTGTACCGCAACCGAAAAGGCATATTTTCCATCAACACTCAAATTGTTGTTGACGCAGATATGAAAATTATTGATATTGTTGCTCGGTTGGTATTGTTAAAGCTACTTTTATGCATATAATAATCAATATTTATATTTCATTCCTTTAGATGGCCTGGTAGTAATCATGACCAGAGCATTTTTAATTTTTCGGCCATTAAAACACGGTTAGAGAGCCGAGAGTTTGGTGATTCTGTCATCCTTGGAGATTCTGGGTACGCTTGTAAAAGGTATTTATTGACGCCACTAGCGAATCCAGCAACTCCTGCAGAGCGACGATATCAAGAAGCATTTATTCGTACCCGTCTCATTGTCGAAAGAACAATTGGAGTCTGGAAAAGACGGTTTCCAGTAATGGGTGTCAGTAAGTCCTTTTATATCACTAATTTACAAGGTAATTATATTGGGATGTTTTCAGAAAGTCGGCGAAAGGTGGAAAATCATGTAGTCGATATCGTTGCCACTGCGGTTCTCCATAATATGCTAAGAGATCGACCAGTCCCAGAATCTGATGTACCCATAGAAATTATTCCAGAAGATACTGATCCACAAATACCGCCCTCGTCAGAAAACAGTATCCATCGCAGCAATGATTTTGCTCAAAGACGAGAGATAATAAATAATTTCTTTACGTAAATTAGAAAAAATTTGTAATACCGCAACAATATAATATATTTATATAGTAAAACATAAATTCATTATTTCTTTCTTTCTTAAATTAAATAAAAACAAAATAATTCAGATAAATAATAAATCTAACTGGAATTCAATTCCAATAACAAAATAAAAGGATTTCACAGGCAAATTGTAAAAAATTATCAATAATAGGAAACTCATTTCGGAGCATTGTCAATTATTTCCTGCAACACTTTCCGTTTTAGCTCATATACCTCTATTTTAGCTTTTGTTTTTTCAATCTCTGCCTTTAATTTTTCTTTCTTTAATTCAGCAATTTCTAAAAGGATTTTTGTTGTATGTTCGTTTTGTCTAATGGTTTTTTTGGTTCTTCGACTTTGCTCTCTACGTAAGTGTGCCGCTGGTCCTGATGGTTGAGGCCGCTTTGAGGTGGATTCTGTAGTACCCTCATTTTCTTCATCTTCAGCCAGCTACTTAGTTCGTATGCACATTAGTATCTATTCGTATTATATAAAATTAAGTTTACTCACTACATCATCACCCATAGTTTTCTCTAATGAATCTAGACTTTGTGGAGATAGTATCTGAAATCAAAATGACAAAATATTGAATTATTATAAAAAATTACTCGTTATACCTCAATTTCTTCAAGATAGAATTCCCTGTCAGAATCAAAAGGATTGGGGACTGTGGCAGTTTGTTCTTGCACAAGAGCCAATAAAGGATCGGCTTCGTTTATTCCAGGAGTTGTTCGTTTGCCTCCACCAGTTTTGCAGTTCTCTCTCCTATTTTCGGCTAGATGCTTTTTCATATCTGACTTGCAATTTTTGTAAAATACTTTCAGTTGCTCTGTAGATTTTTTTACTGCACTTATGCTGTTAAATTGCTGGGTGATATCTTCCCATACTTTGTGCTTTTCGTTTAGAGAAACTTTATCTGTTTGTTTGTTCTCTATGACGTTTTTATGCTGAAGAATTAGAGATATCAGAATTTCTTTGTCATTTGGAGTAATATGCTTCGATTTATTTCTTTTCGCGAAAGCCATATTTGATGTTATTTTTTTAAGTTTAACTTATTATTGTTGTTGCTGTTTATTAATTAACTAGCCAACAAGCACAGAACTTGAGAAAACTTGAGAAACCACAATGACATAGCAAGCAAAAACTGATTTCAAATAATGCTGATCAAGACGTTTCCACTGATAAAAATTAATATGAGAAAATTGTTTTTGGTTATAAAATCATTGATATTTACTGAGAAACTAGGCTAATTAATATTTTTGAAACACACAGATGATACACTGATTAAGTTTGCACGATCTAGTTGTTTTATTACATGTGGTCGAGAAGATTCAATTGTTACCTTATGTCAACATAACCGCACTTCCCTCTTCCCTACCGGGATATCGAAAAACAATAACAGCTGACTCTATGTTCGAATTCTATGTCCGAAAATAACATAGACTTTCGAATATGGAGAAATCAATTATCCCGGTCGATGAAACGCACCAAATATCCGACAGAATATCCAAGATATTTATTATCCATGGATATATCCGTGTCGATGAAACCGGGCCTTAATGGTACTTTTTAAATAAGTAAAGTATTTTATTTTCATGGTTTTAAATCGCTTTAAACCCTAAATACATAACTGGCGCAGTCGATGTAAATGCTATTCCGTAGAACTAGGATCTAGTGATACAAAAAAAAAAACAGTTTGATAATTAAATAAAGTGTGAAACACAGTGGTTTAAAATAAAATTTATAAAACTGCGAAGAAACGAGCACTAACTGTTTAATCGCATACGTGAATATATAATATCAGCTGTACGATTTAATACCAATGTTTTAATTGCATACGTGATATAGGATATCAGCTGTACAATTAATGTCAATGGTTGATCGTATACGTGATATGGATATTAGCTGTACGATTAATACCCAGGCCCAAATTGATGTACCTCAGAAATACAAATTTGAGGAATTGGGTAGCAAAGTAAAATAATAATACTCGGTTAATACTTCAAACTTGTTTTGTTTTTATTCAGTAAAATTAAAAAATTTATTTAAAAAATAATAATATAAAAAAAGAGCCGTCGTGTGATGTCTTGGTGTTAGTTGCGGATTCCCACGTTGAATTTTTTATTGTCGTGTAAAATGTTGCAAACGCATATAGAACCACATTTAACCTTCAGGCATATTGTGGCTCTCTACTGTTTGATTCTTTTTTATGTTGTTTTTTTTTTGTTATTGAATTGGAGCAAACGCATATAGAACCAAATTTAACCTTCTGGCATATTTTTTGGTTCTCTACTGTTTATTGTATTTTTGTTTAAATATATTTTCAACATGAATTCGAATCAAACGCATACAGAACCAAATTTAACCTTTAGGCATATTATGGTTCTCTACTGTTTGTTGTATTTTTGTTTAAATATATTTTCAACATGAATTCGAATCAAACGAGTATGTGTACTTACCCAAAGTAATTTTTCGCTGAACTAACACCTGAGATCACACTAGCTCAAAGCATACCATGATCTCCGTAGAAAGTTCCTTGGGAAAAGATGAAAGACGAGAGAGCGAGCCTATGAAAATGTTCTGTTTATATAGGCTCGAAAAAAACGGGACTAGCCGAACCGCACTATCGACATGTGAATATTTTTCAATTATTAATAATTTAGATGATATGCGTCCCTTAATAGCATAATTATGCTGTAAAAATTCATGCATTTGTGGTTTTCTGGGGGCGCTGGATAGAATTTTCACCAAGGTAGGTAGGTTATGTTGTTTACATTTTGCATGTAGAAATTATAGCATTAATTGTCCATTTGTATTTATTTCGAAGCATGATATATGTTAATTTAATATTTTGTTGCATGATATGTAGTCAAATTATATTATTTCATGATTTTTTTTTTGCAGCTTTTAATTTGACATGTTGTTGTTTTCTTGTAAATTCTTATGTTGTTTACTTTGTTGCATACTTATTGGGTGTTCACACGAACATGAACATAATTCAAATACAACATAATAAATAAAATCATAAAATGAAATACAAAAAAAAGCGAAGAACAAAAATAGTCAAATGAAGTACAAAAAAAACGAGACCTTGACATTGGCACCACACGCTGCAATAATGCACAATAGTCAACGGCACTTACCAGTTTGGAAATTGCGGGAGGCTGTTGTTGGCTTGAAGACTGCAACCGGCATCGGTCTGCAGTGACAAGTTGTGGTGCGCGGAATAAATTTAATTGACGATTGATTGATAAGTGAAGAATAAATACTGAGAAAATTTGTGCTAAATCGAAGAGGAAGCGGAAAGGATAAATTCTTTAATATTTAATATATAAATTTTATATTTTTCTTCTTATAGCTTCAATATTTTTCAAGGTGGGTGAATTGAGTGCATTCATATGACCTTTGGTTGAAGGGATCACTCACATGCCGACCTTAATTTACCTTTGTTTTAATTATAAGAATAAATGCGGTCTGTAGGTTATAATTTATGAATTCTTGTGTGCTCTTTTTATGAATAAATTTTAACGTGGAATTAATTTAAAGAATTTTTTTATTTATTTAAACAAATTTTGGTGGTGAAATCAAGTGATAATTCAGCAAACATAATTCATACACATTTTTTTGGTCCTTCGAGCCGGATTTTCATTTGATCATCATTAAATTGTTTTAAATAAAAATAATATTCTGAGCTTAAAATGGCTCCTAAAATGGAACATTTGTTAATCGCGCAAGAATTAGCTGCAGAAAAACTGTTGAAGTCAATTAGAACGGGAAAAAATATCGGTACGGATAAAAGAACCGCTGGTTTCATTCAAAATATGAGTGAACAAATAAAAAGGGCTTGGGATGAGTTTGATGAACGAGATACCCAAATGAGGGAATTAATAATAACCTCTAAAAAACCTTCAGATGACGCGTATTTTACTGAGGATAAATATTCTATAGTTCATGTTAGTGTGTTAGAATATCTTGGAGAATTAATGGACGGTATGCTGTCAAGTACACTGCAGCAGGATACATCCATGCCAATTCCTGGGACTACTATTTTGCACACAACCAACTCAAGAACTCCGTTACCTAAAATACATCTTCCGAAGTTTGATGGCAACTATAATGATTGGCGTTCATTTCATGATTATTTTATGTCACTGGTCCATAACAATGTACAATTGCAGTCGATACATAAGTTACATTACCTAAAGGAATGTTTAACGGGCGAGGCAGCTAGTCTTCTGAAAAACATTCCAATTACGGAAAGTAATTATGGTCCAGCTTGGGAACGGTTAAAAGCCAGATATGAAAACAAACGGTTACTTATAAATACACAATTAAAGGGGCTCACTGATCAACCAAAAATGAGCATTGAAAGCAGCAATGGATTGAAAACATTATTAGATACAACTGAAGGCTGTTTACAGCAATTAGAAATGTTAGGGGAAAATGTTTCGTCTTGGGATACTATTATTATATTTTTATTAGTTCAAAAACTACCGTTGCAAACAGTTAAATTATGGGAAGAGGAATTACAGGATAGTCAAAATAGTCCTGACATGAAAAAATTTAAAAAATTTATTCAATCTAGATATAAGGTTTTAGAGTCAATCGCGCATACAACAGGTCATTGTTCAAGAGCACCAAGTAAAGAGGCCGCGTCAAAAAAGATCACACATTCGTATTATATCGCAAGCAATGCTAAATGTCCAGCTTGTGACAATAAGCACTACGTAGGAAAATGTTCTAAATTTTTGAGAATGAATGCATTTGAACGTCGGGGACTTATTAAGGCATCAGGAAGGTGTTTTAATTGTTTTTCTAGTAAACATACGTATGAAAGTTGTAAACAAACGTGTTCTAAATGCCACAAGTCTCATCACACTTTACTACATATACCAGAAGGCTCAACAGATTCAAAGGCAAATGCAAACACTGAACCAAGGAAGGAGCGTGTTTGTCCTACATCAAATGTGGAACAGGTTAACCACCCGATACGTGTAGGAGTCAATGAGAATCAACCATATCAGGATGAACGAAACATTACTGATCAAATCAACAGCTTTTTAGCAACCAAGAGTTGCAATGGTCTACTATCTACAGCCTTAGTCAAGGTTTTAGCTTATGATGGTCAATTAATAACCCTGAGATGCTTAATAGATCCAGGGTCGCAATCTTCATTTATTACAGAGCAGGTCTGTAAGAGATTGCAACTAAAGACATGCCACACATCAGTAGTGGTCAAGGGGGCGAACGGTAGCGAGATGGCGCATACTAGAAGGCAGGTAAATTTGGCACTATACTCACAATTTGATGAGCAACTAATATTGACTGCTGATATGCTGGTTTTGAAGCAAATTACTGATTTGCTGCCAGCCACCTCCTTAATAAATCGAAACTGGGGTCATCTCACAGGTTTGCAATTGGCAGATCCTACATACTGGAAGGCTGGGCCAGTCCACATGTTACTTGGCGTTGATATTTATGCTACTATAGTTCAGGACGGCATTAAACGAGGTCAGGAAACGGAGCCAATTGCGATCAATACCAAACTTGGATGGTTAATTTTGGGGAAAAATTGCAAGTCTGCTCCAACTGAGACTTCATCATTTACAATAGTAACAGAAAAGGAGGAGGATTTAGATATTCAACTTAGAAGATTTTGGGAACAAGAAGAGATCCTCACCAAACAAATATTGACCACCGAAGAAAGGGAATGTGAAAATATATATACAAATACTTGTGAACGTCTTAAAAATGGGCAATATCAAGTGAAACTGCCATTTGTCGCAGGGAATACTCCAGATTTAGGAGAATCTAGGAACTTAGCGGCACAACGATTACGCGGTCTCCAAAGAAGGTTTGAAAGGAGCCCTACACTAAAGGAGGAGTACTCTAAATGTCTGGAAGAATACATCGATCTTCAACATATGGAAAGGGTACACCAGCCAATCCAAGGAAATCCACACTATTACATACCGCACCATGCGGTTTTCAAGGAAAGTACTACAACTAAATTGAGGATCGTATTTGATGCGTCTGCTCGTAGTAGTAATGGCAAATCGCTAAATCAGCAATTACTAGTAGGTCCAACGTTACAGCCCAAATTATTTGCAACTGTCCTTAAGTGGAGGAAACATAAAATTGCCATCACAGCCGACATAGAAAAAATGTATAGGATGATTTTGGTACATCCAGACCACCGTACATATCAACGGATTCTGTGGCAACATGAAAATACAAATGAGCTTCAAGACTATCAATTAAAGACAGTAACTTTCGGCACTACATCGGCGCCATATTTAGCAGTACGAACTTTGCAACAGCTAGCTGAAGACAGTAAATCAAAATGGCCCGAAGCAGCTAAGGTTGCACTTACAGATTTTTACGTCGACGATGTCTTGACTGGCTCTGACTCAGTCGTTGAAGCTAAAATATTAAGAAACCAATTAATTAGCACGTTAAAGTCAGGAGGCTTTAATCTACGTAAATGGGCAAGCAATAATAAGGATTTGTTAATCGACTTGCCAATAGATCAACTGGAATTGAAGCCCTCGCTCGACATGATGGAAAATGAAACAATAAAAACTGTGGGTTTAAAGTGGCATCCAGAATTCGATTACTTTTCGTTTGCAATCACAAAACCATTCCAATCTGCAGCAAATACTAAACGAACCATGTTGTCTGCAATAGCATCGTTATTTGATCCCTTGGGATGGTTAGCGCCCATAACAATAGTAGCTAAGGTATTAATACAAACACTATGGATGTCAAATATGGCATGGGATGCAATTGTAAGCGAGCCCATTCAACGACAATGGGAGGCCTTTAAAACCTCTGTATCAAATTTGACGAACATACAAATTCCTAGATGGGTTGGATGGTCATGTCATGTTACAAGCATGCAACTTCATGGATTCAGCGACTCATCAGTGAGAGCCTATGCCGCGGCAGTGTATCTACGTGTTCAGCACAAAAATGGAGAAGTAACTTGTCACCTGCTTACAGCCAAAACAAAGGTTGCTCCAATTAAACCAATAACATTGCCAAGACTGGAGTTGAATGGAGCAGTACTTCTAACTCGATTAATGACGACCGTGCTCAAAGATATGCAACTAACCGGAATACCATTATTTGCTTGGACTGACTCGATGATTACCTTACAGTGGATTCAAGATCATGCAACCCGTTGGAAGACGTTTGTGGCAAACAGGGTGTCTGAAATCCAAGATGCAGTTCCGCCAAGTTGTTGGCATCATGTTAGCAGTATTCATAATCCGGCAGATGTAGCTTCCCGCGGATGCACTGCAGATAACTTAAAACAAAATAGCTTATGGTGGCATGGCCCAGCATGGCTAAGTCAGGAATCTGAAAAATGGCCGAAATTAACAACCACACTCAATCCAACGAACTTAGAGGCTAAGAGGGAGGCCATGCATGTCTGTTTGACGAAAGTGGATGACGACTTTTTGCAAAAATTTTCATCGTTCCACAAGTTAATTCGCGTTACTGCCATGATTCTACGATTCGCTAACAATGTCAGGAAAACTAACCCCAGGAGAACTGGTTGGCTTTCTACTGCAGAGCTGCAAGAAGCAAACTATACAATTTGCCGACTGGTACAGAAATTGGAATTCTCTCAAGAATACACTCATCTAACCAGAAACCAACCCATCCCATCAAAAAGCAAATTATTAAACTTAAATCCACATCTAAGTTCAGATGGATTGATACGTGTAGGTGGACGATTAGTCAATGCAAATCTTCCATACTCGAATAAATTCCCAATTATTTTACCGCGTGATCATCATGTAAGCCAGCTAATAGTGGACAAATTTCACACAGAAACCCTACATGGCGGACCCACACTGACATTAAATGCTACTCGCAATGAATATTGGATTCTCAACGCAAAGGGGTTAATTACAAAACGAATTCATCAATGTGTAATAGGTGCGCGCCATCGAAAATCAACATATAATCAACTTATGGGAAACCTTCCATCGGCGCGGGTCAATATAAGTAAACCTTTCACTCATGTTGGATTGGATTATGCCGGCCCTATCATGATCAAAACATCTCCTCACAAATGTACTCGTAAGTACAAGGGATACATATGTGTGTTCGTCTGCATGGCAACCAGGGCTATGCACTTAGAAGCGGTCTCTGACTTGACAAGTGCTGCATTCATTTCAGCCATTAAAAGATTCATATCGAGAAGAGGTCGCTGTACTGACATATATTCGGACTGTGGAACCAACTTTATAGGAGGAAGAAACCAACTAAACAACGATCTGGCAAGCGCTATTAAACAACATTCCAGCGAAGTTGGCGAGCAGCTCGCACTAAAGGGCATAAACTGGCATTTCAACCCGCCGGCATCTCCTCATTTCGGAGGTCTATGGGAAGCCGGCGTGAAATCAGTGAAACACCATCTTAAAAGAATTTTAGGTGAAACGTCTTGCACTTATGAGGAATTAGCTACTCTACTGGCTCAAATAGAGGCCTGTTTAAATTCCCGTCCACTTTGTTCACTTGGCAATAACGTTGAAGATTTAGAAGTTTTAACTCCAGCTCATTTTTTAATCGGCCAAGCTTTATCTGCAATTCCGGAGCCGGAACACAGGGACGTGCTTCCGTCAAATCGCTGGAGATATACCCAACAGTTAATACAAACCTTCTGGAAACAGTGGAAACGAGGATATTTACACCAATTGCAAGAGAGATCTAAATGGAAAAAACCACAAGTTAATCTAACTATTAATGATGTTGTTCTGATCAAGGACGAAAACACTCCTCCAACACATTGGCCTCTGGGAGTAATTATAGAAGCATATCCAGGAAAGGACGGGCTTATACGAGTTGTTAAGATACGTACAAAGAATAACACCCTAGTGAGGCCTATTACTAAGGTCTGTCGTCTCCCTGTAGAGACACCCCCAAAAGGAGATTCAAACTAGAAAGCAAATTCTCTGTTATAATTGTGCCGTCGTGTTGTTGTGTCCTCCTTTCTGTCATGTTGTGTGCTCCCAATTATCCCCGTATACTAATCCCAACTCATTACAGATGGATCAAGGTGACGATGTCTTAAACATCTTCGAAGATATCTTCTTCGAACCATGGAACGAACCGTTATCAGAAGATTGTAGTCAGCCTGGCCGCAACTCCTTTGCTGAGCAACATCCAACCAACAGTGGGATAGTTAAGAATCAACCTACCAATAATACGAGGACCCACGCAACCCACGTATTTCCAAAGGGCTTAGAGTTTCCAATAACTATCAACAACGCGAAGAAATGGTCCATCGAGTTACTGCGTCCTTCAACTACCATTCAGGAAATAAGAATGAGGTCGGAAAATGACGTACAAAGCTTCATAACAAGGGAAGGAGAAACCATATATACCCCTAAGAAAGTCATTCAACGTTTGGACTTTGAAAAAATAAAAAACTTAAAAAGGGATTTTACAGTCAATCTCCCAGACAAATTTCAAGTCCGCCTAAAGGTCAAGCAAGATGGAAGAGTGGTTTTCCATCATCATCATAAGAGGGGCATTAAAAAGGTGTTTCAACGAATTTGAACGTGTTCGTTCAACGGCGGGAGAATGTTCACACGACCATGAACATAATTCAAATACAACATAATAAATAAAATCATAAAATGAAATACAAAAAAAAGCGAAGAACAAAAATAGTCAAATGAAGTACAAAAAAAACGAGACCTTGACATTGGCACCACACGCTGCAATAATGCACAATAGTCAACGGCACTTACCAGTTTGGAAATTGCGGGAGGCTGTTGTTGGCTTGAAGACTGCAACCGGCATCAGTCTGCAGTGACAAGTTGTGGTGCGCGGAATAAATTTAATTGACGATTGATTGATAAGTGAAGAATAAATACTGAGAAAATTTGTGCTAAATCGAAGAGGAAGCGGAAAGGATAAATTCTTTAATATTTAATATATAAATTTTATATTTTTCTTCTTATAGCTTCAATATTTTTCAAGGTGGGTGAATTGAGTGCATTCATATGACCTTTGGTTGAAGGGATCACTCACATGCCGACCTTAATTTACCTTTGTTTTAATTATAAGAATAAATGCGGTCTGTAGGTTATAATTTATGAATTCTTGTGTGCTCTTTTTATGAATAAATTTTAACGTGGAATTAATTTAAAGAATTTTTTTATTTATTTAAACAAATTTTGGTGGTGAAATCAAGTGATAATTCAGCAAACATAATTCATACACATTGGGGTTTTGAACATAAAACTATTTGTTATGTATTTAATTCATTAATTCATTTTTTTTTTAATTTCAGATTTGAAGTCCTACTGGAAAACAGGTAAGTATAGTATCGTTGTTTATATTTGTATACATATACTAATTCTGTTTTCGTTTTAGGTGTCATTCCTGGAAGCAGGTGAGTATGAGGTATCATAAAATTTATTTTGTACAGCATTAACAATTGTTTATTTTCAGGTTCGTAGCTGCTTTTGTAGTTTTAAGAAAATTTGTAAGATTTGTTGTAAATGTATTTATTATATAATTCAATTATGTATAGGTTTAAGTATTTATAAGTTTAAATATTTAAGTATTCATAGTTTTAATTCATTTATGTAAAATTTTTATATAAAATTTTTAATATATTGTAATTTTTATTTTATGTCTTATATAGTGATGAGCAAGACTGGTCTTGCAGTTTTGCCTTTGCTTGCACATTTAGCAAAACCAAACCTAGACCAAGACAAGACGTGACTACAGAAGAGTGAAAGATCAAAATAGCAAAACTTTTGGCTCATCACTAAGTGCCAAAAGTCTTGCAGTGATGAGCAAAATGTTATACAAAAAGTCTTGCAAGAAGTCTTGCAAAAAGTCTTGCAGAAAGTCTTGCAGTCTTGTCTTGGTCTTGCTAAATGTGCATGACAAAACTTTTCGCTCATCACTGTAAGACCGTTGGTACTTAGTGATGAACAAAAAGTCTTGCTATCTTCATTACGCAGTCTTGTCTTGAGATTGTCCCGTATTGTCTTCGTCTTGGTTTTCTTGTTAAATGTGCAAGACCAGTCTTGCTCAACACTAGTCTTATATGTATATTTTCTCTCCATTCTTTTTATATAGGATTGTATTTTAGGTATTATTTTGATGACTGTGGACTGAACACTAACACACTGGAAAGAAGACAACAAAGGAATAAAGCGTTAGGCAAACATAGAAGAATGGCACAACTAACACAGTCCAATATGATAGAGCAATGTTTTGCTATATTAACTGATGTCCTTAACCGGCAGACTCAACCACCAACCTTAAGGAATAAAATAGAGAAGGAAGTACGATTTTTACCAGCATTTGAAGGCAAGCAAGGTACACTACCAGCATTCTCCTCTACAGTAGACAGGGTGTTAGTAGAATATGCTTCCCAGGCTCAGCAAGCTTATTTTGGTATTTACAACGAAAAAATCCTAGGAGCAGCCAAGAACTACTTGGAAACAGCACGACCTACAACATGGGATGACTGTAAACAGCAACATAAACTTCACTATAAACCCACAAAGGACCAAGGACTCATCATGAAAGAAATTAGTATGTTAAAAGTAAGTTATATTATTGAATTATTACATAGAATTAGAAAGGTGACCGATATCGCGGAGTGCGCAATTTTGAGCAATTATCAGAATGAAATTGTGAACAACCTGTTTCGGCGCGAGACGCCGAAAATAAAAAATTTTAAATATTATTTTCAGACTTTTAGAAAAATGCTGAAAAAAGATAGGTCTCTGATTAAAATGCAGGAGTGGTTTAAAATTCAAATATAATTTCTACTAAATAGTATAAAAAACTAATTAAATCTATTAAATTCTAATTTTAATTAAATACTTTTTAAAAATGAAAATGCAAATTTATTTGACTGAAGGTCAATTTAAAATTATCTTATAATTAATCCGGATAATTCCTGGATATCTGTAATGAAATAATAATTACTATTTGTCCAAAGATTTTATAATAAACAAAGCTCGGAGGTACTCTAAACTTTTGGGAAGATTTCCCTTGAAATAGACGCCGCTACAAACACTTGGCGTTCAATCACAGCAATAAGTGCCGTACAATACTTGCTTCTTGCAAAACGTGATCTTTGAGCTTAAACTTGGCCACTATTGCTTAGTGAAATCAATATCATATTAATTTTAGTCTTATTAACCACTTAAATACATAGAAGAACCTTCTGCGAGCTTTTGTCTGTTTTTGGGTTCCACTCAAAGGTAATTTCACATTCACCTGTGTTTGGAGCCTTCAACATACATGAATATTACTTTGGGATGTTTGAGGTATATCCTCACCTTCAAAAATCCCTAGTTAGTCTCAATTTTGTATATCTATTTTTTTGTTATGAAAATGCGACAAGAACTTTCAAAGTACGTAAAACCTTTTTAAATTCCCTGTTTAAAACACGTAGCGATATATGAATTATTTCCCTATTTTTGGTATATGTAGTTCTAATACCTATCACCAATACCCAAACCAATTAATTTTTACTATAAACTAACCCCCGAACCAACGGTAATATACCTGCCAGTTATCTAAAGCCCTAACTTGGCGACGAATGCCTGCCAAAGTGTTTGATGTTAGACGGTAAATTACCTATGTATCTAATTCCTGAAAAAAAAAAAATATTTTATTAAAATGAGACGGTCAAAATGCCTGCCTCTACTCTGCGACGGCCAATGCCTGTCTGATAACGTGTGCTGCGTTGAGAATTTACTTTTTCTACGCCTCTTGTAGAATACGAGCTGTTTGGTCACATAAAAGCTGCGCAAATGTAAACAAAGAAATTTGCCTAAAAATAAAAACGATTAAAAATCAGACCTAAATTTATACTCACCTGTCAACACTGGTTACAGCAGCTCCAGCCCATCCCATCTCCGATTCCGATCCAACGCACTAAAAAATATAGATATAAAATAAAAATAAATCAATAAAAATAAAAATATAACTCCGCTTACCTCAAAATCAAACAGCTGCCAAAATGACAGCAATACACCAACACATATCAATATTGCACGATGGTGGGAAGGTTCCCAAGTTCCCCACCAACACCTATTGTGTACACCGAAATAAATATCGCAACACGGTCATCCGAAAATTCAGATCATACTTGATCTTCTCAGCGTGTCGAGCGAGAAGAAATTCAGCAAAAGGCTAATGATCTCAAATTTGAATACATGAAACGAGTTGAAGTTCATGTAAATCTATATTACACTTAACGTGCCGAGTTAAGTGCAAATTCTTTATCACATACTTAACGTGCCGAGTTAAGTGTAAATTCGGGATCACATTACATGAGATGAGTTAATGTGAATTTCCGATTCCTGGATCCAATTTTATTTATCTAACAAAACTTTGAATTCTAGCGAAACCTCGAACCAAGTGATAGCCAAAACGAGATTCAACCATATAATAATCAGATTTGCGGGTACACAACATTGCAAGTTAAGGGGACATAGCCCTTTACCGGGGTCAAAAAATCGAAATTTTTTTGTCCATCTATCTCTCCTATGACCCTTCATGAACATGTGTGCGAGAGGATTTTTTGATCCCCCCACTCCTTATCCCCGAAAATCACGATAGCGCAGATCGAATTTCGACAGCCGATAACTTTTGAACTAAACATCGGAACTAGGTGTGGCTGGGCTCATTTTACTTGTTTTGTTCCTTCAAACAGTATACTGGCTTGGGATTAATTTATAATAAAAAGCTCGCTAGATAAAACAATAAAACCGCCCACTTCGGGGAAAAACACTTCGCGGTCGGTTAAATACATAGAAGAACTAATTCCAAGCCAGAATAATGTTTAAGGGAACAAGGCGAGTAAAATGAGCCCAGCCAGACCCAGTTCCGTTATTGTTCTATGTACAGAACAAAAGCGGAGGCTCATTCCTGAGATATAATGAGGCAATGGATGATACAAGACAAGGAATGCCTTTCCATGAAAATGTTTTTCTTCTTCCCGATGCTCGTGGCCGATTCTTCACTTCGTTCAGTCTCAGTATTCTCGTCGTTTCAAACACGCGTTCATCGAAAAATGTCTTCCTATCCTCGTAGATCAAACCCCGCAGGCCACAGAGCCTGTCGGCCGAGAAAACGCGCTGCCAAGTTCAACGGTTATAAACCTTCCGAACAAGTGCCCGAGGAATCTTTCAATAATAGTGCAAGTTCCAAGAAGCTTCGCCGCGACACTTGTTGCGAGTTCGTCCCCGAGGATCCTCTGTTCGGGTACCGAATGATTGAGATTTTCACCGTCTTCAGCGCATTAGCCGAGTTCTTGATTTGTGGGGAGTGTAAAGGACGTATCCGGTTAAAAGAAGATTGCCCACGAGGCCTCGGATTCAAGATCATCATCGAATGTCCATGTAGCCGGCGAGAAGTCAATTCCAGTCCGACAATCAACACTGGATACGAGATCAATAGAAGGATAGTTCTGGTAATGCGGTGTCTTGGGCTTGGTGGTGAACAGTTGAATCGGTTCTGCAGTTACATGGAACTGGGCGCCGGTCTTGCCGCGGGCGCTTACAGGAAAATTCTGGATCACGCGCACCGGGCCGCGGAACAGGTATTTGACGCATCTAGGAGGAGAGCAATTGAAGTTGAAAAAAAAGAGAACGAGGAGAGAGGGAAGTCGATTTCGCACCAGACTGTTTCTGGAGATGCAACGTGGAAGAAACGCGGCCACCTCTCTTTGCTCGGAGTCGCCGTGCTCATCGGAAACTACTCGGGTAAGGTCATCGACCTCGTAGTGAAGAGCAGCTTTTGCCAAGCATGCAATCTCGTGAAATACAAAGAAGGCAGTCAAGAGTTCAGCGAATGGTTCGAGGAGCACAAAGAAGAGTGTGGTAAAAATCATAAGGGGTCCGCGGGAAAGATGGAGGTGGACGGGATGCTCGAGATGTTCCGGAGATCGGACGATCTGCTCGGAGTCAAGTACAGCAATTATATAGGCGACGGAGACTCTCACACTTTCAAAGCCATCTTGGAAGCGCAGCCGTATGGTCCGGATGTCGTTGTGAAGAAAATGGAGTGTGTTGGTCATGTGCAAAAAAGAATGGGGACCAGACTCCGGAATATACGGAAAACACAGAAGCTAACGGGAAGAGGCAAGCTGACGGAGTCGTTGGTCCAGAAAATGACCACCTATTACGGGCTGGCTATCAGAAGGAATGTTATGAGCGAGCATCCACCTATACACCCACAAGCATCCACTCGCTCATCACCCAGTTATCCGATAAGGCCTTCACGGCCACGTGCATAACATCATTCGCCAAATGGTAATAATTTATAAACCAAAGGCAAAATTCTCGAAGGGCACATGTGGAATATATCCACATGAACATGACAAACGACCAGGAATTCGGAGGAAACTGTCCAGCCAGAACATGAGCCGACGTTTCCTCCAAAAACTCCAAATGCCCACAAGTGGCCAATTGAAAGGAAATTGTCTATCGAATTCGATACGACTTTTCCTTTCTTTACCTAAAAATTCTAAAAGCAACTTGTGCATCATATTGCACTCATAAATTCCTCAACGGAATGAACCGCACTCAAGGCGAGGAAATTCGATGCGTCCAAGCGACACAAACAACCGACCTTCACGGCACGAGACTCGCCATATGGCCAACATTAATTGCATAATACAATTATGCTTTACTAAGCAAATTAGGTTGAGAATTTTCGGACTCTCTCGTTAAAGTCCGGCGGGTGAGAGATTTTTTCCCCTCTGCGGGAAATACATAGGAACCGATCGACTGCAAGCACCCCAGCGATCGTGACACCGTGCTTGGGAGAACCCAAGCCCCTATACATAACATGATAAGGGGAATACATCCAAGAAATGCATGAAAATGCATTGCGGAAAAATATATAAGAACTGACCAATGATAATGCTGAAAATGCATCGTGGTTGGGGTACGCCCCTAATAAATTTTTTGGTGGAAAAAGTCGAAAATAAAAGGCGACTTTTTCCATAAAAGAGGATAGTTGATTTTCAAACTGATTACTGACAAGACCACAAAAGAAAGATTAGGTTGGAGCGGTCGGCGGGAGTTTATTTTAACTAGTCCAGTTTATTTTTAACTAGTCCAGTTTTATTTTAACAAGTTCAGTTTTGTTTTAACAAGTTAAGTTTTGTTTTAACAAGTTAAGTTTTATTTTAACATTGTACTAAAATTAGTGAGTTGATTTAACAAAAAAAAAAAACAAAGATAAAGTGTTTAAACTTATACGCGTGTTTTACTTGAACAAAAAAAAACAAAGTGCGTAAACTTTTACGCGCACTTTAATAATCAAAGGGGCAGGTGAACTTCTCCATACTGGAAAGTACCCCCTAGTCCTTTGTTGTGACACAAAAGGGAGTCCACAACATAAAATTTGGTGGCAGCAAGGTGGGATTTGAATTAAATTCAGTATCCGCTACCGATAGTGAAAGAGGTTGTCCTGAAAGAATAGGCACCTCCAACTTTAAAACAGTAAGCACCAAAATCCAACTATTAGCCCCTCCAGAGGCCAGGAGCCGGAGTTAGGGTGGTGCCAACAGAAGCCATTAACAAAACCATTAAACCAGCGAGGGATCCTCAGCATTCAAAAAACCAGCGAGGGATCTACAATATCATCAACAACACCATCGTGGGATCAATCAACGAGGGACTAAGAAATCAATCAACGAGGGACTAAGGAATCATGGAAACACCCAACACACTAAATGAGTGCCAGGAGGAACTACGTAAACTGGAGCAACCCATCGGAGATTTCGACGACACCGTGGACTACACGTATTACATGGCACTAAAAAACAAGATTGCCATGTTATCCAAGTAGGTTGAATTTTTTTTTCTTAAACGAAACAAATTTTTTTTTAAAAGAAAATTAGATATACTCGTATATAAATTTGAATATAAAAATGTAACATGTTTTATGTGTTGTATAAAAAAAAACATCAACTTTAATTTAAAAATTTCTGGCCCGAAAAAGTGCATAAATTATTTTTTTTTCTCTTTCATACAGAGGCGGCGTTAGGCGTGGGCGACGTGGGCCACCGCCTACGGCCTCGCGATCCGAAGGGCCTCGCGCCCCAAATATGCATAACTCGGGCGCAACGTAAAAATTTATTCGTTATTGTATTTTATTCGAGATAGCTAACTTTATCTTGTTTTCACTTGTTAACTTTTTTACTCAATTAATTTTAAATATCAAGTTAGCCTATAACTTTATTGTAGATGAAATTTTTTGGAATCAAGTTAGCCATGAGGTTTTTGTTTTTTCTATTATTCATTCGTATGCTGTTTTTTTTTGAGAAAATAAAACATACATACATATACTAAATTTTCCAAGACTTTATATTATAATAATAGTTTCGATTAAGGCCGCGTTCTCATGGGCTGCATGCCGCACGGCTAAAGCTTGATATCGGCTTATCTTCGGGTAGTATTCGAAAATTTTCGTGACAGGCTGCAAAAAGCTTGCCGCATAGAAGCATCCCCTCGTTCATATGAGAGCATCTGCTGGTTGTCAAAAATCAGTCTTTTGTAATTTTGAAAATGTGAATTGGATTACTTTAATAATAAAAAAATTATGTTAACGATTAATGTTGATGTCAAAATGTGAAATATTGTTGTTTAAACCACTTTAAACATCGCTCGAATCGAAACATCACTAGTTCCGTGATTTTGCAGCACGTTCACATGGGCTGCATGCCGCACGGCAAAAGTTCGAACTTGACAGTTCCGTGATTTTGCCGCATGAATAAGGGATTTTCCCTTGTTCGATTTTTGCAGCAAGGCTGTGCGAGAGAGAAAACATGTGTGCATACAGATATATTTTCCTGGCCAATCAGAAAACATTGAAAGCTTTTGTCGTGCGGCATGCAGCCCATGAGAACGCGGCCTAAAAGAAATTGCTGCCAACGGTTTATCGACCAGTCCGGTACATTGAACTAAAATTATTTAATAGTAATAGTTTTTGTTTGAAGTTTCTAGCTGTAGGTAAACGCCAAATAATAAGCAAAGGACGGTTTTAGTTCAAAACATTTTGAAATTTTGTGATGTGATTTAAAGAATAAAGAAACACAACAGCACCTGTAGTAATTCATTAAGAATAAGGTAAGTAATAACTGCATTATTACTATAATTTTCTTTATAAAGTCATAAGTTACTATATTATATTTGTGTTCTATTTCTATATTTTTTACAAGCTTTTATTTAACTTGCACGTAAGTTGTCCTCTAGAAAGACTCACCTCCCGGTGTCCGATTGAACTGAAATTTGGCATAGCTATGTAAGTTTGTTGACAATGCAATAATATTTATTGATGGAGCCGGAAGGTGACCATAGGATCTGCGCTCTTGCGAACGTAATCGTGTGGGCTCATTACATCCGTCTCAATTATCATTTGATTCATAGCTAGGCCCAAAAAAGTACAGTCGGTGAAAAAAGCCTGTCTCGAAAATGATTTTTTTGACAAAAACAAAAAAACGCTTTAGAATAAATTAATATGTTGGCACTTAAGTCAAGAAAGAAGTACATATGAATGTTCTTATTGTTTTTGTTTACAGGTTACACCTACAATCTACGACATGTCAGGCAAGCGAGATAGAGATATTGGGAGGAAATGGGAATCAGGATCAGCAAAAAGAAAAAGAAAAGATGAAAGAGCCGTATCAAACCAAGTTTTAAGTTCAAGTATGATGAAGTTTCTTAACCAAACTGAATCTCGTCGTATAAAATCATCTCAATCGGTTGCTTCCACTTCTAAAATGCTGGGAAGTACTTCACTGAATACTGATATCGATAAAGAACGACAGTTGGAAAATGAGCAGAGATCAAACTCTACAAGTGAATCGGAATCAGACGTTGATATTCCTGATTATGAAGAAAAAATTGAATTAGGTTCTTCCTCAGTTAGCAACGACGCCAGTGATGAAGTTAAGCAAGCATTGGTAGTTTCTGATCCGGGAATGTGGAAGTTTCCCATAACGGACTCTCAGCGGCATGATATAGTGCAAAGCGGCCCGTCACTGCAGCTTAATAACAGTGATGACGATTATCCGAAAGATGCCGATCAAAGGCACTTTTCCAATTTTCATTTTGCAAGAAAATTAAATAATGGCGAGACTCAACATCGTCGGTGGCTGATATACTCTAAAACTCAAAATAAAGTTTTCTGCTTTCCATGTCGACTATTTGGCCATTCACAAACACAGATGGTACAGGGAGGAGGATGTTGTGATTGGAAACATTTAGGCAGTATTTTACATAGGCATGAAAATACCAAGGAACATATGACCTTTATGTTGCAATGGTTAACATTAGAAAAAGCATTAAAATATGGAAAAACCATCGATCAGGAAAACGAAAGGCTAATACGTGAATCTCAAAAACATTGGCTTGACTTGTTTGAGAGATTAATCGATATCATTAATTTCTTAGCCTCTCATAATCTGGCATTTAGAGGTCACAGAGAATCTCTTAAGTTGGACGGCGACACCAAAAATTCTGGTAACTTCCTAGACTTATTTAAATTAATGTCCAAATTTGATCCTACTTTACGGGAGCACATGAAACGCATTAATGATAAACAACTTACACACCATTACCTAAGCCACGATATTCAAAATGAATTGATTACATTAATGTCAAAAACAGTTACCGAAGAAGTGATTCGTAGGGTAAAAGAGGCAAAATATTACTCTTTTTTGCTCCATTGCACTAGAGACTGTAGTAAAGTTGAACAAATGTCAGTTATATTAAGATTTTGTAATACATCAACCGGCACAATAGAAGAACACTTTATCGGATTTCTTGCTGTCCCTGAGACAACTGGGGAGTATTTAACTAATGCAATACTGGGAGAGCTAGAAAAAAATGGCTTAGATATTCAAAATTGTCGTGGCCAAGGATACGACAATGGTGCAAATATGGTTGGCGTAAACAGTGGTGTTAAAACTCGGATATTAAATATTAATCCCAGGGCATTTTTTACACCTTGCGGTTGTCACAACTGGAATCTGTTGTTGGTAGATGCAGCTAGTTCTTCTATGGCAGCAAAAACATTTTTTGGTTTTATGCAAAAAATTTATATGCTATTTTCAAGTTCCAGTAAACGCTGGGAATTAATCAAGGGCCAATTAAAGCTTACTATTAAGCCCTTATCGGACACAAGGTGGGAAAGCAGAATCGAGGCAGTGAAGGCCATATTGCTGCAATTCGATGATGTTGTTGAATGTATTGAAAGCTTAAAAAATCAAACAGAACAATCAGACACGCTCAGTGATTGTGATTCGGTTTTAAACGAAATGCTCACTTTAGAATTAATAGTATCATTGCATGTATGGTATGATATATTATCGCGTGTGAATATTATAAGCAAATTATGGCAGTCTGTACAAGTTAATTTAAGCATTTCCCTTGAACATCTGCGTACATTTTGTGACTGGATCAAAGAATATCGACAAACTGGATTTGAAAAATGCTTGTCTGACTCTCGTCAATTTATTGAAAAAAGCAGGTATGATTTTCCACAAGACTTTAAAAATAAAAGGGTAGCCAAAAAGAAAAAGATGTTTGATTATGAAGGCAGAGATCAGCCTATACAGTCTCCCAAAAGTCGATATGAGTCAGGTTTTTTCAACACAATGGTTGATTCTATAATAAGCAATATGGATTCGAGGTTTATGTCGTTAAATGAACATTTTGAAAATTTTGGTTTTCTCTACGATATGAGAAAATTAAAAAATATATCAAGAGAACAAATATTAAAAAACTGTCAAGATTTACACACAGTCCTGCGAGTGGGTGAAAGTAGTGACTTCCAACCTTACGAATTATATGAAGAATTACAAACAATGATCCTAAATGTACCAGACTTCATTAAAGATATGAAAGAACTTCTTCAATACATAGTAGAAAATAACTTGAAAGAAATTTACCCAAATATTTACATTGTGTATCGAATTTTGCTAACGATACCGGTAAGTACAGCCTCCGCTGAAAGGAGCTTTTCAAAATTAAAACTTATAAAAAATTATTTGAGAAGTACAATGGGTCAGGAAAGACTTTCAGCTTTGGCAGTTTTATCTATTGAAGCAGACATAGCATCTAAGCTTAATTACGGTACAATCATTAAGGAGTTTAGTAAGGCTAAAAGTAGGAAATTTTTGTTTCTTTAATGTTAGTCTAAGAAAATAGTTTGTATTGCATTGTCTTTATAATAAAGTAGTGAAAAGCTATTTTTCAACTGTTTTTTAATTTATAAACACCAAAGGGCCTCGCTAAATATGCCTCGCCCACATCAAGTTTTGATCTTGCCCCGCCACTGCTTTCATATGTGTATATGTACATGTGTGCGTCGATAAATATTCTTTTTTTATAAATGATATAGTTCTATATTCTCTATTTAAAAACATATTTTTGGGTTGTTATTGGGGTGAAGCACTCAAGCGAGTAGTAAAAGAGAGAAGATAAATTCCGTTTTATCTCTCAAAATATTTTTTTATATATAGTTCCTCGTACGAATCGTTTTTTTTTCTTGTCAAGTCAAAGTTACCGCGTTCGAATTCCCAAAGAGCTAAGTGTGAGCGGGGGTGGACAAAAACACACCCTCAACGTTAAGTAAAGCTCGGGACCCGGTCCGTCTACATAAAAGTCTAAGTTTTAATTGTTTTCTTTTTCTCTTTTCCATTTTTTTCTTCCCCTCTCTTTGACTGAAATTTCAGATATTTCACATAATCGATAAATAAAAAGGGTTCAAAATCAGCCAAAATACTTACCAGAAACAAAAGGCGGAAAGCGGTAGACGCTGCTAGAGGAATCATGGCTCCAATCGAGGAAGAACCGGACTTCCGCATTTCCATCGGGGATGCAAAGAAAATGATTCCTGCGTTCAGTGGTGACAAAAGTGACCTGAACCGATTTATAGCTTGTTGCGATGGACTTTTTGCTACAGTCAGAAACGCGAGAGATAAAGAACTATTCTTTAACGTGTTGAAGACCAGGATATCAGGACCAGCATATGACATCATCGACTACTGTGGCGCCGACAATTGGGACGACCTGAAAGCGGGACTGTTAAAACGATTTAAAGTTTCGCGAGATGCCGCCCGAGAGGATTTAAAGAGGACCCGGCAAAGGTCACATGAATCTGTCAACGAATACGCTCTGAGAGTAACCCGCACGCTAGGAGAACTCAACAAAGCAACTAGGGCTGATATAACCAATGCCGCGGCGAGAATAGTCTTCCTGCAAGAAAATGAGAAGGACGCCATCCGGGCATTCGAATCTGGACTGAAAAATGAAAAACTACAAATCCTTGCACAGGCCTGGAATGGTACGGAACTAGCAGCTCTCATCGATTATATAGTGGAACGGGCGAGACCAACTGAGGAGAAGGAGAGATACCAAAAGGAAAATGGCGGAAATAACTCAAGGAATGTACCTGTATGTGAAGTTTGCCATAAAAAAGGACATCGAAAAGAAACTTGTTATAGGAACAAGATGATCCCCACATTCAACCAACCGACAATTAAAAGAGAGGTTAGGAGATTGTATTGCTCCTACTGCAACAGAGCCAACCATCATGTGAGTGAATGCAGAACCAGACGATACGACGAAGGCAGAAGGATTCAGAATGCGCGGCCGGAACAACAAGTCAGATTTAACGACTCTGGATGGAGGAATGGTCCTACAAGAACTCATCAACATGGACCACAAATGAAAGACATTCCTAGAGAAAATGTGAGGCCAGTAAGACTAATTACCCAGGAAATGGATTCGGAAAACGAGTCACCGCGGGAAGGAAGCACTGGCCACCTGTCCCGCCATCAGGAAATCGAGGCCGATATCCATCCCCACGATCATTAATTCGCGAGCGTTTGATAAGGATTCCAGTACACATAAACAAGCGCAGAGTAACAGTTACATTGCCCTTCTCTCTATCAAAGAACGGTAAGACAGCATTTCTCATAGATACGGGTTCTGAAATAAGTCTGCATAAGAGTATGTCGACTGCCGATGAAAGCTTAGTGGACAGTAGTGAAAGGTGTTTAATCACCGGCCTATGGGGAGACTACGTCCATTCAGGGGGTTTTTCATACGGGACTCTGGACATGCAAGATGCTTATAGCAGAATACAAATCAGCCAACCATTTCACTTAGTGAGAGATGATAGTACCTTACAACAAGATGGAATATTGGGCCATGACTTCATGTATAAGTATGACTGTAACGTAAATTACCGCGAAAACGTATTGGAAATCTGGATAGACGAAGATTGGATTAATGATTATGGAACGGAGATGGACTATAGAGAAGAATTGGACCTGAGGAACGGAAAACCTGGCGTGGTAGCACCTAAATTGCTTCAATCGACCTCTTCATACAAAAATTCAAGTTTTACAAATATTTTTGCATGAGGAGGTCGTTTGAAACAACTTACGTGCTACCACCCCTGGAAACAAAGATGACGAAGTACTGAAACCTAACACTAGTAACAATTATGGAGGCAAACCTAATACTGACGAAGGAAGCGAATATAGCAGAAAAAATTATATGAATAATAAGATGAAATTAAATAAAGAAGAAGCAGATAATATTAGCCAAAAAGGACTAAAGAATAATGGAAATAATAATGGTTGCACCAAGGAAGAAGGAGGCCAGGTAAGAAATCAGGATTTTCGCAGAGAACAACTCAGGAACCAAAAACCAAGAACTACAAAAGAGGAAATGAAGAACGCCAGTTCATTAAACGAATTAAAAAGAAGAGGTAACACCGTTACAGGTAATGAAGAAATTACTCTAATCGAGAGCGAAGATATAAATCAAACGACAGGAGAAGACGCTAGGATTCATGATAAACAAGACAACCAAGATCAAGAAGGGAAAGTGCAACTTCCAGGACGATCGGAAACAGTAATAGGAGTAAGGGTTAATTTGAACAAAATAAGTGTATGCAACAAGAAGGAGATCAAACCAGGAGTTTTTATAGGTGAGTGCTTAGTAAGCCCCAAGGATAATATTGCCAACGTGTTGGTATTAAACATTAATGAAGCCGACGAAGAGATCCAAATGGAAGAAATTGAACCCGTGTGGGAAGACGGTGAACTTTACGACATAATTCAAACAAATTATGACCAAGATCCAATCAGAGACAGGTTAAGAAAAGTAGAGGAACTAATTAAATTAGATCACTGCAATACAGAAGAACGAAGTGCCATTACCGACATTTGCAGGAGATACAACGAGCTATTTTACATCGAAGGAGACTACTTGACAGCCACAAACGCGATCACACACACCATCCCGACTATGGTAGACAAACCACCCATCTACGTGAAGCCGTACCGATTACCGGAATCCAGAGAAAGGAATAAATAAACAAATTGGTAAGATGCTAGAGGAC